>JASMMZ010000003.1:12930741-13054871 GCA_038502455.1 Anisogramma anomala | reverse complement strand
GTGCTGCTCGTGCACCTGCGGCGCGCGGCCGAGCCGTTCGCGGGCGTGCTGCTGAGCGTGCGGCGGCGCGGCGTCGAGAGCGCGGCGCTGCTGCGCGGCCAGCTCAGCCGCGTCGGCGTCGAGATGTGGGTCAAGATCTACAGCCGCGGCGTCGCGGGCGTCGAGGTCGTGCGCCGCGCGCCGCGCCGCGCGCGCCGCGCCAGGCTGGCGTACCTGCGCGACCCGCGGCACGACGTCGGCAGCGTCGAGCACCTCGTGCGCGCTTGGCGCCGCGCGCGCCTGCAGAGCGCGGCCAAGTCGTCGGCCGCCGCCGCGGCGGCGGCTGGCCGGGCGGGCGGCAAGACGGGCGGCAAGAAGCGGAAGATCCGGCCCGTGAAGTTCTAGTGGGGAGGAGGCTGGGATGGGAACGTGGCTGCGCGCTCGACTGTGTGTGCTGGTAGATGGGAAGTTGGCGCAGGACATCTGGAGGGTGTTGCACCAAGTAGTGTACAGATGTACGTGGTGACACCCTCACACAAGATCAATACGCCGCCCATAATGAATGCAATAAGAGATATGGCTGAGAGAATGGCAGGTGTTCTGTCCTATAAAATGCACATGGTCCGGTTTGTCACAAGCATAGCTCAAGAGATCCCATTCTTTCCGATCAACCTTCTACATCTGATGAAAAAAAGGACATATTTCAATCCAGTCGAGGCGTCAGCACCGCCATGTACTCTAAGCAGATGAAAGAAATTGAATTCAATTCCATGGTATCCTAGCGAGGTGAACTCCTGTCCCTAGTATAACCAACCCCAAACCAACCAATTTTAACCAACCCCAAACCAACCAATTTTAACCAAGCCAGCCGGCCCACCGCCACTGTGTCTATTATTGCTAGATGCGCTGCCCATGCAGAAAATGTCTTCAATGGCTTTTTGCCTGCCTGCCTCCCCGCTATACCCACGCGCCGTCTTCATCTTGGTACCTCTCCGCTCAGAAATATATATATATATACATAAAACGCTAAGCCAGCCATCCAAAGAAAAGCGTCAGATATGTACACCCCTAGCGCCCCCTTTTAGCCAAGCCAGACATTGAGAAAGAACGATATATATAAAAAAAGAAAAAAAGAAAAAAACAGAAAAAAGGCCAGGTCTATAAACACCCCTAGTTTTATTCTTCCCTGCCCTGCGTGTTGTTCACACTGCGCCGCCCCAGCGAGTACGTGTCGCTGCGTACGGGGATACTGCGATACATCGCGAACCCGGGCTGCTGCTGCTGCTGCTGCTGCTGCTGCTGCTGCTGCTCGTCGTCGATGTCGGTGGTGAGGTCGCCGCCGCCGCCGCCCATGGCCCGCCACATCGGGTGCGGCGGCGGGCCCGGGTGCAGCATGCGCGCGATCATGTTCGAGTTGACGCGGTGGACCCGGTTCGGGTCCCCGCCATCGCGGCTGCGCCCGGGCCGCACGCTGGCGCCGGTCGCCACGCTGATGGCGCTGTTGCGGCGCGGCAGCGTGCGGCCGCGCGGCCCCAGCCCGCCGCCGCCGCCGCCGCCGCCGTCGGCGCCACCGTCGTCCACAACGCTCTCGTTGCGGAAGCGGTTCTCGGACGGCAGCAGCACGGCGCGGTCGAGCCCGTACGGCAGGCCGCGGTGGCGGCCACGGATCTGCATCGCAATGATGACGAGCTTGCCGACGACGGAGAACTGCGAGCTGAGCGACGCGTTGATGCCCGTGTAGCCGAGGCTGAGCCCAACGGTGCCGTATGCGGAGACAATCTCAAAGAGGATCCCGAACATGTTGAAGTCGTTGCTCTGGATGCGCGTGCCCTCGGAGATGGACAGGATGAAGAAGCCGATGAAGATGTACCACAGGTCGAAGGACAGCTGGCGCCGCAGGTGGGCACCCACGTAGCTAAGCGAGCCCGCGGGCTCGTCCTCGTCGCCGCCGCCGCCGCCGCCGCCGCCGTCTTCGCCGCCGTGGTAGATGCCGAGGGACTTCTCTTCGTACACGTTGGTGCGCCGCACGGAGATGGCGATCGGGAAGATGGAGATGTACATCATGATCATGTACGATGTCTGCACGCCTGGGTGGAGGAGCGCGAGATTGACACACGAGAATCCGGCTGTGCGTGTGGAGAATGCTTGGAAGACACCGTCGAGAATTTTGAGACCGGGGGCAAGGTCGGCCACTACGCCACTGCCCAGCTACGAGGGAGGGGGTTGGTCAGGATGCAGTGTTGAGTGTGGCCAAGGGAGACTTACATCAAGAACAATAAAAAAGATCAGGTCCAGACCATTGAGCAGGACAAGCAGCCAAAAGAGCCACCAGGTAGCGGCCGCCGGGAACAGCAAAGTAAAGCACCGACGAGGGTGATCCAGCAGGAACCGCAGCTCTTCCCACAGACCGGACCCTCGTGGCACGATCCGGCTCGTGATCCAGATGACAAGCCGCAACATGATTGGAAAACCTGTGTTGCCTATGACAATGAAGAAACTCATGACGAGCAGCGGGTAGACAGCCGTGTTGAAGGAGTTCATGCTGTCCGGAGTCAAGGTGAAGCCCAGATCCGTGAAAGCAGAGCTGCTGGTGAAAACGCCCCACCAGCCTCTGTTCTGGGCAACGCTGTCCACGACTGCGCCGTATAGGGAGGCCTGGTAGATCCACGGGGTCAACATGAGTATACCCAAGGCCCAGAAGCCCCAGAAATAGCACGTCAGGATCAGCGACAGGGTCTTGAGGGACCTGTACTCGATGCCACCCAGCTCTTCCCTCTCCTCGTCCGTCAGGTCGCCCACAAACTGCGAATTCCGCCCCAGCGTGGGCTGGAAGCTCAGATACGGGGCTTCATCCTCCTCCTCCTTTTCCCGACTCAGCGCGCCTCGAATGGAACCGAACGTGTTGCGCCTGGTGACGCGATGCGTGTCGCGGTGCAGCGGGTCGTTGGCGCTGCTCAGGGCACGAGGCCGCCAAATTTTGAAGGGCGTGAACACGTGGAGGAAGGCCCGCGCATCGTCGCCAAACTCCTCCGTCCGGCTCGGCCGGGTGTTCCGGTCCGGCTCTTGGATTGTGATCTTGGGACGCTCCGGCGGCCGTTCGGCGCTGTCTCTGCTCGTCATTTTCGGGGGGAAGCCTGGCGACAGCGGCTCTGCCAGCCCTTGGCCGTCGACCTTGGTCGGCCGCTCGCCCAGCTCGACGTCCCGCGGCCCCGGAATGCGCAGGACCTCGTCGTTCTCGTTGTTCCGCTGGCGCTGCAGGATGGCAATGTGCTCCTCGTTGCTCCTGGGCGCGATCCTCAGCGCAGTGTCGTCCATACCGTCACTCCTCTTGACGACCCCCGCGAAGGTGATGCCCGGCCCGCGCTGCTCGTTCGCCTGTTGGTTGGCCGTCTGGGGCGGGGTCCCGGTGGGACTGACTCCCTCGCCGTCGGTGCTACTGTTTGCGCCCTTGCCGTTGGGCTCGCCAATGACGAAGCCGTCATTTGTGATGCTCTGTGGAACGCCGTGGTGCATGACCCTTATGTCACGCCCGTTGACGCCCCTTTCGGGGTCCTGGGACTCGGTCCGTGCCTTAGACTTGGTCTTGGTGATGGTGCCACGTCGAGAGCGCGCCGTCCGCACGAGATCCTGGAATTTCTTCTCGAACCAGAACAGGCGCAGGAAGACCACAAATGAGTTGATGGCGATGGGATTCGACATCATGGAGGAGATCATGATGGCAATCTGCTGGAAGGTGTTGAGCAGATTGACGTCGACCGGGTTCAGGCCGGCCTGTGTGTTGGCTCCGGCGGCAAAGAAGAGCGCATCGATATAGGCCAGATTCCCACCTGCTGTGGCAAATAGTAATATAGAAAGCAGGAAGGACATGCCCACTACCCAAAAGTCTGCAGTCGGCCGGGTCAGAGACTCGGCATGACGGCCAAGGGTGCCGGCAGGACTTACAATGTACAGTGATGAAGTTGAAGTGCGGTTTCTTGGAGAGAAAGGAGGGCCTGAGGCTGAGGGCCTTGAGATGGTCCCAAAGGATGCTATAGACGGGCGAGACCATGGTGGCCTACTGGCCGATGCCGATCCCAACGGGGACCGACAAGGCAGACGGCGCGAGTGAGTGGGTGAGTCAGTGTGTGTGTGTGTGTGAGTGAGTGAGTGAGTGAGTGTGTGTGTGTGTTGCACGTGTTGCACACTGGCGTGAGTGTCTGGCAATGGACAGATGCAAACTGCGCGTCGTTCCTTTCAGCAGGCCGCAAGTGCTGCTTGTGAGCAGCGGCAGCATGTGCAGCGGCAGCATGTGCTCATGGTGGCCCTTGTCTTGTACCTTGGTCTTCAGTCCTGTTGGCAGCAGCAACGGACCCCCCGCAGCGCGTGGGATTTGGGTTCTGCAGTTCCGTCGGACGCGACAACCAAAAAGTTGCGGTGGCAGATGGTAACAGTGAAGATGGGTTGGCTGAGAGTAGTTCCTGGTTGTCCAGTCGCAGGCTGAGCCTGTAAGCAGGGCTGGCACGCGCAAAATAATGCCAAGGCTAAGGCCAAGAGGCCAGCCAATGCCCATGCCCATGTCCCTGCCCCTGCCCCGGCCCCTGCCCGGCCCCGGCCCCGGCAAGACGGTGCAAGTGGCGCCAGGACACTGTGGTGTTAGCCGGTATTCCAGGGCTGGGGGTCGTTTAGGTACCGTCGACACCGTCGACGTGATTGCGTGGGATCATGTAGGTACGGTACTTGCCAACCAGCTTACTATGTACACTTCTGTGCCTTGTTTCCAGATATAAACGCTGTCGTGTACCCAGCCAGTATGAGCTCCATGCGCATATGCCGTGGGTGGGATATGCCAATATAGAACATATAACGGCACCCCATATGGGTCCATCATACATGTGCACACTGTCTGCTGTGCTACCCGTCAACCCGTCTTGCATCGGGCTGCGCCTGGTGCAAGTGTAACCAAAACGCCCCGAGTCCTTGAATCATCCCAAAAGCCACCAGTTGGAACCAAACCCCTGTTTCTCCTCGTCGCGTTTCCCTATCTTGGCTTGAACTGCTTGGCCACTCACTACCCTGCCTGCCTCCTTAGCATGCAGCCCGCCTGGGCATTGTGGGCGTGGGGAAGGGAACTACGGGCACGGGACGGCATGACAGCGTAGCCCTCCGTCTGGGCTTGTTCTGACCATCCACTTCGAGCTTGCGCACAACACGTGCAACAAGGGTGTGGTGGTTCTGGGCCACTGCGCCGGCCCATCATCACGGCACACCGCATGCCACCGGTGTCACCATGGCTGCCAGACCTCGTGAAGAGCGGCAACAGCCACTTTTTGTCCATCAGCAGCTGCTCGGCGTTGCTGATGCGCAGCAGGGCGACGAGTAGCCCGTTGTTGGTGAGCGCGGTGCACGTACGGGCCCAGGTATTCATTCGACAAGGTTTCGACGTAGTATATATATATATAGATACTCTGTCTGTTGGGACAGTAGTCAATCGCTGTATAGTGCAAGTCCCAAACACAGTATCCAATTCAGTATAGGGCACGGGCCAAGCCGTTGCCCATACAAACTAGTGTACAGACCAGCTAGCGGTCTGCCAAACTTAAAACACCTCTCCACCACTTTCAATGTAATACCAATCACCTCGACCACGATTTGAATCGATTACGTTACAATGATAAAAGCCTACCAACATTAATCAGTAGTTTTGAAGTTAAATAAAAATAAGCAAAGTAAAAAAATAAACTATTTTCTAGTCATGATTTGTAATTTCATAAGGTAAAGGGGAAATTTTGATTATTTACCCCTACAAACTTATGTTAATTGTGACGGTAATAAATAGACAAAGCCTTTAAATGACGTTAATTTTCGCGATAATACAAAAGTACCCACAATATTAACAAATTATCGAAATAATATAATTATACTAATTTTGAAACATAAATGTTAAGAATAACCGTTCAAAATTATAAATACAAAAAATGATATCTAATCACCAAAACATTCAGAATCGGTAAACAACCAGATTTTTACACCTAAAAACTATCAAACCTAAACAAAAAACGCTAAACTTTGAACTCCTACAATGACAAACAATTAAATTCTATCTTTTTTCATTAATCTTCATGTTTACTTTAATATTATCGATTAACTACATAAATACATAAGTGGTAAGATAAATAACGATAATCTCAAAATATATATTGTTATTGGCCCTAACAAGAAAGGGGTTATGTAAACGCTTAGTATTGTATTTATTGAAAAGTTTTGTTGGAATAGTATTTAAATACAGTACAGTTAAAGTTAACTGTATTGACTGCAAGTCAATTGCAGTCGAGTTTCCAATTCAATGTAGGGCATGGGCTAAACAATTACCCATGCAAAGTGGTGTGCAAACTGGTTAACGGTCTGCCAAACTTAAAAAAACAATGATTCACCACTTGACTATTACAATACTACTGTTTCTTCAACCATTTCAAATCGATAGCATTACAAAATTTAAAGGTGTTGAAATAGTAGTAATTGTAGTGTAGTAGCTCAACTTTACTTTTAGTAAAGTTGACTATACTGACTGCAAGTTGAGTGTATTGTTTGTGAGCTTACTGTATTAGCTGCAAGTCAAGTACAGTATGCATCCACTTCACACTAGGGTACGTGCCAAGCAATTTGCTATATAAATTACTGTGTAAACTAGCTAGCGGTCTATCAAACCTAAAAAAATACATCTACCACTTGATTCTATAATACTATTATTACTTCGATCAATCGAATCGATAACATTATAACATCTAAATCCCTACTAATACTAATTAGTGCTAATTAGGTTAAGTATAGATAAGCTATGTAAAAGAAGAAGCTACTTTCCAGTAACGCTTTATAAAAAACCAAGGTAAAGGAAATTTTCTTACGAAAGACCTTTATGAATTGTATTGGTTTTTACAGTAGTAAGTAAAGAAGATTTATAGGTTGCGTCGGTATTTACGGCAACTTAAAGGTAGCGACGGTATCACTATTAAAAACACCAAGAAATTTTTACGAATCCTTTTTAAAAAAAAACGTTGAAATTAATCACTAAAAGTCTTAAAGTTCGTTAAGTTAACAAACAGCTAAGTTAGTATTACTATAGATGCTACTACTACAAAAACAACAAAGTCTCACAGCCTATAACTTTCAACTTTCGACCTTTACTAATACTAAATAACCTTCAACCTTACCCTTTACACTAAACTTCACCCTTAACATTAAGTTTTTCCCCCTATACTACTTTTTTTCTCTTCATACACCTTAAGATCGCTATACTAAACAAAAATACCAAGTCCTACTAAGGAAGTTAAGTGGCGCGATTCAACGCCAAGTCACCAAATCTTCATGCAACTTTACATCAAAATACAAAGTTCTACGCTAACAAAAACGTTAAGATAATACCTAGTAAGGAATATATAAAGGCGGTTACGGTATTCGAAACTTTCGTTTACTACCATAACAAAGGATTGTGAATTAAAGATATCGACAAGTTTTTAATTAAAGTACATTTGACTAATTACATTAGCTAGTATATCCTCGATGCGGATCTTGGCAAAGAATATAGTCATGGCGTTCGCGCCTTCCAAAACTTCTGTAAGTTCTTCAACCACTAGACAATTAATATGTAAAAGATGATTCAACGTACGGTTAAGGCCAAGTGAAAAAAAGAAGTTACTTCACATAGTATTTACATCCTAGAAAAAACCTTATTGAAACTAGTAAAGACTTTTTTAAATTGGCTTAACGAAAAAAAAAAACTTTGAAATCCTAATCCTTAAAACTCCTAAAGGAAAAGTAAAGGCATTAACTGTCACAGGCTGGTACTTAGGCTAATGGTTACTAGGGATCTAGCCCTAATGGTTGTTATCCATACTCCTACAGTGCTTTGGAGCCGCTTGGAAGTCGTATAGAAGCATGCCCTCCCCTGTTATATAACCGGGTCACCCCTTATCTGTAGCTTCATAGCAGTTTCTTAGCAGAGATTCTCCTCTTCTTTCTTTATCAAGGATTATAGACAGTATCCAACCACCTTAAGCGGTAGCTCCGGTCCAGTCTCTTTATATTAACAATCTTTAATGCCTTTACACACGTGTTTAAAGCCTTTAAATCCACTTAAATTAAATTTCTTTATATGTCAACGATAAAAGATTTGTTAATTTATTCGACAACCTAACAATTTTATTTAACAACGTGGAATACGCTTTTAACAATGACAAAACACTTAAAGCAACAGCCGTTAACACGGTAAAAGGTATTAACTTCGGCATCATTAACCGGTTAATTAAACAAAACCGTCAAGTCCATTAAAACTCCTCTTATTGTTAATTTTTCCTTACCATTTAATGCTTTCCTGAAATTCTTCAAGTCTTTTAAAGCGAAACTCCATATAATAGGTACATTTATATACAAAAACCTATTACAGGTCTTACTATATAACTTTACCCTTCGGGTCAAGAGATTGGTAATTACCCTTATTATTGCAACTTAAAGATTTCAAAGTTTGAATTAATAGTAGGAAATAAAATTAATAATTGGTACGATTATCGTAATTCTCCTCTAAAGCTTTTCAAAATAGTTAACATTAAATACAAACTTTTTACAAACTTTGTTAATATTTAAAACGATATAAAAATATAATAGAAAACTTTACAACCTTTTCAAATACGAAAAGAATACCCTATTAAAAAATTTATAAATAAATAAAAGTCTCCGTATTTGGTTTTCACTTACTATTTTTCGGAATTCTTATAAGGTACGCGAAAAACTATTGCCTGATCTTCTAAACGCGGGTAAAAAAAATTCGAAAAATTTACAACAGTATAAAAAGTTATTTTGAATACGATGTTTAACTCATAATATTACATAAACTAGGCTACTACAAGGTAGGCGACGGTAATGGTAAAGAAGAAAAGAAGGAAATACTAATGGATGTTTTTAATTAAATGTTTAATAAGCTGATGTTGTACTAGTAAACGATTTGAAAAGATTATATTGGTGAAGTTACGCTTCGCGAATAGGTACGGATAGCTACTATGGGTGTTAATGAGTCTTAATACGCCTTATGTTATAAACTTAGGCTATTGGTCATTGAGTTTATAAGTTACATGACTGTACACATAACGGGATAGGTAGTACCTGGCCTGGGCCCAATCCGGGTGTAAACCGGATACAGTCCATGTATAGAACGTGTAAGGGCACATAACAAGCTAAGTACTAGCTATACCCATAGAACCTACACGTTAAGTTACGATAGCTTTTTTTTGTCTTTTTCCATACCATAATAGTAAATCATATTTGGTACCTATTTAACTTACTATTATAAGTCGGATTATAATATATTATTAAGGTTTTCTTTTATCTTTTCGAAGAAATATTACTTATGATAAATAAATTGATGATAAATACTCAGTATTCACGTTATATTTCAATGATATTAAAAAATACGAGCCGTCGGCAAATACCTAATCTTCCACTTTTATAAAAATACCTTTTACCCTTTTGAAGTCGACTTAAACCAATATTTCTCATTCACAAAATACCGTAAGTTGTATTATGTCGATGATAAAATAATTATAATAATCGGATGAATCGATTTTAATTATCGACCTTCTATTCAATTTCGCTTAAATTGTAACGAAAGTTTTGTAATTCAAAGCCGAATTAGCCGCAATTTTCGTTAGATTTTAACCGGCTTGAGGTAAACGAAAACAACATAATTAATCGTAATTCGACGGATTAACTTTTACGTAGGGGGCGACGGGTTAAAAGATCAAATTTATATTAAAAAGGGTCGGTATACGTTTTTCTACTAATGATCACACTAAATACCCGTGAGTATATAGAAGGTGTTAGAGGGTTTATGCTATCAAGAAGGTAGCAGAGGTGCTGAGTGAATAATATCGCAACCGTGCAAGTAATGATCAAAAGACGTGAGGCTATTCAGAATATACTGAGACTGAATACTTAGATTGACAACTGAAGAGCTATGAAGGAAATACTATCTATGTGGTGATGGCCGTGTCCTTATATCCTATGGCTTTCATACCATCTTCAGTACTAAGGCTCACCGGTGCTCACTGAGGCTCACTGAGAGATGTTCCCCGCCTGATGTGTTGGACTTCAGGCTCTCGGTGGCTCAGCTACATGCTGGCCTGTTTCCTAACCCGCGAACGTGCTTGGGTTATAACATCTATATATAGAGATATTATATGGCGACGGTAAGACAGGCGTTTACGACGTATTACGAAATCGGAGAATACGAATGTATATATAATATAAGGAAATTTTTCGATTATATCGAAATGAATTTTAACGACTTTTACCGTGCAGATAAGGTATTACTTAAATTTAAGGGTTGAGTTATAAATAATAAGGATTTATAAACATTATTTGTTATTAAATTCGAAACATTTTTAATTTAAACGGACGGCTTAAATTAACTTTCGGACGTAAAGTGTAATCATTTACATTTTCTTATATTATTGCATATCTACGACAAATCAATTATGGTAGGTATTAGATTGGTAAACTGTATTGTAACCTTAAAAAAGTACCGCGAATTCGCCAACAAGTTAAAATCCTTAAATTTAAAGCGGCATTTTAATCGTTAGTTAACTAAATCCATATGAATATAACAGCCGGATAATAATATAATTATAATGAAAGTTTATGTCTTTTAAATACTTTCGTTAAAAGACCATAGTAATCGTAACTAGTTATTTTAATACTGCGATTAATCATTTTAATAAACCCGTTCGATACGCGTTTAGGATTAAAAACGTAAAACGACTTAGGCGATAGTAAAAAAAAGTTAAGTCAGGTTAACTTCGAGGCGTTACGTACGTTATAGCTTATTGGACTATTACCAAAGTAATTATTAATTTCGTCCGGTATTACCTTTTACGCAGGTATATATGGTTTAAGTCGAAAAGGTAAAGAAAATTTCCCTATTAACGGCGATAGAGGAAGCCTAACTTTTAAATATAGTTTCGTTTAAAAGTTATATAACTTTAACGGCATAATTAAAAGTTCGAGTAGAAAGAAATTCAATTTAATTAAAATATGTATAAAGAAAGATTTATCTTTTATACTTATACTTTTCAATAATACCTACTTTTTGAATATTGAAGTCGATTTTAATTATAATTATCATTATATTGTAAACGAGGTTGTAATATAACAGTTAAAATTAAAGTAAATTCGACTATTATATTTTCGAAGTCTCGACACGAAATTAAATTTATAGTAAAATATACATATTACTTAAATAACCAAATTTTATATAAATAATAATCAATAGTCGAACCCTATGTTCATATATATTATTTTTGGAATAACGTCAAATATAATTTTTGAAATTCCTTAGATATGATACTAACAGGTAACTTTAAACGTTGACAATAGCCATTTAGTTGTTTAAGGTTAGAAAAGCTTAATTGTCGATATAATAATAATACGCTTTGAAGTGAATAATATATAAGGTATAATAGGTTCGGTTTTTTTTGGTTTGATATAATGTTTATACTGAAAGGTATAACGTACGAGAGACTTGTTTCGAATAACTTTTACTATAAACTTTTACGAAATAACGCGGATTTTACAAACGATAGCGACGATTACGGTTTAAAAAAAAATGAGTTACGTTTTTTATTGAAATTAACTGAATTTCACAACTTATTCAATAAGGATAAAGTTATAAATTTACCCTTACATAAATAAAAATTCAATTACTATATTTGTATTAAACCAAACGAACAAAAAAAATTTATGAAAAACATTTTGAAATTCTTTATATTATATATTACGGAATTAACTTTTTAAATTTTAACAATAAGTTATGAAATTAATAAATAAGTGTTAGGTTTAGGTAAAATTTTTATCGGTTATAACGTTAATATTATTTTTTTAAGCAGGGGGGGGGATAATAGGTTTTTATCGATTACCAGGTATTAAATAAAATTAAGACGTAAAACTGTTTTTCTTTACCTTTAATTAAGGAAATACTATACATATTGTCGAAATTAATATAATTTACGAAGTTAGATATTCGAATGGCTTTTTACTATATTCGAGTTATACTCAAGTAAAAAGAATTGACGGCGTTTCTTACGCGATTAAGGTTGTTTAAATAGTTAGTACACCTTTTAGGCTAACGGAAATACCGGCGGCGTTTTAGCGATATATTAATTATATAATGGCGGATATTTTTAATAATTACGTTATAACATATTTAAACAATTTTTAGTCTTTTTTTCAAATATTAAACAAAACTATATGACGAAAGTTCGCGTGGTTTTAGGAAGTTTTTGTAAAGCGAAGCTAAATTTAGATTTAAAAAAGTGTAACTTTGTAATGAAGGAGATAAAATACTTGGACTTAATTATAACGGTTAAGGTAAATATCTAGGCCAACCCCGAGAAAATCTGGGTAATTCGAAAATAGTAATTACTACGTACTATCCGGAAGATTCGAAGTTTTTTTAGGTTTTGCCAACTTTAATCGTAATTTCATTAGTAATTTCTCCGAACTAGTCGATTATCTCATCTATTTAATTCAATAAAGTATTCGTTAAGTTTAAAAGAAACGGGAAAAACATATATTTCAAACTTTAAAAGATACATTTATTATAACCTCAATTCTGATATATTAAGATTCAAGTCGACTGATCATAGTGAAAACCGATTATTCGGAAACGGAGTTAGAAAGGTGTTTATTGTAGCGGGAAAAAAATAACATTTCAAAGCTAATAATTTACCACTCCATACAATTAATAGATACGAAACGTAACTATATTATCTACGACAAAAAGCTTTTTAAGGTAATATTTTATCTATAGGCTTAATCTTTCGAATTACATGATATCCGTATAATGTTTATGATTTTAAAGGATTACAAAGAATTGGAATATTTTTTTATTACATTTAATTTCAAAACGTCAAACTATATATGCCGATGTCCTTTCACTTTTTTAATATTACCTACGATATAAGCCCGTAACTTAAAGCGCTCTCCCGAATACGTGAACTCGCAAGTTATGAGATAAGCCTGAGGTTAAGAAACTCCACGCAGAGTTTTTTTGACCTATTTTTATTACTATTTAAATATAAAATTAATAAACTTATATATTGAAGGAATTCAAATTACAAAAGGTTATGTAAATAAATTTTACGAAAAGAAGGCTTGGTTATTAAATTACGATAATATATATCTTAAAGATGGATGAGAGGTTTTCAAAAAGCTATCCAAAGCGGTACCGCCCCAGGTCCAGTCCGCGCACAGGTCGTTATTGGGGATAAAGTTAAGTTATTCTAATATAACGGTACCGGTAATACCGTCGCGAGCCCGGCCCGCGTTAAACCCGCCGATATCATTAACATCGAATTATTACCTTATTTTCGGCCCGAGTACGTTAACGGAATTGTAAGACTAAAAAGTAACAAGCGATCCGTTATATAAAATTCATCTTTTAATGGTTTTCAAAGGCGTTAAATGCTTTTTACCTAAAATAGGATAGTAATTATAAATTACAAATTGAAGGATTAACTCGCGGGATATATTATGTTACTATAATCGTTTATAATCATTAAGTTAAAAACTATTAACAACGAAAATTTTATAATAAACCTATAATTCGTTTATTATAAGTTATCTGGGTAAAATCATTTTATTTCGCGTTTTTAAAGATATTATTATTAAAAAGAGATAGTCGCAAATTTTTGACGTTTATATCGAATATATATGTAATATAACGGGACAAAACCTCGTTATACCTTATGACAAAGCCTTTTTTAACCTTTTTTATCCTAAACTGGTATTAAACGTATATTTCAATCAACTTTATAACTAACCTACTAATTATTAATAACAGCCCTTAATATTTACTAATTATTACAAATCGCCTTTTTAAATTTATTTAGTTAGAGGTTATATAGTTTATAACTTCCAATACGTATATGAAGAGTTTTCAGGATTTATAGTAGAGATTTAATAAATTTCCAACTTTTATTATTAATAACCGCACTTTAAATTAAATTAGCGTATTTTGAACGACCTTATATTCCTTCATAAAAATTTAATGACTTTTATTTATTACGTATTACCTATAAATATATAACAGTATTAAATAAATAAATTAAAAGGTTTAAAAGTATTTACATATCGTCGTCTTTTATTCGTAATATAATTAGGCTTAAAACTTACTCATTTATTAGTTCGTGTTGAATAATCGAAAGTTGACAGTTACCGGGTTTAACGCAAACTATTTAATAAATGTGTACGAAATATTATTTATCCTAAAGGTAAATATGGATATAAAGTCGTCAACCAGTCCAGCGGAGCGAATTATTAAGTTTTTAGTTTATTTACGTTTAAAAGCGAAGCTAATTCAAATGATGATAGCTTATATTTAATAACAAATAAAAACGGCGATAAACTGTAAGCAACGTTTGACAAAGCGATATAAAGTAAGTGATTAAGTTTGGTTAAACCTTCATAATATTAAAATTGACCGCCTGAGTAAAAATCTCGACTAATTTTATAATTAGTATCGGGTAATCGATATTTCGAATCCATTTAATATCGTATTAGATATCTTTAATAAATAGTTTGTATTTTATGTGAATTGAATTAAGCGGACGGCCTCGGACCTTTTTCTTTGTAGGTTTTATCCAATATTCACATAGAATTAATTTTGGTTGTTAACAATATGGGAAAAGGTAAATACGAAAAATTTAAAGTATAATTTTTTTCGTAATAAAAACGGAACAAAGTAAGGTTTATTTCATATGAGTTAAATAAAAGGGTTATAATAAGTTTGAATGGGAATCCTTGGAAAATTACTAATATATTATAACATTAGATAAATTTAAGGAAAAATAGGATGATATTCAGATTTACAATAACCCATTATTTTGACGTCGACATCGAGTTTACATTAAATGATAGGCGCGGGGTGAATCGCTTATACTTTCGAAATATTATTTTATTAATAGATAAATGAAATTATTACTCAACGAAGTTATAATATAATAAGTAGGACCGGGTAAATATTACCTAACTTTTTTGAATATGTATCCGACCATAAATAGCTTCTATTACGACTTAGCGAAAATTCAGTTATCTATTATTATTATCCTTATTGGGGTTTAACGAATACCAGCGTTATTAACGTTAAGAACTTTATTATAACTGGCTCTGAACATTAAATAATGATAGGAGAGAAAAACGATAAAAAGCGTGGAAAAAACTAGTAGGCGCCGAGAAAGAGGGCTAGTAGGAAACGTGATGAATACGAAACGATGTCTAGGATCACGGATAACGTAAAAAAGAGCGGGCGTTAGGAAAAACTGACAACGGATGATACGAAAAAGGGCGGATGTTAAAGGAGGCCGATGAAAAAAAAATGTTAAAAGAGACATGCGTTAAAAAAAGCCGACGATAACGATTGAAGAAAAGTAAGTCAATGGATGGGGCGAGTAAAACAATCATTTAAATGGGTTATTAAAGATTATAATATATTAGTTTAAGCCCGAGTAATGTAATAGGTTTGGATACGATCTTATGCCTGTTTGCGATTGGTATGATTAGCTTCATTTTAGCTAAGGTTATCAAATAAAATACGGGTAAAATTGTAAATCGTACAATTAAACCTTAAACTTCATTCGTTACATTTTGTAAACCGTAACCTATATTAGTAATAAAAGATATGATCTAAAAAACGATATTATTTTAGCTATTTGAATTAAAGTTACGAAAAGTTATACGATGGTAATTCAAAGGGTTTAAGGCAAAAACGTTATACGTTAAAGCCCGGTCGACTGAAAACGTTTTGTTTTTATAAATAAACGATATCATAAAAGGTAACGAAAAAGTCTTAGGTGAAAACAGACCCGGGAAAAAAAAAGGCGACATAAACGTATACCCAAAGGTGTAACAGCTTATATGGATAGTATAATAAGGATTTCTTATATTTAAACGATATCGCGAAGTTGAGTAAACTCATTAACCGACTTAAAAAAGGCGAGGGTAAAAACAAGTCGATAACCCGGGATATTTTTTTAACGTTTGTGCGTAAAAGATGATATATAACTTTCATCCTCGTTTATAATAATATATTAATGTAAAAAGGTTTGTAAACCGAGTAAGGCCGTAAATAAAAATATCTTTTAAATATGTAACAAAAAGAAGTTAATTTACGGTTAAGTTTTCTATATGATTTATCAATAAGTTTTCCTTACTATAAACCTTCCGGTATATATGATATCCCTACGTCCAATAAACTCGAATGTAATATAAATAGACCATTAAAATAAGAAGACGAATAATATATAATATATAAACGCTTTAACCTATAACGAAAAAAGGTTTATTTTTATTTTTACTATTTTTAAAAACGAAAAAAATCTTTTATAATGCGAGGCAGCTATAATAGGCATTTAATAACAGGGTATTAATATATAAAAGGGTGATATACCTTACGGGGTGGCTTGTTATCACTTTTAAAGGCGTTGACAATAATATAACTCAAATTAAACCCGTTATATACGTCGGTAATAATAATAAGTAAGGGAAAAGAACTAAGATATATTAGCGGAAATAACGAATTAAAATATATAAAGGGGAAGTAAAATAGTTATGAAAAGGTGGTTAACGAAAAAAGGCGACGTAATAAAAGGGGAAAAGAAGAAGTTTTAAAAGTTATAGGAGGTGTTTGTATTTATAAGAATTGGTAAACCGAATTCGGTAAGGGTTACATATTATATGGAAAGCATTATACGGTATGAAAGGTAAAAACGTAACTTTATACGACGCGTTATACAATATCAGCGGTAAAAAAGATATATTAAACGGCGCGTTAACAGGTACGTTATACAATGCCGGCGGTAAAAGAAATGTATTATATACGTAACTTATAGGCGTATTATAAGGTACCAGCAATAAGGTTAAAGGGCGCGTTATACGACGTCGGAAACTTGGGGTTAAACCAGTTAATACGTTATACGATACGTTAAATGTAATATTACTAGTTTACGTCCGACTCACGTATTAAATGAATACAGCCCGAATTTAGTATTTATTTAGCGGAGCGTCGTAGCCCTTATAATATCTGGGAAGGAAGGGGGCATGTTATAAACTCAGGCTATTAGCTATTAAGTTTATAAGTTACGTAAATATATACGTAATGGGATAGGTAATATCCGGCCTAGGCCCAATTCAGGTACAAACTAGGTACGGTCCAGATACAAACCAGGCATGGTCCGTGTACGGTATGTGTAAGGGCACGTAACGGGCTAAGCACTAACCATACCTATAGGTCCTACACTTTAGGCTAGGGTAGCCTCTTTTAGTCTTCCTCCGTACCTTAATATTAAATCCTATTTGGCACCTACCTGACTTACCATCGTAGGTCAAGCCATAATACCTTATAACGCCCAGATGCCACCCATAAAGACTTTTTTAAACTAATTAATATTTTCTTTCATGATCATAATAATACGTACGCCAAATTCATTTAATATATACCTTCAAACGGATAATTTTCGCGATATCAATGAAAAAAATTGCGTAATGATACATTACGTTAATCGTAAATACTAGTAGCTACAACGTTCAAAATCTGGTCCAATAACTTCAAATTACAAGTCATAACCATAATGGAATCAATAAGAAAATCAAAACTTAAAACTACTTATTAATCACAAAACCTATCGTGGTAATAATGGTAAAATATGTTGGATTTATGATAAGTTCGGTTATTAGTTAACTTGTTGCTTGTAGGCTAAACGTAATGATAAATAGTTAATATACTATACTTTTCGCGAAGGCCTCTATTCACGTGAATATAAATGAAGAGTAATCGTAAGATTGATATTGTAGTAAAGATAGATTATGGGTTCAGAAGAGGCATTTCAGAGAGTGCATGCCATGGATAGAAGGTTATAAACATCTTATATGGGCAGTAGTTCTTTTGCTATACACTCTAAGATACCCCTTTTAAACCATGCCATGCATAATACACTTTACAGGAGTATATCATACAATATAATGTACTGTCACTTGATCTATATATACTATCTATAATAGTATATAGTAATATCTACTCAGATAATTTTTTTTTCTTTTTTGTATTCCGTACCAATGGCCTAGTAACGACAATATAATTTTAACGAGTGTATTTCGTTTAAGTAGTCCTGTAATAATAGTTTAATTACGGTATCAATCGTGAAGGTCCAAATTAATAGTTTTTGTAATAATAATATAATTGCGATACAAATTGTAACGGTTCGAATTAGTAATTCCTAACCGCTATAGTAATTGTAATAAGGGTTTGATTGGTGTAATTAATCGGTAATAATATGATTATTGATAGCGTTTTTCATTATTTCCAACAAAGGTGTGATTTTATAGGCGTTACAGGGAGGATTACACAGGGGCAACTACGTCGTTACGTGTTTTGAATTAGTATAAAAAGATATATTGCTATTGGCCCAAGTAAAACCTCATTTCCTTTCCTTTAAAAGGTGAATACCCAAAGTTAATATAAGGCTTTATTTCAACTGAAATCAACCTTTATTTTAATTAACTAATTTAAACCGTTCCGATAGATTTTTTATTCGACCAATGCCTATATACTAACATTGTCTTTACATAGATATCGCTTAAAAATAGGTTTGTAAGGCGCCGTTTAGCGCGTAAGCGCTGTCGCGCCGCCGCCGCCGCCGCCGCCATCGAAATTACTACCACCAATAGCCCACTCTTGTTGGATATTATTTCTTTTATAACCACCTTGCCCTTAGCCCTACCATCCCCTATTGCCGCCGCCGCCTAAGCCGTTACTCCCCTCCCCCTTCTCCTTTTTCACTTACCCCTTCCCCCTTAGCTCTTAAGGAGAGAAAAAGAGGGTTCTGAAGGTTATAAACTTTACTCTTTCCTCGCGAATAAAAACCATCTTATCTGTGGGTACCCCTCGGTACCATAAACGTAGCTTGGTGAAGCTTCGCCACGGTTTATATTCACTCAATCCACCCGTTTATATAATTTTAGTATTCCTATAAATAAATAGTATGAGGCGGACCTCCTCCGTCGTATTACGTATCCACCGGCTTTATAAAAAGTTTAAACCGATCTTCAAAAACCCCTATTTTTCAAAAAAGAATAAAAAATCGGGGCGTTTCGAAAAATAACCACGGTCGTAAATAACTAAAATAAGCCGATACTAATTAGTAATAAACGCCAACCTGCGGATTAAAAAGTCGGCAACCGCCATTTCTACCTAAAAGCAAGGCTTACGTATATACTATGTAAGCGAATTCAAAAAGGTTATTTTATGTTGCCGTAAGAAGGGTAAAGACCCCCACGCATCTTTACCTAAGGGTATGCGACATAAGGCGCGGTGCCACCTCTTTGTTAACATCGATAACGACGTCGATAGCGGTAATGACGGTGGCGCTAGTACAAAGGAGGAAGGCGATGGAGAGGATAATAGGGACGCAACAACGTCGTTGTCTCCTTTTTTTTCTAATAGTAATTAGCTATCTTTTACGACCAGGTAGATGCGCCCGGCTATAATGTAATACGTAACATAATATTATTATTTCTTTTCATAAAGATAATAGTAATATAAGTAAAAATTATAATGATGAAAGGGCTGAATTGTATAAAATAAAGAAAGATAATATATCAGAAACAATAAAAAATCGTAGATTTAAAAAGAAAACGAAAAAAATAGGAAATTCAGCAAGGCCGAGGTACGTAAAATAAAAAGTGACAAAATTTTGGAAGCGGCGCAAAATGATAGGTGTCGGACCGCTTTGAATTGGTAAAAGTGGTGTAGTAGCTTATTAGAGTCGCAAAACAGTTTTAACAACTCTAATAAATAATATACTTGTTAATATTAGTATTTCTGTTGGAATAGTATTGCATGCAATGCAATAAGTCAACTTTACTGTCAGTAAAGTTGACCGTACTGCAAGTGTACTACTTTTTGTGGACTTATCGTATTGGGTATAAGTCGAATGCAGTACGCTGCACTTCACTCTAGGTCATGGACCAAGCAATTGTCTATACAAATTACAAGCAAACCGGCTAGCGGTCTGCCAAACCTAGAACAATACATCTACCATATGACTACGCAATACTACTGTTACTTCAACCAATCGAATCGACAACTTTGCAACGTCTAAGGCTTACCAACAATTTCCAATATTCTGTTCAGAATAACCTTAGTTATTACGTCCTTTGGATTGTATTTTCTATCGATTTACCGCGTTTTCTCGATTTCCTATCGTTTCTATAATTCGCATAAGGCTATAATATCGATTATTAAACGTTTTTTATTCGTAGTACCTAACCTTACCAAACATTTATGAAACTAAAAGGAGTTAACATATATAATAAAAGGAATAAGGTATAAATTAAGGTTGGAAATAATTATTCGGACCGTTATTATCATAATGATTTCCGAATCGAAACTTTTAATTATACCATAGATTTCTGAAACTAAGACACTTCTTATGACACGCTTATACTTGGTAAAGATTTAATAAATAATATTTTTACGGAACGTAAAGCCGTTTCGAGCCGGTATTTCGTTATTAAAAACTAAAATGAAGCTCATTTGCGAAATTCAGTTGTTATCATTGGCGAATAAGCGGTTAATGAAAATAAATAGCTTGATAGTACCTATATCTAGCGGTAGAAACGATGAACCGCGTTTTAAATTATGTATTTGCCATATAAAGCGTTTAGTGAACGCTTTAAATATGTTTTTTAACAGAGCGGTTTCATATTACGCGGTGAATGAAAAGTTTAATGCCGTTTTTCATTAGGTTATTAAAGCAACCTAAGTGCTATATGCGCATTGTTATATGTATTTGTCGGCTTGTTTTACTTTATTTCAAGCGAAAAAAGCGACTTTATTTAATTTCCCTTTTTATGTAAGGCCTAAAACGTTGCGTTAAAAAGTGATAGTAACTTTATTAAAGTCTATTATATAGTTTTCCGTCAGATACCTCTCAAGTTTTTCCTTTAGGCTTACCTTTGAAAAAATTCTTTTTTGAAATACGGCACAAAACGCGTTATATAATGTTAATATATCGTCCGTTTATATACCAGTTAATGTAAAACCGTTAAAACCGGTTATTAATACTAATAGATATGGGTTAAAAATTAAGTTGGTAATTTCGAGCCGTTTTTCATA
Organism: Anisogramma anomala; assembly: GCA_038502455.1. Lineage (NCBI taxonomy): Eukaryota > Fungi > Ascomycota > Sordariomycetes > Diaporthales > Gnomoniaceae > Anisogramma > Anisogramma anomala. The sequence goes on along the minus strand of JASMMZ010000003.1, from coordinate 13,033,699 downwards.
GTATTTTTTATTAAGTATTATACCTGTTGTAATAGTATTGCACAAAGTGTAGTAGGTCAACTTGACTGTAAGTAAATTTAACCGTACTGTAAGTGTATTGCTTTGTGGATACTTACCGCATTGGGTGTAAGTCGAGTGCAGTACGCTGCACTTCACTCTAGAGCATGGGTTAAAAAATTGGCCATACAAATTACAGTGCAAACCGGCTAGCGGTCTGCTAAACCTAAAACAATAGATCTACCATCTGACTACTGCAATACTACTATTACTTCGACCAATCTAATCGACAACATTACAACGTCTAAGACCTACCAACACTAATCAGTGATTACCTGCCTATTAGGTTAAGTACAGATAAGCTAAGTAAAAGAAGAAGCTACTTTTCGGTTGTTACTCTCTGTAGTTATGGCTGTTAGGGTAAAGGAAAGACTCTTGTAAAGGGCCTCTATTAATACTACGTTAGTTCTTAATAGCAAGAAAACAGAAAAGACTTTTTAATTTACGTTAGTCCTTAACGACAATCTGGAAGTAAACGATGGTATCGCTACTGGAAAACACTAAGCCGCACCAAAAAAGCCATGTTACGTGACCTTTCGCCAAGTTGCCAGGTTTCTACGCGACTTTACGCCAAAACAGCAAGACTCTACACCCAAAATTACCAAGTTGCTCGCCCTACACGCCTGTCAAGATGTTCACCGCTAACGCCTACCTTAAAGCCATCGCTAACCCCGCCAGAAAAGAAGCAATTAAAACGCTCGAAACTAGTTTTACCAAGTTTTATGACGACGACCTCTAAACGCTAAATATTAATAAAATCTCAACCGAAAAATACATTACCAATTTCGTCGAATACTTTATCATTAAATACAATACTAGTTATAACCCTAACTGCAATTTTCGTAGATATAACGAATTATTTCATAACTAAACTATTAATATATAAAAGATAATTTAAAAAGCGTTCAAGTTAAGATTTAAATTCGAATTAAAGAAACGAAGGATTTTCTTCCAAATATAAGGCTTTATAACGTTAGCCCAAGCCCTCTTAGATTTAACCTAGCTTAACAAATACCCTGACAATCCACGGCCTAAAGGAAAAGCTGTTAAAAAACCTTACCACCCTTATACGCGATCTAAAGGACCTCCCCTTTACCCTTAGCTAAGTCAGGCCTCTTAATATACCGGCGATAAACATATAAACCTATTCGGCAGCCCAACAACTTTACCTAACAACGCGAAGTACGCCTTTAACGGGGGCAGGGCATGGGAAACAACGGCCGCTAACATGGCTAAAAGTATTAATGTCAACGCATTATACCAGTTAATTAAGCAAAATCATTAGGCCTCTTAAAATCTTTAAATACACATCGCCCTTTAATAATTTAGTCGTTAAACTCTCTAAAACACTTCCTTGTTTACGTTTGCCTACGCGTGAGAGCTCACTACAGATTTTACCATAGGACTTTACCCTTCGGGTTAAACGACTGATAATTACCCTTAATACTACACCTTAAAGACTCTAAGGTTTAAATTATTAAAAAACATTACTTACGTCTAAAAAGATTATTGCAACCTTCCCCTAAAACCTATCAAAATAATTAATATTAACTACAAATTCCTTACGGACTTTACCAAAATCTGAAATAATATAAAAAGGTATAATAAGAAGCTTTACAACCTTTTCGACATTAAAATAATGCCCTTTAAAAACATTTGCAAATAAATGGAAATCCCTCTTTTAATTTTAACTTATTATTTCCCGAAATCCTTACAAGGAATGCTAAGGACTACTACCTAATATTTCTTACTAACGTTACCATGTTTCTCGAAATCTACGATAGTATAAAGGGCTACTTCAAACACGATGTTCACCTTACGCAATACTATATAAACTAAGTTACTATAAGATAAACTACTATGATAACAAAGAAAAAGGAGGAGGAAACACTAATAAATATACTTAACCAAACAATTAACAAGATAATATTATGCTAAAAAGTAACAGGGAAAGCTTACGTTAGCGAATCCACATTTCACGAATAGGTATGAGTAGTAATCACGGGCTTCAACGAATTCAAATACGTCTTATAACGCTCAGATACCACTTACGACAGCTTTTTTAACCAGCTACGTTCCTAGTTTACCACAGTAATTACATGCATACTAAATTAGATTAATATATACTCCCAAACCGGCAATTTCCTAAATGTAAAAAAAGAAAACCCTAAGGTAGTTAACTACGTCGACCGCAAATACGGGCGCTTATAATTTCTAAAGTTAGGCCTATCGACCACGACCTTAAATTAAAGGTAACACTCCCGTTAATGGTATCAAGGCCAAGTTTTAGGCGAAACTGCTAACCATTAACACTATTGTAGTAATATTAGCAAAAGATGTTAGATTTATAATATGTCCGGCTATTGTTTAACTCAGCACTCCTTGACTAAACAAAATAATAAAAAATCAGTATATCATGCTTAATACTCCACTACCTCTAAATAGGAATATTTGAATCAAATCGCAAACTTCGAGGGCGACGATCCAATTAATTACAAACGCCTCCAAGAAAATTAAGTGATACGAAAAGGATACTACTCCTAATACGATACAGTAATTAACCGACCACACCTTTTTATATCGTTTAAGTGGTAAAAACCCTTACCTTTACTTTAACCAAACCATTAACCCTTTACACACCTTTAACCTTCGTAATTGTTACGCGAGCCATACGTTTTAGAGTATTATATCGGACAAAATGGCAGCAAAATACTTAACAGGAAGCTATTCGCAGTATATGGTACTGTGGAGGTAAAACAATAAAACCACTAAAATTAACCGTTACGATACTAGCAAAGCTAAAATTAACTTTAGCACGGGCGAACAACTATTGTTACTAAGGATAACGGTAATTCAAACTGTTATAAAAACAATTACATTCAATATCATGAAGTTCTCTGCATCTTTCCTTCTTAATTTAAAGGATATAAAGACTTTAGGCGTTAATATTGACATTAATATAGAGGAACTAATCAAAAACGACCAGAGGTTTCCACTTACCCTTAAGTGAAAACACTTATAATTTTATCTTTAAGGCCCGAAAACAATAGTATCATACCTAACAAAGCCGTAAATACGTTAACTATACCAGAGTTTCAACTATCCAGCCGTTAATAGGCTGTATTAAGTCCTAAAATCTATAAGGTATAATAATATGAAATAATTTGCTTTAAAAGCTATCGAAAGGCTTTACCACCATTACTAAACGCATGCCCAAGCTCCCCCGAGATTTAAGTTTACATCAAAAAACGATAAGGATTTCAACTACAAAATCTTCATTAATATGTTCAACTTAAATAATAAGCCTATACTTTATGTCGTTAATTCTACAACCTTTTTTTACGAGGCTAAGTTTCTAAAGTCTCTTTCGGCAAAAAAATCGTAGAATAAGTTAAAAATGTTATGGATTAACATATACCTAGGTTCATCTAACGTCTTCGTCCACGATGCCGGCGTCAACTTTATGGTGGCAAAGTTTCAGGAAAATGCTAAGATAATAAGTATCCAATACAAATAGGTACTTGTAAAAGCTTAATGAAACATTAAAAAGGTTAAAAAAGCGTACGTTTTACTTTGTTGAATATACAATATCCTTATATTAAAGATTAAAAGCTTTATGGACCTAAAGGAACACCTATAAATAGTGGTAAAAAGCCCAAATAACACCGTGGGTCCTATAGCCTAGTGCCAATGCTATTAGTTTTTAAGGTGTACCCACGCTTAACGAATGAATTTGCACCCTCAACAAGCACTCAGAAATGTATTACAACTAACAACAAAGCCCTAAGGAAATTACGAAGAGAATCGGTACGCCGCCAAGTTAATAACGCCCCTAATACCAAAAACAGTCTATAACAATCGATGTACTTACTTTATCGTTATGAAGTAAAGTTCTCGTATAGTAAAGACCGGGAAAATAAAAGGGCTCATATAAGATATTAAGTATCGTAAACTCGGAAGTAGTTGTTAAAACTGATAACGGTCCTATATTCTTCCAAACCACTTAGGTTAAGCCTTACATTAAGGGTACTAAAGATAAAGACCTTTAAGCTCTTTGAGCCAAACGACCGAACCAATACGAACCTCCTCCAACCGTTATTAACAAACCAATAAAATGCCGCCAGCATGGGCGACTCCCGAAAAAGAAAAACGTTAAAAAGAAGGAATATATACCGGGCCGTATTTACAATACTACTTAAGTAAACAGAAAAAAGGGATAACAAAGACCTAGCATTAAAGCTTCAAATATAAGGGATTATCAAAACCTTCGGCAGGCCCTTTAAAGAAAGCCATAGGGTTGATATTAATAGCCTGATAACTCGAAGAGTTGTACAATTAGTGTCGAAAATCGACTTTGACCTTTAAAACCCGAACATCACTATTTTTAAGTGAAAATTATTCACGAGGTTAAAGGAAAAACTATGGGGCGACCGTACGAAAAGTTACGACCAATCGCTTAAAGATATGGAAATAAAGACAAAAACTAAATTTTTACATAGTTACTAACAATTTCAAAAATTAGCCAAAGCTTAATAATCGCTTTGGTAGCAAGTCTGTTAGCTAAAACTAAAGGCAAGTTTACGCTTAATAAGTGTAATATAACGCAAGCCTATACGTAATTAGCAATAGATTTATAACGGATTATATTACTAGAACTATCATATGAACTCCTTGCTATCTACCCTTTAGGTATAGTAATGCGATGTGTCAAGCCATTATACAGATTGGTTAAAATAGGCGTCCACTGTTTCCTAACCTACTAGTCGCACTTCAAATCCCGGTTAACAATAAAATCTTCAACGTACGACCCATACTTGTTGGTAATACAAGAGAAGGACTTCAGTATAGTAGGCATACAAATCGACGATACATTTTTCGTCGGAATAACTAGGTTTAATAACACTAAAATATCAAACGATTAAGGACTCCAAATTCTGAAATTGTAAGCCGATAACAATGCTAACGAAAAACACCCAACTGAATTTTAATAAATTGTTAATCCGCATACTTGGTGTTAACACTGGACTCAACATTCTCCAAAAGGTCTAAGGAGCTATTCTAGCTATAATTAATAAGACTGACGAGGCTAGAGTTTAATATTACTTTAAATAACGTATTCGAGGTAGCTATATCATTATTTTGTACAAACTGAAAGCCTCTTACGACCTCTTTATTACGGTACAAGCATAAATACCAACGGATGAAAACTTTGACCGGCTAAATGAAAGACTTAAGTGGCAAATACGAAACTTGGACCGCGAAATCAATATAGTGCTAATCAACCTCTCTAAAGCCAAGTAAATAATCTTTACGAATGGGTCTTTTACAAATAACACCAACTTATCTTTATAAATTGACTTCCTAATAACCCTCGTTAACGAAGACAGGCGGTAGAATCAGTTTAGTATTATCGGCAATCTAATCTACTGGTTGTTTATCAAATGTAAAAGTATTATACGAAGCGTGTTGGTATTGAAGGTTCATGGTATAATAGCGGGCTTTAACATAAATATAACACTATAGGAGACCCTTAACCTTATCACCAGACAGTTGTGGATTCCTCCTATCCCAGTGGTAATCTATACCGACTTAAGGAGCCTTTTTGAATACCTTTCGAAACTCGGAACCACCAATAACAAATGCCTAAAAATTGACGTAATGGAACACCGCGAAGCCTACGAAGGGAGGGAGATTAAAGAATCCCGATAAATCAATGACAAAAGCAACCCCGCCAACGCCATGACAAAAGTATCACCGAACAAAGCTTTGAAAAGGTTTGTAGACAGCAATAAGCTAACCATACAAATCGAGGGCTACGTTAATAGACTACCTAAACGGCCCAGATCACGTAACGGCGAGCAAGGATATGCTGGTAAATTGAAAAATTATCAAGAGATTAATAACAGATATCTATTTAAGTAGCATAGTTAAAGTAAAAACATGAATGCGTACGAAGAACTGTGGAGGAGGAGCTTTTTATAGGAATTAATAAACTTGGACCTCGAAGCGATAAAAAAATTAAGGCCAAATGAAATCAATTTGCATACAAATATATGCATTTTAATACGGAAGTAAACTGGAATTAACAGGAGTCTAGCCAATTAACGAGGAGGTAATTTAGTATCAACTGGAAAAAATTAGTCAGCCATACTGACGTACGTACACAAATTAAAAAGCTACCAGTGTTGGAATGGTATTACACGTAATACAGTAGGTCAACTTTACTGTAAGTAAAGTTAACTGTACTGCAAGTGTATTGCTTTGTAAAGACTTACCGCATTAGGTGTAAGTCGAGTGCAGTACGCTACACTTTACTCTAGGGCACAGGCCAAACAATTAGCTATACAAATTACAGTGCAGACCAGCTAGCGGTCTGCCAAACCTAGAACAATATATTCACCATCTGACTACTACAATACTACTGTTACTTATACCAATCGAATCAACAACGTTGCAACATCTAAGGCCTACCAACAATACCAGTAAATACTAGTTTGAACTAAGCGGTAAAACGGTTTTATAATACGTAAGATTATTTTAGATAGGTGGTGTTTTTTAAGATCTATAGGTATATAGGTGTAAAAACATCGTTTAAGCTGCTCATTGAACTATATGTAAACTTAGGTAATATTACAAAATTTAATATATAGGTTATAAGAGGTATTAAGAAAAGCTATAAGTGTAAAAATCAAGCGGTGGTTAACTTGTTATAATATATGTGATTAAGTTATAATATTTTTTTTACCGTCGTCGTTATTACTTTTTATAATTAAATGGGTTTTTCTTTATGATTTACCGGTTTTATTCTTAACCTCATATACGAAACGAGTGGGGAAAATCCTGTAGGTACCGTAAATCGTCGAGTCGAACCATTCAAAACTAAATTCGTCTAAGTAAATTAAAATAAATATTTCTTGTTAGGTAAATCATTCGAATAAGACGCCTAAGGTGGTAATAATTCCGTAGTAACGTAGCTTCAAGCTAAGTTCGCGGTCAGGTTTTTTTTTTAAGTAATAAGGGGGTTTAAAGCCAAGTTTTTGGAACGTTTTTTAATTTTCGAACTAAAAAGGGGGCCCCGACAGCGAGATATTGGTGGAGTTAGTATAAACGGACTGCTTCAATTTGGTAAAAGCGATTCGAAAGTACGATTCAGAAAAGGGGCTAAAACTAGGAGTGGTTTTAATTCGTCGTTTGAAAGGGTGTTCTTTCAGTGGTTTAAGACGGATTATAATTTTTGATCTTTCTTTTTTATCTCTTTTTTATACTTTCGTATTATCGTTTAACTAAACGAACTCGTATCGTTTGGAAAATTAATAAGTATATTATAACCTTTAAACTCTTTAATTTTCTAAAGGTCAGTCTATCCGTTCTTAATTTTCCAAACTAGGACCTTGGATTACAATGGTATATCTAAAACGCCAATTTCACGCAGGCTATTTTTTGTAAACAACGCTTTGAAAACGTCGTTTTTAGCCCGTAAAAAAAGTAATGCTACCATAGCTTTCGCTATAGCATTCGCTCTTTATACCATAATTGGCAATAATGTAAAATCTATATATATTCTTAGGTAATTACTAAAAATAATGAGCATAGGTATAAGCCTATTCGGGCGGGAAGTGTTGTTAATGATATTGATCGCTATTTATAAAATTGATTCCTTAAAATTAGTACCCTTAAACTTTTTAAATAATACTGTATATACCTATTTAAGTGGTTTATAATATGGTTTACACTTGCTAATACTTCATGATACTTTTACTGGTATTTATTTACATTCGTTGCCGGTAATCCTTATCTTAATACGTTACTCCATTAATTTGAAGGCTGTGCTAACTTTGTAATTAATTCAATCTGAAGTTCCTAAATAAACTTTTAAATAATAATTAACGAAAACGTTTTAACAATTTGTAGCGGAAACACTTCGTGTTAACTTAACAGCCCAAAATAATATTATTGCATTGACGGCGTAGAGTACCGATTAGCTATTTAAATACATTATATTAAAATTCACCTCGTAATTGAAGCTGACGTTCTCTTAAAGGCGAAATTTAAACCGGCATAAAGTTTATGAGTGTAATTGGCATTTATAATAAAACTTTTTCGATAGCTTTAAATACGTCTTTTTCTATATTTTTATATATGACGTAAAGTAATCGTAAAAGTCGTTTTTTAACTGGGTATCCGAATCGGCGATATAATATCTTTAATTACGGTTACGTTAAGTAAATAGCTTTAATTGTTAGTATTTCGGAAAAGAACTATAAGTAGCAAAACTTACGCCGAAACGATATGAATACATTATCCGAAGCGCGGACAAGCTGATTAGTTGTATTCTAAACCTTAATTTCAAGTTTATTTATGTTCGCTAATGAAATTTAAAATAGTGTTTTAAAGTATATTACGTAAAATTTGACCGATTTCAATCGCGTATTTATAACAACCGTCCCAAGCGTCAACGTTTTATCTTTATTAAATAAAACCTTTCAGTATTTTCCTATTCGGTCGAATTGAAACTTTGTAAACTTTACTACGAAAGCGTCGAATTATCGTTTTCCGGCCGTGAAGATTTTAGTGGTATTAATGTTAGGTATAATACCTTGAAACTGATTACTATATTTATTTCAAAATATAAATTTTAACACTATATAGGCGTTTAACATTTCGTTCACATAATTTAAACACGTAACATATAGGAAAGAAGCGTAACATAAGCTTGTAAAAAAAAGGTTAGGCGGTCTTGTCTTCTTATGTTATTAAATAAATATTATCCTCTTTGAAGTCCTTTTCCCCAAAGGTATATTTGTAGGGGTAAACGTTAAATTTTTTGTTTTGTTTTTGCACTTAGCTACGTATATTATAAAGTCAGCTTTTATTCTGTTTTTATATGTGTAGTTTGTTTTAAACTATCGTTTAATCCGAATTTACTCGTAAGTTAAATAGTTTATAAACTAGTAGCCGATTTTATCATATATAATATAACGTTTTTATAAACTCGCGAGGCTTTATATGCTTTTCCGTAAGTATCACTATAGCCGTAGTACTTTCGCCTATTGTTATACGATCGTCTCTGCCCTTTGTTATTAGGGTTTCCTTTCTGGTACTTGTACTTTAGGCGCTTGTTTTATTTTAGGTATACCTTAAATCTTCGATTCAAAACGTGGCAAATGGTTTCAACAAGGTTTACTTTGGTGATTTGACCCTCGCTTTTGATTTTGTCGGCTACAAATACAAATTCGAGGTTAGCCTATCGTCGTATAAATGTTTTAAATGGTATTTTAAAACTTATACAAAAGATTTTGAAGTCTTCTTTAGGTTTAAATAATTCAATATTCAAATTTGAGCTTTCGTGACATACTTTTATCATTATTTCAATAAATAATTCATTGCCTTAATATTTTAGTTCAAAGGTAACCTAACACCTTCGGAATTTAGCTAATGAGGTAGTAAGTACTTTCTATGGATTTTTATTAGAGTTTTCTCGCTAATTCTTTATGAATTCTCAAGCTATATCAATCTAGTCCCTATTATAAAACTCGTAGTTAATTTCTGTATTAAAGTGTAATTTCAAACGACTATAGTATTCAGCGAATGTGTCCACCTACGTAAAATGATATATATACCATTTTTAACCTATTTAAATAGTATACCGGGTAAAATAACGTAAAATTAGGACGGTTCGATATTTAACCTTTTTTATATGTTAAGTACTACACGTATTTTGTTATCGAATACATTGTACCGCTCGCTTTTATAATTTTCGTCTTCATTCCAAAGTTTAACGAAGTTGGTAAGTTTGATAAGGTGGCTTTTATTAATGAGAAAACGATTTGGTAAAAGATTATGGTAGGGGTTGTAGTTAATAAGAATTAGTTCGCAAGGTACGTATTAGCATTTTATACTGCTTATTAAACTTTAAAACGGGTCTTTTTTTTTATTCAAGCCGTTTTTGTAGTAACTTAGTTAATTATTAACAGTATTCAAGGCGTAGTTTTGTTTTGGTATCTGTTTAAAATTACGTTTCGGTAAGAATTTTCATTTAACCCTTGTTATAGATAATCGTTACAGCGCTTCCTTTTTTATAATCGATTTTTTTAGCTCCGTTTCTACTTCGTGGTGAGCGTTTAGCCTTACTAAACGCCTTTTTTCCATTTATGGAGGCTTTTATCGTTTCCGGTCCGTTATCTTAAGCAAATATTCCTAACTTTTTTTTTAACTAATATTCTTTTACAAATTTCACTTTTATTACTTTATCGTTTATTTATTTTGTCATTTATATAAGTTAAGAAGTTATCAATAAGGCTTTTATAATATGGCTATCATTTTTACCAGTCGTATTAATACCTTTGTTTCGTAGTTATTTTGGTAACATTTTGAAGATTGTACCATCGACTATACGCCATATTTCTAGCATCCAATTTAAAAAAATCCTATCTAAAATTATCGAATAAGTCGCGCCCTTCAATTTTGCCGTTACAATAGTCAAAAATCATATTAATAACATACGTATTCGCCATAAAAGGGTTTAAATTATTTATTATAACCTCGATCTAATCATTTTACAAGTTAAGGTTCAAGTGCTTTAAAATACTACTATAAAAAACATGTATATAAAAAGGTACTCTGTATATTTGTTAACTTTTACACACTCCGTTCCTTATGGAGCTATAATTGTACTTAAAATAGGTAATTTATTTGTATATTCGTAATACTAAGGCGATGTAAATAATTAGTTTTACGTATTAATTAGAATTTGAGTGTGTTTAAGGTTTAAATAAAAACGTACAAATACATAAATACAAAGGAAATAAGGTGTTTCGTACCTATTAATGAAAATAAATTTTAAATAATATGTAAATAAAACTTAATCATCAACTGATTGAGCGTTTTATATTGGTTTGTTCAAAGTTTATTAATATTATATTGGCTAAAAGACTACGAAAACTTAAAGGTCGTAAATGCTAAACTTAGAATATATGGTATAGGGCGAGCGTAAAGAGGCTGTTAAAGTAAATATAGTGGAGAAAAGAAAAAAAGTGTGGATATAAGGAGGTGTAAGGTATAATATATGATCCGGTATATAAAGCTTGGTTTGCGTTTGGTAAATGGTTCGGATTATCGTATTGTAACCGTTTTTAGTGGTTGGAAGCGGTTTGATTATTGTGTTTGTAACCGCTTTTTGGTTTCGCAAGAGGTATGAATATTGTGTTTGTAACCGCTTTTAGGTTTTGTGAAAAGTTTGGATATTATATTTAGATTGGGTGAGTTCCAACGAAGGGTGTCAAAACTTAGTAATCTTAGCTTACGTAGCGTACTACCTAATATAAAGCTTTTCAAAAAGTAACCGAATACATTTAAAATTCAAAAACAAGTTAACGGCTAATATAACAGGGCTTTCAATAAACAGAGCACCAATTGGTTAAGAATATCATATTAAAGTGATCCTTCTTAACGTTACTACAGATCTTACAGACTTACTACCCTTCGGGTTTTAATGGCGCTCCCGCGTAATTCTACACTTCTGTATGGTTTTGGTAAGGTGTAGTGGTAAAATACAAACAGTTGGGATCGCTATAGTATCCCATTATAGGTATTTAACTTCGGTTTGTCTCTTCTTTCCTTAGATATTTATATTCGACCTAATCGGCTACTAATTGGTATAGGAAAGGGTCTAATACATATACGTAAAGGCAACAGTAAAAGAAAGAGGGTAACTATAATATTAATATTGTAATAAAGATATATAATGGGTTTAAAAGAGGTATTTCAGAGAGTGCATGCCACGGATGAGAGGTTATAAACCTCTCATCCGAGAAGTAGTCCTTTTGCTAGGTACTCTAAGATATCCCTTCTAGACTACACCACGCATGATGCAATTTATACCTTGCAAGAGTGCAGCCTGCAGCATGACACGTTATCGTATACTTTGCAGGAGTGCAACTTGTAATATAGTGAACTGCCACTTAGTATATGTATACTAACTGTAAGGGTATATAGTAATTTCTACAATATTTAATATTTAATTACTTTTGAATAAAAATACTTGCATTATATCGTAAACTTCAAAGGTAGAAAACCTATTGACGAAAATGATACTTTTAAGTAGATTATATAATATGAAAACGTTATTCTAACGAGGCCTAATCATTATCTGGCTATGTATTTCTATACTATTTAAGTAATGAAAACCCTTACCTTCACCTTAACCAAGCTTTTGACACCTTATATAACTTTAACCTTCGCGATTATTATGCGCATTACACGTTTTAAGGGATCATACCGGATATAGGGACAATAAGATAATTAAAAAAAGACTATTTGTAGTACGTACTATTATAGAGGAAAACCATTATTATTACGGAAATCAATCGGCAAAAGTTTGGTAGAACTGAAGTTGCTTTCGGTTTCGTAGAATGATTATTGTTATTAAAGATAAATTTTATCTAACTTGTTATTAGTTTTATTACGGTTTATATTTTCAAATCACGTACCCCTTTTTCCCTTTATTTAAAAGATATAAAAAACTTTAGTATTAACGTTGATATTAACATTAATAAGCTGGTTGAAAACGGTGAGTGGTTTTCCCTCATTTCTAAGTAGAGGTATTTACAATTCCACTTTAAAATCCTAGAATTAACGGTATTAAATTTAATAGAGTTGGAAATACATTAATTATATCGGCGTTTTAATTATCCAGACGTTAACAAGCTATTCAAAGTCCTTCAATTCTTAGGGAACGAGGATGTATAATACTTTACTTGACAGGCTATTAAAAAATCTTATTATCATTATCAAACGCATACTTGAACCCCTTGAAAAATGAAATTTACACAAAAAAATAACAAGGACTTCAATTATATTTTTTTTTCATTAATGTATTTTATGTTAATATGAAACCTATTCTTTACGTTATTAATTCCGCAACCTTTTTTCGTGAATCGAAGTTTCTAAAGTTGTTAGCGAAAATTATGTGTGAAATGTTAAGTATATTGTAAATTAATACGTATTTAAGTCTACCTAATATCGTTGTCCATAATACCAGTACCAATGTTACGATGGCGGAATTTTAAACAAATGTCAAAATAATAGTAATTCATTGTAAATAAATATTTATTAAGGTGTATTAAAGTATTGAAAAGATCGAAAGGGTATACGTATTATTTCGCCGAACGTAGGATATCATTATGCTAGAAATGAAAAGCTTTATGAGTTGGGATACACGCCTTTAAATAGTGGTAAAAGATTTAAATCACATTGTGGGCCCTAATGGCTTAGTACTAATGATATTTATTCTTAGATAATATGCACACCTAAAGAGTGAATTTCCACTATGAATAAGTATTAAACATAATTTTATAGTTTATGAGAAAACACCAAGGGAACGATGAAAAGAATCGGCACGGCATTAAATTAATAATGACTCCAACACCAGAAATGATTTTACGATAATCAAAGCACTTGCTTTACCGTTGTGTAATAAAGTCATTGTATAGCTGAAACCAGTTAAACAAAATAGCTTTTATAAGATTCTAAGTATTTTTAACCCTAAAGTGATTATTGAAATTATTAACTACCTTAAGAGGTTTCGGATTGCCTAGATTAAAAATTACATTAAAGCGATTGATGATAGCGCAAAAAGCCTTTGGATTAAGCAAATAAATTACCACAACCTTCTCCCCTTATTATGAACAAAATAATAAGACAACGTGGATAAGAACGACTATTGAAAAGAAGGAAAGTTAAGGACGGGTAATATATACTAGGCCGCATTTACAATACTATTAAGGTAAACAAAAAGTAAAATAACAATTAAAATTTAGTTATAAAACTTCGGCTATAAAGTATTATCAAAAACAGTAGCAAACCTTTTAAAAAAGCGATAAGATCGAGATTAACAGACTTTGAACTCGAAAAATTACATAATTTACATCACAAACCCATTTTAACTTTCCCAACTCAAATATTACAATCTTTAAATCGAATATCATATACAAGGTTAAAGGCTTGCTATTTCAATATTATAAAGCCAACCGTTCTAACAAGTAGGATATCGTTAATTTATATAGCTAATACGCCGAAGTCTCTCTTTCACGTTACTAATAAGTATAGGTCATATTGGTAGGCGTTAGATATTGCAACGTTATCGATTGGATTGGTCGAAGTAACAGTAGTACTACGTAGTCAGATGTTGGATGTATTGTTTTAGGTTTGACAGACCGCTAGCCGGTTTGCACTGTAATTTGTATGGCCAATTGCTTGGCCCGTGCCCTAGAGTGAAGTACAGCGTACTGCACTCGACTTACACACAATATGGCTAGTCTTCACAAAGCAATATACTTGTAGTGCGGTCAACTTTATTTATAGTAAAGTTGATCTACTATACTACATATAATATTATTCCAATACTAGCGGCTTTTTAGTTTGTATGCGCACGTTAGTGAAGCTGACCAACCTTTTCCGGTTACCACTGAATTACCTCTTTGTTAACTTGCCAGACTCCTGTTTATTCCAGTTGACTTCTATACTGTATTACACCTAATTATATGTAAATCAACCCCATTTAGCCTTAATTATTCCGCCGCTCCGAGATCCGATTTTATCAACTCCTATAAAAAGTTCTTTTACCATAGGCTTTTACAAGCCTTCATTTTAAATTTGCTATTTAAATAGATTACTATTATCAATCCCTTGACAGCTTTCCAATTTGCTAGCATATTTATATCCGCCGTTACGTAATTTGGGATTTCTGGGCGGCTTGTTAACGTAACCCTCGATACGTATAGTTAGGCTATTACTGTTTACAAACCTTTTCAAGGCCTTGTTTAGCACCGCTTTCGTCATAGAATTTGCGGGGTTATCTTTGCCATCGATCTATTGAAACTCATTAATTTTCCTCCCTTCGTAGGCTTTACGAAATTCCATTACATCGATTATTAAGCGTTTTTCGCTGGTGGTTCCGAGCTTTAAAAGACATTTAAAAAGGCTTTTTAAGTCGATACAAATCACTACCGGGATAGGAGGAATCTTTAGCTACCTAGTAATAAGGTTAAGAGTTTCCCACAGTACCATACCTATATTAAAGCCCGCTATTATACCATGAACACTTAATATCAATACGTTTCATATAATTTTTTTACACTTGATGGAGGTTTAGTAAATCAGATTACCAATAATATGAAACTGATTTTCCCATCTATTTTTGTTTACAAAGGTTCTTTAGAAGTCGATTTGTAAAGAAAAATCGGTGTTATTTACAAAAAACCAGTCTCTAAAGATAATTCACTTGACCTTCAATAGGTCGATTAGGACTATATTGATTTCGCGGTCCAAATTTCGCATTTGCCACTCGAGTTTATTATTTAGCCATTCAAAGTCCTTATCCGTTAGTTTTTACGTTTACGTTGCGATAAAGAGGTTGTAAAAGGCTTCCGGTTAGAATAAGGTAGCAATATAACTGCCTTGAGTACGCTATTTCAAATACCATTATTTTTTAGCCTTGTGAATTTTATCAATTATAGCCAAAATGACGTCCTGGCCCTTTTAGCGAAAGTTATGGCCGGCATTAATTCCAAATATACGGATTAAAGATTCATTAAAGTTAAATTAGCTACCTTTTGTTAACGTTGTTACTAGCTTGTAATTCCAGAATTTGGAGTTTTTAATCGTTTATTGCTTTAATACCATAAAACTAGCCGTTCCAACGAAAATAGTATCATTAATTTTTATACTCACCATGTTAGAGTCCTTTTTTTACATTATTAGCAAATACGGATCGTATATTGAAAACTTTATTATTAGCCGTAATTCGAAGTGCAATTAGTAGGTTAGGAATTAATCCATACCGTCTTTCATCAATTCTTATAGTAGTTTAATATAAAGTATTACTGTGCCTAAAGGGTATATGGCACGGAGTTCCTATGGTAATTTTAGCAAGACTATCCTTTGTAAATCCTTTATCAATTACGTTTAAACTTGCATTATATTACAACTATTTAGAGTAAACTTATCCTTAGTTTTAATCAAAAAAATTCTATTAAAATGACTACCAAACGTTAATTGATCTTTTAAATCATCAAAAACTGTATGAAGATTTAGTATTTGCCTTTAACTTCGTAGATAATCCTCGACTTAAAAATCGTAACATTTAGATCTTAAAGGTTAAAATCGGGTTTCGACACGAATTATATAACCCTTTAAGTTAATAAGCCATTAATTCGACCTTATCGCTTTCCTAAAAAGGTCTACCAAAGGTTTTAATGATTCCTTATACCCGGAACTTCAATACTAAGTTTTCGTTATCCTTTTTTTTCCTATTTATCTCAATAGTATTGTAAATACGACCCGGTTTGAATTTCTTTATTTGAACGGTTTTTTTTCCAGAGGTTGTCCGCGTTGGCGGCGTTTTATCGGATTATCGATAACGAATAAATAAGGTTTATATTAGCTCGGTCGCTTAGCTTAATGGTCTTCATCTTTAATAGCTTTAATATAAGGTTTAACCTAAGTAGTTTGGAAAGATATAAAACCGTTAATATTTTTAATAACTAATTTAAAGTTTACGATACTTAATATGTTATATAGCCTCTCATATTTGCTCGAATTCCGCTACATGAGAACTTTACTTTGTAATGGTAAATAAAAAACGTCGATTATTTAAGGGCAGTTGTTGATATTAAAGGCGTTATTAACCTGGTGATGTACCGATTCTCTTTGTAGTTACCTTAAAGCTTTGCTATAGGCTATAAAACGTTTCTAAGTACTTGCCGAGGGCAGAAATTCACTCGTTAGACGTGGATACATTCCAAAAACTAGAAGCGTTAACAATAAACCGTTAAGGTTTACAATATAATTGAAATCTTTTACTGCTATTTATAGGCGTGCCTTCGAATTCATAAAGCCTTTAATCTCTAACATAAAGATATTATACGCTTGGCAAAGTAAGTCTTATGCCTTTTTAACCTTTTTAATACTTTAGTTAGCTTTTATAGGTACCTATTTATATTAAATACCTATTATCTTAGCATTTTTTTTAAAATTCTATCGTAACAAAGTTTATATCGATATTGTAGAAAACGACATCAGGTAAACTCAAATATGTATTAATTTATAACATCCTTAACGTTTCCTATATTTTCTTTGCTAAAAGGGACTTTAAAAACTTAGTCTCTTAAAAAGAAATTACGGAATTAATGATATAAAGAACAGGTATATTATCTAAGTAAAAAACATTAATAAAGATCTTGCAATTGAAATCCTGATTCTCTTTTAATATAAACTTAAATCTCTAGGGGGCTTAGGTATACGTTTAGCAATAGTGGAAAAGCCTTTCAATAACTTTTAGGGTAAAATATCCCATATTGTTATGCCTTACGGACTTTAGGACTTTGTATAACCTGTTAACGGCTAGGTGATTAAAGCGCCGGTATAATTAACGTATCCCCAGTCTTATCAAGTTTAATACTACTACTTTCGGGCCTTAAAGATAAAACCATAAGTATCCTCACTTGAAAGCGAATAAAAACCTTTAACTTTTTTTAACTAGTTCATCTTCATTAACTTAGACATTAACGTTAAGAGTCTTTATATAATTTAAGTAAAGAAGGAAAGTGATAAGGAACTTGAGGATATGGAACATAATTGCTCCTATAACAGTTTAAACTACTGTTATCCTTAGTAAGAATAGTTATTCACCTGGTTTAAAGCTGGTTTTAGCCTTATTAACATCGCGGTAATTAATTTAAGTAGTTATAGTAATTTTCCTCCGCAATGCTACGTATTGCGAATAGTTTTTTATAAAGTACTTTGCTACCTATGTGTTTGACATCATACCTTAAAACGTGTGGTCCACATAACGATCGGGAAGATTAAATGTATATAAAGGTTTAAGGGCTTGTTTAAGGTAAAGATAAGGGTTTTTATCATCTAAAAAGTATAAGAAAACGTAGTCGGTTAATTATTAGGCTGCGTTAGGGGAAGTATCTTTTTCGTGTTACTTAATCTGTTTAGGGGCATTAGTACTGTCAATTGACTCCTCGCCCTTGAAGTCTACGATTTAATCTAAATAGTTATATTTAAAAGCAATAGGGTATTGAGCGTTATATACTGCCTTTTTGTTATTACGTTCGACAAAGGGGTGTCGAGTTAACTAGTAGCCAGATTTACCACAAATCTAACATCTTTTGCTATCATCATAACAATAGTGCTAACGGTTAATGAATCCGCCTAAAACTTGACTTTATTAGAATTAACATGGTTGTTACCTTTAGTTTAAGGCCGTTATACCAAACCTTAGGCGTTATAGGCGCTCGTAATTACAGTTAATGTGATTAACTACTGTAAGGTTTTCTTTATTTACGTTAAGGAAGTTGCCGGCTTAGGAGTATATACCAAGCGAATTTGGTATACGTGCTATCAAAGTAGTAAACGAGGAATTAAATTGACTAAAAAAGCCTTCACAGGTAATATCTGAGCGTTATAAGGCATATTCGAACTCGTTAACGCCTGTAACTACTACCCGTACCTACTTACAAAATGTGGCTTCGCTAACGTAAGTTTTCCCTATTTTTTTTAGCATAACATCATCTTATTAATTATTTGATTAAGCATATCAATTAGTATTTCGGTTTTTTTTCTGTGCCATTATTGTTGCCCACCTTATAGTAGCTTAGTCTATATAGTATTACGCAAGGTGGATGTCGTATTCGAAGTAGCCCTTTATATTATCATAAAATTTACGAAACGTAACTATTTAGGTTAGAAAAATCAGGTAGTAGTCCTTAGTATACCCTATAAGGATTCTGGGAAACAATAAGTAAAAACCAAAGGGTAAAACTTCTATCTATTTGCAAATGTTTAGAAAGGGTATTATTTTAATATTCAAGAAGTTATAAGGCCTTTTATTATACCTTTTATGTTGGTATAAGTCTTGGCGAAATCTGTAAGGAGTTTGTAATTAATATGAACTTTTTGGATGGATCTTAAAAGAAAATTACAATAGTCATCCCAACTTTAAATAGTATTTCCTAACAGTTTAAGCCTTAAAGCTTCCGAGATATGGTGCTAGGGGTAATTACCAGTCGCCTAACCCGAGGGATAAAGTCCTGTAATAGGACCTATGGTGGACTCCCGCGTGTAGGTAAATCTAAAGGGTGAAGGTTTTTAAGGGACTTAGCGATTAGGTTACTAAAAAGCTTAATGTACTTAAAGGTTTTAGGAGGTTTAACGATACTACTTAATTAACTGGTATAAAGTACTAATATCAATACCTTTAACCGCATTGACGGCCGTTATTTTACGTATCCTACCGTCGCTAAAGGTGTACTCCGCGTTGTTACATAAAAGTACTAAACTGTTGAGCAGGTTAATAAGTTCCTTATTACCAATACGTAAAGAGGCTTAACTTAACTAAAGTTACGTTAGAGGTCCCTTGAAACGTATATGTGGGCGTTAAAATTCAACGCCTTTTCCTTTTCATTAAGGATCTTGAGTATTATAGTCTTAAGGGCAGTCTTCTTGCTAAGCCAGTTTAAAAAGAGTTTCCGCTAGTCCCACCGGAATCTTTTTAGGAATATAGATACCGCGCCATATTACCTCCTTATTTAGCCTGACATTAATCGAAATCTAAATCATCTTCCATATTTCAAGAGTTTAGTGGTTGAAAAACTCGTGAAAGTCTTAAAAAGCGCGGGTGTCGCAACCGTAATCGTTACCGAATTCCATTTCGATAATATACTGTCCGACGTAATTGGTTAGGTAAGCTTTGATTAAGGTTTCATTAACATCCGTAATTAAAAGTTATTAGTCGTAGTAATTAACCAAAATTATTTCGAAGGCTTTAACTTTCTTTATGTGTTTTTAACTTGAAGTTATCTTAGTAATTTAGCTTGTAAATAGCGTGTTAGACGAAGGATTTGGTGATTTTGAACGTAAGAACTTGGTAATCTTAGGTGTAGGGACTTAGTGTTTTGGCGTAAAGTTGTGTAGAAACTTGGCAACTTAACGACTTGGTATAAGATCGCGCGACGTGGCTTTTTTGGTATGACTTGGTGTTTTCGCTTAAAGCAGCGAACTAAACGATTGAGGTGATATAAGGAGTGAAAAAAGGTAAAGTAAGGGTAAAGGTTTAATATAAAGGGTAAGGTCGGAGATTGTTTGTTGTTAAAGGTTATAGGTGGAGGGCAAATATTGTTTATTATAGGAAGTATGACTTAGTTGTTTTTATAATAGTAACACCCGCAGTAGTACTAACTTAGCCGTTTGCTAACTTACCGAACTTTAGGACTTTTAACAATCAATCTTAACGTTTTTAATAAATATCTATAAAGATTTCTTAGTTTTTTCAATAACAATACCATTGTTACCTTTAAGCAGCCATAAAAACCGACGTAGCCTAAAAGTTTTCTCTAATTATTGCCATAAAAAACCGACGCAACAGTAGAGGCTCTTTGTAAGAATCTTTCCTCTACCCCAGTGGTTGTTTAACTTAAAGCGTAACCAAAAAATAACCTTTTCTTCTACTTAGATTATCTATGCTCAACCTAATAAGTACTAATCAGTATTGGTAGGCCTTAGACATTGCAACGTTGTCGATTCTATTGGTCGAAGTAACAGTAGTATTGTGTAATCAGATAGTGGATGTATTGTTTTAGGTTTGGTTGACCGCTAGCCGGTCTGCACTGTAATTTATATGCTTAATTTCTTGACCCGTACTCTAGAGTGAAGTGCAGCGTACTGCACTCAACTTCAACCCAATACGGTAAGTCCGTATAAAGCAGTACACTTACAGTATGGTCAACTTTACTGTAAGTAAAGTTGACCTACTGCATTTCATGTAATACTATTCCAACAATAAGTTTTTTTTATCTATGTTGGGAAAGTTGCCGGCTTAGAGGTATATACCAAGCGAATTTGGTATACGCGCCATTACAGTTACAAACAAAAAAAGAAACTAATTAAAAAAGTCTTTACAAGTAACATCTAGGTGTTATAGGGTACATTCGAACTTATTAACGTCTGTAATAGCTGCCCGTACCTGTTCTCAACGTGTGGCTTCACTAGTGTAGGCTTTTACCATTGCTTATTGATATAACATCAACTTGTTAAGCATCTGATTGAAAATATCCATCGGTATTTCCTCCTCTTTCTTTTTCGCCATTACTATAGTCTATCGTATAGTAGACCAATCTATATGGTACTAAGAAAGGTGAATATTATGCTCGAAGTAACTCTTTATACCATCGTAAATCTCGCGAAATGTAGTAGCTTATGCAAAGAAAGTTAAGTAATAGTACTTGGCGTGCCCCATAAAAATTCCGGGGAATAGTAAGTTAAAACTAAAGAAGAAACCTTTATTTACTTATAGATATTCAGAAAAGGCGTTATCTTGGTGTCAAGGAGGTTATAAAGCTTTCCGTAATACTTTTCTACGTCGTTTCAGATCTTGGCGAAATCCGTAAAAAGCTTATAGTTGATATTAATCATTTTAACAGATCTTAGGGGCAGGTCGCGATAGTTATCGCATTCTTAATTGGTGTTTCCTGGTAGTTTAAGCCTTGAAGCCTTCGAGGCACGGTATTAAGGGTAATTAAAAATCGTCTGGCTCGAAAGGTAAAGTCGTATGGTAAAATCTGTAATGGGCTTTCACGTATAAGCAAACCTACCATAAAAAGGTTTTTAAAAGATCTATCGATTAAATTGCTAAAAGGGGATATGTATTTGAAGGTTTCAGGAGACCTGACGATTTTGATTAATTAAATAGTGTAAAGCGCTAACATCAATACCTCTAGCCCTATTGGTAGCAGCTGCTTCATACACTTTACCACTGCTAAAGGCGTATTCCATGTTATTACGTAGGGGCGCCTGGTTACCGAAAAAGTTGATAGGTTTTTCATCTCTGGAATGTAAAAAGACTTAACTTAGCTAAGGATAAAGGGGAAGTTCTTTAAATTGTATATAAAGGCGTTAAAGTTTTTTAATACGTTTACCCTTAGGCCGTAATTTTTAAAGGCATTCTTCAAGCTAAGCCAATTTAAAAAGTGTTCCCGCTAACTTAACAGCGCTTTATTTTGGCACGTAAATCACTCGACGCTTAAGTATAACCTTTAATTCAAACTTAACGGTCTTGTGGCTTATCTTTCACATATTAATTATCCAGTCACCGAAAAATTCACGAAAGTTATAAAAAGCGCGATTAGAGTCTTTGCCACTGTTGTATTCCAAAATAAAGCAGTTGACGAAGTTATTCAAATACTCTTCGGTTCAATCTTTATCGACGTCTTATCTCTAAAAGTCGTGGTTATAGTGTTTAACGAAAACTGTTCCGAGGTTTTTAATTAATTATTTCCAGGCGAGATCGGTAATGGCTTAAAAGTGAGCACTTGCGGTAACCATCTCGACGTTCTAGCTTATATAAGACGTATAAAGCGTATAGAACGAGGTACTTGGTAATCTTTGGCGTAAATGACCTTAGTGTTTTGGCGTAAAGTTGCGTGGGAACTTAGCAACTTAGCGTTGGGTTACGCGACGTGACTTTTTAGGTACGACTTGGTGATTTTTAGTGTTTTCGCTTAGGGTAGCGATCTTAACAATAAAGTTAGCGTAGGGGAAGTGAAAAAAAGTAAAGTAGGGGCAAAGGTTTGATGTAAAAGGTAAGATCGGAGGTTGTTTGTTATTATAG
Organism: Anisogramma anomala; assembly: GCA_038502455.1. Taxonomy (NCBI): domain Eukaryota; kingdom Fungi; phylum Ascomycota; class Sordariomycetes; order Diaporthales; family Gnomoniaceae; genus Anisogramma; species Anisogramma anomala. Next base: position 13,010,970 of record JASMMZ010000003.1, on the reverse strand, counting down.
TTTATTTGCCGTAGAGACTTAGTCGTTTTTCTTATAGTAATAGTACCTGTAGTAGTATTAACCTAGCAATTTACCAACTTGATAAACTTTAAGACTTCTAACAGCTAATCTTAACGTCTTTAAAAAAAAAATCTGTAAATATTTCTCGGAGTTTTCAATAGAGATACCGTCACTTACTTCTAGATTGCCGTTTTAAACTGGCGCAACCTAAAAATGTTCTCTATTTTCTTGCCATTATGGACTGGCGTAGTACTAATAGGGGCCTTTCACAAGAATCTTTCCTCTATCCTATCCGCCGTTGTTGACGTAAAGCATAACTGGAAAGTAGCTTCTTCTTCTACTTGGCTAATTTATACTTAACTCAATAAGCACTGATCAGTATTGGTAGAGCCTTAGATCATTGCAACGTTGTCGATTCGATTGGTTGAATTAACAGAAGTATTGTATTAGTTAAGTGGTGGATGTATTGTTTTAGGTTTGGTAGACTGTTAGCTAGTTTACACTGTAATTTGTATAGCCAATTGCTTAACCTGTACTCTAGAGCGAAGTGCAGCGTACTGCACTCAACTTACACTCAATGCGGTAAGTCCACAAACAATACACTTAACTTACAGTACAGTCAACTTTACTGTAAGTAAAGTTAACCTACTACACAAAATGTAGTATTATTACAACAAATAGTGTATTATTGAGAAATTAGGCTTCTATATGTATAAGCCGATTGAAATATTGTTTAAGGGAATATAATTCAACTTTAATAGATCGTTAATCTGTATTTATAGTGTTGAGGCTAGCAACGATATACGTAGTACGTATATTAACCTACGCTAAGAAGGGTAAGCCACGAGTATGCCGATGATTAACAAGGCTGAAGAGGTAAGATTATAACGATATTTGAAGTAAAAGGTACACGCGGCTTATATTATCACGTTATACTAACCGGAAGTATTGTACGATCTATTAATTACGGTATAAATATAGGATTTATAAAACGAGAATTTTGACAGATTGAATAAAAGAATCAAATGGTAAATAGATAATTTTAGAAAAAGTTATAATATAGTTATGATGAACTTAATGATAGCGAAGTTAATAATTTTTACAGATGGTTTCTTTACTAATAATATTTAATCTACATTATATATCAGATTTTTATTATATTCGTTAATAAGGAAAAGCTTAATAGGCAATTTACAATTACTAGTAACCTTGTATATTAAGTATTTGTTAAGTATAATCTTATTATACGAAGCGTATTAACTTTCAAGGTTTATAGTGTAATAACTAGTTAAAATATTAATAGAGTAATTAACAGTATGTTAAAGATTATCAACAAATAGCTGGGATTGCCTTTGATACCTGTAGTTATGTATCCAGGCTTCCGGAGCTTTTCCAAATATTTATTAAAGTAAGATATAACTAATAATAAGTTTAATAATAAACGTAACAGTTTTAAGGGAAGTATATGAAATCCAGAAAATCGATACGTTCAGGTTGATTAACGGCAAAAATAATCCCGTTAACGCTATAATTAAGGTTACGCTTAATAATACTCTAAAGCAGTTTGTGAATAGTAATATACTAACCATACGAATCGAGGGCTACGTAAATTGCCCGGCACGTAACGTAGAGGAGTAGGGATACCTTGGCAAACTCGAAGACTACTAGGGTAATAATAGTGATGGTAATATTGGCGGTGATAGTAAGTAAAACTACTGGTATAAGTTACATAATTGGTTAAATATGTGATATGCGTAAATCCATAGCGAAAGACCTGTGCATAGGAATTAAAGAATGAAAGGATTGGAAATGAGAAATAAAAGACCGTATTAATGTTGGTTTTAATGTAAATTAATTGTAATTGATAGGGGTTTAGCTTGTAGATTAAGGAGGGATTTTAGAGGTTACTACTAATTAGTTGCTGGCCACGTTAATATATAGGTACAAAATGAAAAGCCGCTAATATTAAAATAACAGTTAAATACAATACAGTTAAGTTAACTATACTTACAGTTATTTGATTATATTGACTGCAAATTGACTGTAATTTGTGGGATTAACTACAAGTCTAGTACAGTAGGTAACCACTTTAAAGTGGGGTACGGGCCAAAACATTTGGCTATACAAATTAGTGTGCAGACCGGCTAGCGGTCTACCAAACTTAGAACTTGCAACTCATCAACCAATTTCAATGCTGCATCAGTTTCTTCAACCATAGTAATTCGAATCGACTACGTTGCAACAATAAAGGCTTACCAACAAAAAACTAATATAAGAAAATAAAAAAGTGAATGCCTAGAGTTATAGGTTAAAAGCCTACAATTAAAACATGATTGAAATACGAAATAAACTAGAATTAATAGTGTAATTCCCGTTAAAAATAGGCAGAGTTTCTATCATTACCATTAATTGGTACCTTAGCACATACGCACAAAAAAATCGCCAATATTAAGACAACAGTTAATTGCTGTTTAACACAAATCTCAAACACGGTATCCAATTCAGTGTAAGGCACGAGCCAAACCATTGCCTATACAAACTAATATGCAGACCAGCTAATGATCTATCAAATCTAGAACACCTCTCCACCACTTCCACTGCAATACCAGTTACTTCAACCATGATTCGAATCGACTACGTAGCAACGATAAAGGCCTACCAACCCTGTCGTTTTCATTATATATATATATATATATATTTGGGGGGGAGGGGGGCAAGGGCCTGGACGTCAGGTCTGTCACAGTCACTGGGCAGGATTGTATTTCCATCCCGTAGGTAGGTAGGTAGTTTCACTAGATCTCATCCCATCTCCGCAATCCTGGCGGTTGGGTGCGCCAGTCCATCCTCACGCAGCTTCCTTCCTGTGCCTCCAACGCCTCGCAAAAAGAAGAGCACACAACCACCGCTGCCGTTGAAATGACTCCAGAAGTCCTCCATCTCAAAGCGCCGACTTAGGTAGGGCTCAGCCGATCGACTGGAACGGATGGCCCGGCCCGTTGGTGGCCGGCCTCGAGGGGCCGGTAGAAAATCACTTTCCGCAGGGGAAATGAATGCCGGGTTTTGTTTGTGCCACCTCTTTTTACACCATCCGGTATGGAAAATGCACACAATGTCGTCAACGGCGCGATGAGGCGAGTGTTATGCAGACAATGGCTGTGGAATTGAGTTTATTCCTTCTTCTACGTGAAATTTTCATAGGTCGGTGGACCAAAAAGATAGTCGCTTACGAAAAAGGTGCGCATGTGTACTAGAGTAGACTGCCAAAAAAAGTCGAGGAAGCATCCACAAGTACCCGAAAATTAGATTCCTCTAGCATGCCCAGCGAAAAAAAGTCTCTGGCTACGCTCAAGCCGATCAGGCCCTGTTGCCTTGCCATAGGCGCTTTCACCCCGTCGTTCCCAACACCATATTCTGCAATGGATATATCTCAGGCGTCCTCTTCCACGAGCTTCTTCCGCCTCTCCTTCTCGCGCCCAAGCTTCTTGAAGAAATCCGTCTTGGGCGCCCTCTTCTTCTGGCCCCGGACCGACTTGTTCATCTCTTGGTACGCCATGTCCTGCCCGCCGCTCAGGTCCGCCAGCAGGTGCGCGCCGCGGCGCACCGCCATCTTGGCCTTGGGCCTGGGCTTCTTCTTGAGCTCGTTGAACAGGTTGCCGTCCATCGACAGCGCCGCGCTCTCGCGCTCGTAGTCGGCCGCGCTCTTGTTCTTCTCCATGTCGTCCAGCAGGCCCAGCAGCAGCTCGCGCCGCTCCTGCGCCGTCGCGAAGCACAGGTCCGGCGTCTTCTCGAGGTTGTGCAGCATCGTGATCACCTTGAAGGCGTAGCCTTGGTCCACCAGGAAGGCCTGCCGCTTGGACGAGAAGAGCATCTCTTGCGTGTCCTTGGACACGAGCGAGTAGAAGAAGGCGTTGAAGCCTTCGTCGTTGCGGCGTTTGGCTCGGAGGATGCGCCCGAGGCGTTGGGCTTCCTGACGACGGGATCCGTACTGTGCCGAGATTTGGATCAGGCAGGTGGCTTCTGGGAGGTCGAGAGAGGTGTCTCCGATCTTGGACAAGAAGATGGTATTGCAGTCACCAGAGTCGCGGAAGCGCTGGAGAATCTCCTGCCGTTCTGCGTTGCTCGTGCCACCGTAGAGGTAGGGCTTCATCAATTTCCGAGCGTAGAACTCGAGAGCGTATACGTCGTCGGAGAATACTATGATCTTGTCGCCGCGGCCTTCGTGGTAGGTAATGAGGTACTGGCACGCCTGGATCTTCATCGGGTTCATGACATAGAGGAGCGATTTCGACCTGGTCTTCATCTTCAGGTACTCGTCGTAGAACTCGGTCGGCATGGAGCACCAGACCTCAGCACACTGAACCCTCGCGATGTGGCCCTGTTGCGAAAGTTCCATCCAGTTGGCTTCATACAACTTGGGCCCGATCAGAAAGTTCAGATCGTCGATCTTGTCATCTTCTCGGAGCAGGGTAGCCGTTAATCCTAGCTTCGAATGGGCCTTGATGCCACCAATGACTCTACGAAACATTTGCGCAGGAACGACATGCACCTCATCCAACAGCATGAGACCCCATTCGCGGTTTTTGAGGAAGTCCATCATCTTCTGCGACTCGTGCGACCGCTTTTGAGTTGCTGTCACCATGGAGTAGGTTGTTACTATCACACCAGTGTTGCCACTGAAGGTCTCCTTGTGGTCTGACGAGAAAATCGCCACATCATCTGGGTTGACATTGGACCATTTGATAAATTCGTTCCGCCACTGGATGACTGACATGTTGCTCGTCGCCAGGACAATCACGCCCTTTTTAATCGTGCAGGCCGCCGTGATACCTACCAGCGTCTTGCCAGCGCCGCACGGCAGAACGATAATCCCACTCTTCGCACGACCGTTGCCAAACATCTTGCTCAGACTCTTCTCCTGGTATGGCCGGATTTGGGTCGCCGGTTGCAAGTCAATCTCGAGGTTGGCATTGAGATTGTCGTTGCGGAAATCGTACTCCTCAAGCGCAGGATATTCCAGGTCCAGGCACCGCTTCGTAACATCCGAGACCTTATCATCCCGGACTTGGAAGGCGTGTACGATGTCTTGGTCGTCGTCGTCGTCGTCGTCGTCGTTCAGCGCATCGTAGATGTCCTTGGTAGTTGGATTTGCTGTGGCGGTCTCCGGATTGCTATTCAGCGCCTCTGCCTCTTTGACGCCTGCCGCCTCCTTGGAGCCCGCGATCGCCAGCCCAGCCATCTTCGGGGCGCTTGTAGTGATTTGTTCGGCTCCATGAACTCGGCACCCGGCGATCACGTGGTCCTTCAACAGCATCTGGAGGACCTCGGCGTCCGTGGTTTCTAACAAGTACTTGGTGTTTCGCAGGACCAGCTTGACCTTTCCGTAACTCCTTCCACAAGCGGATATGAAGCCCCTGATATTGCCCGGGACGGGAGTCTTGGAGAAGAGTTCGAGGGTGGATATAATGTCCTTCGGGTTCAGGCCGACGGATACAGCAGCGTACAAACTGTGGGTGGTGAGCTTGTACTCGTGGAGAAATTGCGGTCGTGACACAGGCTCGGCAACGGTGATGAGGAAGTCTTGCGCCTGGCCCGCCAGCGGGTGGTAGCTCTCGAGAACGACGACGAAGTTTCCCTGGATCCACAAGGGTCGGTTTTGATGGTCGGGCTTGGGCTTGAGGGCCGTGAAGTCGTGGCCGACGCGGAAGTGCCTCGATGCCATGTCGTTGACGGCAGGTCTGATGTTATACTTGTACTGATCGGAACCGGTGTTGAATTTGACCAGGCTCTTCTGAAGCGCAGGATCGTCCACGAGTTCGTCTTCGGTTTCGCTATCACCGCTGGCGTTGTTGCTCCGAGGTGTTGCTGGGCCGGGGGTCGAGCCTTTGGAGACTCGACCAGCCTTGTTGCTGCCTTTGACGGCACTCGCTGGCTTGCGCTTCAACGGCATGCCTGCTGAGGATGTGGGAAATGGTCTTGTAGCCGTACTGCGAATGAAGGAATTTTCGGACAGAGGAATAGTGGACGTTGCAAAACCCTGTGTGCGACGTGGTGTGCAAGACGAAAGAAGGGATGAAGGCAGTGGTGGCGTTGACGCTTGGGGGCAGTTCGTTACATAGCAGCCGGCTTAGTGAGCCAAGGTGTGCTAAAGCACCTGGGGTGGGGCAATGGGCAGGGGTTGTCTTAGGCCCGGAATTCTCCGGTATCCACCTCTGATGGCAATGGGCATCCGTGAATTCCACATCGAATCTCAGGAGCACTTCAACAACACACTCCACGAGCCCGGAAACGCAGCTTTGCAAAGATGTGGTGAGTCTACATGCGCTGAAGTCATGATAGAGAGAGTCCAAATTCACAAAGATCCCCTGCTCACAAACCTCACAGCAAACACATTCTCAACGCTCAGGTCGCGATCCGCTCACCATGCTGTACGTTGGCCACACTGAGCGCCGCCACCCTACTCCGCCAAACGCTTGACTCACCTCTCCCACATTCCAGGCAAGAAGTGGTTCGACTGCAGCGAGTGCCACACAGAGCAGGCGACCCACCCTCTTCTGCAAAGCTTTGACATGGTCTTCGCCTGCAAGAAGTGCAAGAAGTGCTTCCGCAAGGACGCCCGCGAGTTTGAGGACGCCGATGAGTACTGCCCGCATTGCGACAACCACTTCGTGCTCGAGGCAAAGACCCCCACGCCGGCGCTCAAGGTCGAAGGCGAGGACGCGAGGATGGATGCTAGGATGTTGAAAGACGACCGGGTGAAGCAGCGGGCGTACCAAACGATATTCGACCCAGACCACGATGCAGATAAGCTAGGCTGAAGCACCTTCACAGAGCAGTCGGATTCGAGAGCTGCGGGTGTTATGATGGTACTTTGCGAGCGTCGGCGTCAAGGAAAAGTCATTACGAGGCACCTTCATTGCGCCCGGTCATGGAGTCGTAGTGTACACTGCTTCTATCGTGCAAACACCTGGGCCAATTCCCTTCCATGCAGCAGCTCACCTCCCTCAACCCTACTGATCAGCAGAAGACTCGGTGGTCCTGGTTGGAACCGAGCCAGCGCCAGTGGCCCGGCCGCCCTTCTTCTTGGCGGCCTCCTCCTGCTTCTCTTGCTCAATAGTCTTGACATGGTTCTCGATCTCCTCCACCGGCAGCATCTCAATGGTCTTGCCTGGTGCCATGATCGCGATCTCGATGTTCTTGGCGCCGGTCTGCACAACCTCCAGCAGCGACTTGATAGCCAGGCGTATCGTCTGTTCACGGTCCATCTCCTCCTTGTAGTTGCGCTCTAGAAACTCGCGCACTGTCTTACTCGATCGTCCGATGGCGTTTGCCTTCCTATTCGGCTGTCAGCTGGGATCCCACGTACGCTGCCTCGTGCTTCCCATCACGCACCATGCCGAGAAGATCCCGGAGGGCTCCGTCTGGTACAGGCGCGGCACCTGGCTGCCCTTGTCGAAGCCCACAATCAGAGTGCTGATGCCGAACGGCCGGACACCACCGCGCTGTGTATACCGCTGCTGCACGCCGGCGATGTGCTTTGTGATGTACTCGATGGTGACGGGGTCCTCCAAGCTCAGGCGGTGCGACTGAGCCTCCAATCGTGCCTTGTCGATGAGGATGCGGGCGTCGGCGTTGAGGCCGGCGAAGGCGAGACAGACGTGGGTGTCGATGAGGCCGATCTTGGAGGGGGTGATGCGGGTATCTTGCAGCTTCATGGCCGAGCGCTTCTCACAGCCCAGGACGACGATGTCCTTGCCCTTCACCCCGACTGCGCATGTTCCTGTGGGAGCAAGGTCAGCCTCGCTGCGGTCTCGAGCAAGTGCAAATGGGGGCGCGCACCTCGCTTGACGGCTTCACCGGCGTATTCGACCTGGAAGACGTGTCCATCGGGACTACAATACGTAAGTAGGCGAAACGTCACTGTCGTCGGGTTTGGGAAGCGGACCTGAAGACTGTATTGGGAGGGTATGTTAGCAAGTGAATCACGAGCAGTTGCAGCCGACGGCGAGCTCACCTGAAAGAGCACGATCATATCCGGAAGCCATCTTGGCTGTGATTTCGAGTTTGTGTCGTAGGGGCCAGGTCGGTGTCAGTGTGAGGGCGGCAGTAGAGAAAGATGGCAAGCTTGGGTGGGTTGTTGCTGGAAGCTCTGGCGCGTTCGCAAAGGCGGCAGGCGGCAGGCGGCAGGCGGCAGCTAAGCTACGAATCGTCACAGCTGCCCTGTCAAAATGAATTTGGCGACGCGCGAAAAGCTAAAATGTACTACTTGCACGGGGCAGGGAAGTGTTGCCGACGGTCCTTCCCGTCTTGTCTCCGTAAAAATCTCCGGACCCCGGTCTTTTGCACTTGTTCCAAATTCTACCTATTATTTCGCTTGTCCTACCAATTTCCGAGAGGGTTGGGAGGTTGTCTCGTTCGTTTTTCCTTCTTTCCGTATCAAAATGGCGTGCAGGGCCCGGATCATGCGCGTCTTGACAACGGCCGAGAGGGTTCGCTTCACGATCCTGGCCACTCGGCCAGTCTCATCCTCTTCCCTATCCTCACTTGCGTCGCGGGCTCTTTCCACAACGACGGCAAGGCACTTCAGGTCGTCAGCCACTCGCAGTGCCAAGTTTACCACAGACTCGTACCCGGAGATCAAGAGGGACTCGCGATTCTCCGAAGTCACGGAGGAACATGTCAAGCACTTCAAGGGCTTGCTGGGGAGTGACGCCGCAGTGCTCGACGCCGTCACCAATGAGGCGGCTGTCGACGACGTGGAGCCTTTCAACTGTGACTGGATGAGGAAATACCGGGGACACTGCAGGCTGGTGTTAAAGCCCGGGTCGACCGAGGAAGTCAGCAAGGTGCTGAAATACTGCAACGACAAGATGCTAGCAGTTGTTCCCCAGGGCGGCAATACTGGTCTCGTGGGTGGTTCAGTCCCTGTGTTTGACGAGATTGTCATCAACATGAGCCGGATGAGTCAAATTCGCTCTTTCGACGAGGTCAGTGGTGTCCTCACGGTCGACGCCGGTGCTGTTCTCGAGATTGTCGACAACTATTTGGCTGATAAGGGCTATATCTTCCCTCTCGACCTGGCTGCCAAGGGGTCGTGTCATGTGGGCGGAAATGTGGCCACCAACGCTGGAGGTTTGAGGCTCCTTCGGTACGGGAGTTTGCACGGAAGTGTGCTGGGCGTCGAGGCCGTGCTACCTGATGGCACTGTCGTCGATGACCTCTTCCAGCTGCGGAAGAACAACACCGGATATGACATGAAGCAACTTTTCATCGGCGCTGAGGGAACGATCGGGATCATCACAGGAATTTCAATACAATGCCCACAAAGATCCAAGGCAGTGAACGTTGCGTTCCTTGGCTTGGAGTCGTACGAGAAGGTTCAGTTGGCCTTCCGTGAAGCCAAGGGACAGCTGTCCGAGATTTTGTCAGCCTTTGAGCTCATGGACAAGGAGAGCCAAATGCTGGTGAAGACAATCACCAAGAACAAGCCGCCGCTGGAGAACGTGTACCCATTCTACTGTCTCATTGAGACCAGTGGATCCAACTCCGAGCATGACAATGCAAAACTTGAGGCCTTCTTGGAGCACGTTATGGAAAAAGAAATCGTCGCAGATGGCGTGGTTGCGCAGGACGAGACGCAGACGAAATCACTCTGGGGATGGAGGGAAGGTATCTCTGAATGCTCGGGGGCGTTTGGAGGCGTGTACAAGTACGATGTGTCGATTCCCCTGAGATCACTCTATCAGCTGGTGGAGGACGTCAAGGCCAAAATCCAGGCTGCCGGGCTCATGGGCGAGACTAACGAGCGCCCGGTCGTCGAAGTTGTGGGCTACGGTCACATGGGCGACTCCAACCTGCACCTCAACATCTGCGTGCGAAGATACGACAAGCAGGTCGAGAAGGTCTTGGAACCTTATGTCTTTGAATGGATCATGGAGCACGAAGGGAGCATCAGCGCTGAGCACGGCCTGGGCTTGGCCAAGAAGAAGTTCATTGGCTACAGTCGCAGCGTCACCATGATCGGCCTGATGAAGCAGATCAAAAACCTATACGATCCTGTGAGTGGAACTAGCTTCTGATTCTGCCTCTGATACGCTATGTCGAGGATGTCCCATCTTATTCCTTGCTGACCATCACGCTACCAGAACGGCATCATGAACCCTTACAAGTATATATGAGAATACAGGAGAATCTAAGAAGATGTTCTTCCTCCCTAAAGCACGCCAAGAACTTGGAAGCAGTTTTTTTTGCATACGGTATCTGCATTCCGTGGTGGCTGGAATGCACAGTTTGGGGATGTTGGCCGGTGAACTCTGCTTTGTAGTGGCTGTGGCTCAACATACTGGAGAGGATGTGAGTTGTTGCACGCAAGACTTCCAAGCGCCTTCCATTGGCAGTCTAGCTCTTGCTCAAGTACCGAGTGATGACAGCAGATAGTGTCCCTAGCACAAGGGACAAAACCAAGAAAACTTGGCCCCTTTCGGATGAAGAAAGGCCCAGGTCGCATCCTCTTAGTTGCAGTACATCCGCCTAGCACAGCCCAAGATCGTCTTCGGCTTCTGCATTGCCAGTGGACGGACAGCCATGCTGTCTAAGCGGGGAACACATGGGTGGCTCTTCATTCATCAACAACGATCGATGATGGGCCTTGGACGACGCTTCCTACTGGAACTTCCCTTACAGCTGGTACGCAGTTGGCAGCCTGCACAGCTGTAGTCACCTGGTCAGGCGATCGAGCAGCCCCAGCGTGGGTGTTGTACCCAACCCTGTCAGCCATACAGCAACGCTTCCATCCATATGGCACACAGAGTGCAGGAAAACTTGTATAGAGCGATCCTGTATATAACGCGAGACAAGGAGGAAAGCCACGCCACGCCATAAGTCTTGGTAGGGCGTGGCAGCCACACCCCACTTTCATACACCTTGATGGCGGGGCTATGGCGGGGCCAGCCATGAAGAAAAATTATCATGGCGTGGTGGTTGATTCGTTATACCAAATCTTGATGGCGTGGCGTGGCATTGCCAGCCATAAGCCACGCCACGACTCGGCCATGCCATGGCTCTTAGCACGACTGCTTGAGCAGAAACAACAACAAACAGCAATAACAACAGCAGCAACGACAAAACATACCAGGTACGTTCTGAAGTTTGTGCTATGATGAAAGCGTATGTTAACGGCAATGAAGCAGGCATGGCTGAAGAACGTGCTTCTGGTTCGTCTCCTGTGGAAGAAGCTGCTTCTGGGCAACGAGTCACCTCCTGTTTCTGGGCAACGAGTCACCTGCATGCGCTGCGCAAAGAGCGCCCTGGCCGGCGCCAGCGACGGGGTGTGCGTCGGCCCGGCCGGGCGCTCGTCCAGGGGCGGCAGGCCGGGTTCGCCTCCGACACCGAGTGTGTTTTTATGCCCCCCTACATCCAACGACGTCAAAACGAAAACGCGGTTGTCAACCGTGCGGTTGGCTGCTTGGTCGTTGCAGGAAGCGCTGCGTGACGGCGCTGCGTTTGCGGGCGTACGCGCTCGTGGACCAGTTCTTGGCCCTTGTGGGTTGAGAAGCCCCGTCCTGGGATGACGATGCACTCGTTCGTCCATCCGTTCAGGCTTCCTGGCCAGGCCCCCGCCTTGGGATGGCGGTACAAATAAACTTTGGCCAAAATGAATGAAACTTGACCTGTGTGTAGCGTGGGACGCAACTGGTAGAAGTGAATGTGTGTGAATTGCCTTTCGATGACAGCAGACGCCCATCCATCGTCACGGGAATGTCCAACTCTCGAGGCAATGGCATGCGTACATGTTCACTCCATGTTGACATGCGTTTCGCGTTGAGGGCTGAGTTGCGTTCTGACTGCACGAGGCGATCTTTTGCCCTTTCGCGAGGCCACGAGTGAGATCTCTTGGACCGTCTGGTCCCCGGCTGACGCGGAGGCTGGCTGTGACGGCCGTGGACGACGTGACGTGCGCCTCGTCGATGGGGGGGACAGAAAATGCAAGGGTGGTCAGTAGGTAGGTGGACGTGTAGTACTGGTAGGTCTCGTCTTCTCAAGCGAAACCTGGACTCGCACAGCACATTGGGAAGTGAATTGGTTTGTGGTCCAGATCAACGGCAGTAGAATGATGAGCTTGGGAAAACCAACCAATGACAACTCCACCATATCGTCAGCACTTCGGCGCTGCCATGAAGTGAAGCTTCCTAGGATGCTACTCTGGGTTGCATGCCAGGTGCCCATATGATACATGGGCATGTTGATAGACCAGCCAGCCAGTGGGAGTATCCAGAACCAGTGCCATCTCAGCACTGGTGCGAAGGCACGCACCATGAGGTACGGAAAACTGCATGGAAGCTGGAGTAATCATACCGGCCATAGTGAATTTGAACAGCAGAATAAACGGCTGCGCTGTTGGTAGGCCTTATATATATATATATATACTATCACCGGGCAATGCCAACTACAGAGTGTTATACTAGCTGCTACGAAATAATCCTGTAGATACCGGCGGGAGGGATCGTAACGCAGGTCCGCCGGAAGCCTGTATGAGCCTCCGGGACCCCACGCCATCCCTCCAATCAAGACCTTAGGATGCTCCCCAGGTTAGAGACCCGTAGGCGTGTAAATTGTGACCCTGGTTGGGCCATAAAGCGCGGCTATCTTAGTCCCCGCCCGGCGCCTCCTTATGCCGGAAATACGATTGTACGGGACCTTGGGGGAAGGGTTTTATTAAAGTAAAATACAAAAAAGTGACCCGTATATAAGGCGTAAGTAAAACACGTAGAAATTACATGTATGTGTCGTTGGGGGTTATGTTATTGATGTTGTTAGGGGACCCTTGTACATGTACGGTAGCACATACATCGCGTGCTCCAAAACAAATAAAAGGAACTCTTGATTAATATAATCCCTGACTTTTAACTTTCCCTTATATAATAACAATTTGTAACTTAAACCAATAAGAATTTTTATATACCATTATATATCATTACACTTTAGCTTTTGATTAAAGTTTTTATATTAATAGCAATAGTAGTACCATTTCATAAAGAACGGGTTTTATATTTAAAAAACCGTCGTGTACGTACTTATACACAAAAGCCCTTTATCCTAAAAAAGGCTAAACGCGCCCTCACTAACCCCATTACCTACTACTATCCTTTTTCCTCTTCATCTCTAGCCTTTATGATTCCCACTTACCCTATTTCGACTAACGGAAAATAACCTTACGGGTTATATATAGTCCCTACTCATTAAAGCTAATGATAAAACCTATATTAATAAGGGGGAACTGGACGTTAAATATGCCCATTACATGCGTCTAAACCCCGATATATTCGCTAATTTTATGTAAATGCATCCAATACTAATAAGTAATAATAACTAAACGTAAAAGCGGATATACCTCTATTGCCATTAACGCTATTAGGCTGTTAGCCGCCTATCGTGCCGCTGTTATAGCGAAGGCGCCTTCTAGGCGTTTAACCACTATACGATAACCTTTTTGTACCATTGTTGAAGCAGTGAAGGGTAAGGTAATCTAAGCCGCATTTGCGGTATTATTAAGGTGGTGGAACGTTATTATTGGTAGAGTTATGGTTAGCGTTAACGACAACAACAACAATATTAGTAATAATAAGGATACTACTATAATAGCAGTTAATTGCAGTACAGTCAAGTCAACTATACTTACAATTAGTTGATTATACTGACTGCAAATTGATTGTAGTTCATGGAACTTGACTGTATTAATTACAAGTCAAGTGTAGTAGGTGCCCACTTTAGGTTGAAGCACGGGCCAAAACAATTAGCTATACAAATTAGCATGCAGAGTAGCTAGCGGTCTGCCAAACTTAGAAGTAACACATTACTACCTTTAATATAATAACAGTTACTTCGATCAGAGATTCAAATTGACTATATTATAACGATAAAGACTTACCAATTCTGATCAGTGCTTATTAGGTTAAATACAAATAATCTGGATAGAAGAAGAAGCTACTTTCCGGTTGCGCTTTATAATTGCGCAAAGTAAAGGGAAGATTTTCACGAAGAGCCCCTTTTTTACATTTTTTGTTTATAAGTAGTAAGAAGGAAGACTTTTCAAATACGTTTATTATTTAAAGGTATTTGAAAGGTAACAACGGTATCATCATTATCGAAAACACTTAAAAATCTTTACTAAACTAGTTTTGGAAATAAAGCGTTGAGATCAACCGCCTAAAAGTCTTAAAGATCGTCAACTTGATAAATAGCTAAGTCGGTATGATAGCGGGTATTACTACTGCAGGTATTACTATTACAAATTTCAAATCGTAAAAACGATTACGTTTTACGGCTTTTAACTACGTAATGACTTTGATGATAAACAATCTATAAACTGCATTATTTTATTGATTTTGTTCCTGTTACACTTTTAAAACTTCGTTATGATAGCTTTAAAACATGTTGGAATTGATATCGTTGACAATCTTGTTAGAAAGAAGGTAATTAAAAACCTCGGCATCACCTTCGTCAAATATAACTATGAGAACCTTTGGTTTGCGAACGCTAAGGAAGATTTCTTAATTGAGCATTTGACTAATATAATGGGTTATTATATTTGTGACTTGAAAACTATTGAAATAAATTAAGGTCTGAAGGCATTCAACTATGAAAAAGTAGTTTAAAAATTAGACTTTTAATATATGTAGAATGGCAAATAAATAGGTTGGGATTAGATTGAAGACTGAATTATTAAATCGAGGCGTTTACCTTCCTATGAGGAAAGGGAAAGAGGGTAACTTGGCAAACGTACTATATGAATACGCTACTGATAAGAACCCTGAACTGGTATATAGAGGTAAAAGTAAAAGTATCACCAGCAACAGCATTCATTAACACCTTTGAATACGTTTCTAAGGTTACCTTTCAGCCTAAACAAGTGTTTTAAACGATTTTTTTGATTCACAGGCCATAAAAAATTTATCAACTTACGTGTAATAACTCTTTAAATTTACCAGTAATTGAGTAGGAACCTCAGTAAGCCCCTTAAAACCAAAAGGATTATTATCAAATCTTCTATGACAATTTTTAAGTTTTTTACAATAACTTTTAAGCTTTTTAGTACATTTATTTTTAGTAAGTTAATTAAGGAAGAAGCGGTTTTACTTACTAGTTTACTATGGATATAATTATTCACTTTTTTCTTTAAACTTTACAAGAGGTAACTAACTTGCCTATCAATATTAATACCTTTTCTAGCACACGTCGAGAGATCTAGAGGGTTTCTACAACCAATATATTACTTTTTTCCTTCTGGATTTCTGTATGATAGATATGGATTACATAGTAATTACTATTTTCGTTAAGGTTTGTAGAAAGAAAAAGAAATATAACAGTAAGCCATATAATCTTTTCGACGTTGAGTTACGCCCCTTTTTAAACGTTTATCGCCAGATAAGGATTGAGTTGCCAAGATATTACTTGTTGTTCCCCAATAACTTCACCGGTTAAATCAAGGATGATTACCTTTGGTATTTGAAAAATTGCTCGCAGTTTCAAGAGATTTATAATGGGTTTAAAGGTTACTTCGAATATAATGTCAGACTCGTTTATTATTATACGAACTGGAATATTATTCAGTGGTTTTATATGCTAAATTATAGTAAATATTCGGAAAGTAATATGAACCTTTTTAATTTAATGCTTTATAGGCTGATGTTTTGCTAATAAGTAATGGGGAATATGGAAGTTAGTGAAAACGTATTGTGCTAGTAAGTTCGTTAGTTTGTTACGGGTTATAAAGAGTTCGAATACGCTTAATATTACTCTGACACTACCTATGAGGTTTTTTTTATTTAGTTGCAGTTTTTGTTTGCAACTATAATGATACGGGTGTTAAGTTTGACTAATATGTATTCCTAAGTTTAAGAGTTTAGTAACAACGATAAAGACCCCATTTATACGTATTAAATCGACTGTAAGTATGGTAGGCCTAGTTAATATGATAAAGAGAAGGCCTGAACTTAGAATTATAACCGCTGAGCTACGTAATGAGGAAGAGAATATTCCTTATCGTTAATATCTTTAGGTTGAATACGTAAGTTTTTTTTAAAAAAAATATTAAGAGGTATTATATTTGCGGTAAATATGGTTGTTAGTTAACACACCACATTATTGTCTAATTCGAATCGAAACAAGTGGTGTATTATATGTAATACATCTTGATTTTCATATGTAAATGCATTAAATATACTATAAGCATTGAAAGTATAAAGGAGAAAATGAGTAAAATTCTAAGCTTATTGCTTGTCTAAAGATATTGATAACGGTTCAAAAACAACTTAATAACTGGCCGACCATACCTTTTTATACTATTTAATAGATAAAGATCCCTATCGTTGTTATGACGATAAAAACCCTAGATTTACGTATTTGTTTATTATTTGCAATCATTATGTAGAGTGAATATTTCAATATATTCTGTGAGATATTGTGGTATGACATTATTTAATAGTAGATTATTCGTAATACATCGCGTTGCGAAAGAATATTAGTGTTTTTATGGAATTTAATTATACGGATATCGGTAGGGTTAGAGTTCGCTTTTTCTTTGTAAAAAAATTCGATGGGATTAAAGACTAATATTATAGTTATTAGGTTTATTGTCTTTTACATTTTGGAATTCTTTTCCTCCTTTTTCATTTTCTTTAAAGATATGAAGAGCTTTGGACTTAATATTGATATTAAGACTAAATAATTAGTTAATATTAAGGATGAATAGCGATTCCTACTTAGTTTGAAATATAAACACCTTTAGTTCTATCTTTCAAGGTTAAAGACAATGATATTAAACCTAACGAAGTTTGAATCTCATTAATTATATCGAATATTTAATTACATGGCATCCTATAGGTTATATAAAGTTTTTAAGGCGGATGGTTATAAGAATGTGAATTTGTAAGCGGTGAGGTAATTAAACGGCTTTGTTATTCCTATATAATACACTTTCAAATCCCTTTAAGGTTTAATTTTTGAGTTAAATCATGAGTAAAATCTTAACTTCGAAGTCGTCGCCAACGTATTACATTTGAACTATTAGCTAGTACTTTACGTTATTAACTCCTCCACGGTGTTTCAAGACGTCAAATTTTTTAAGACTCTTATAGCAAAGAATATATAAGAGGAATCACATATTTTATAAATCAATACGTACCTGTAACCTTAAAATGTATTAATTCACAATGTTGATACTAATCCAAATGCAATGAAATTTTAAATTAATGTTTAATAGATGTGGACTTAGTGTAAATATGTTTGTAAAAAATCATATGAAGATATTGATAATATTGAAGAAGCTAATGTATTTTTATGAAAATTTTACGATATTCTTTCCTTAAAAATGTGAATTTTTAAAAATTGAGAAGCACGGTTATAGATAACTGTGAAAATTTGCAACAATAATATTGGTTCGAACGTTTCTATACAAACTTTATTGGTATTTGAAATTTATCTACGCATAGAAACCAAATCACTATCATTGCTAAATACCTAAAATCGGGTTATGGTATATATCAAAGACTTAAATGAACTAAGGAAGGAAAGAATCGTTACACTGTTAGATTAATAACGTTCTGAATATTAAAAACGGATTATTGATAATAAACGAGTTATTTTTTCCTTTTCAAAGTGAAGTTTTCACGTAGAAAAGTACAGGTAGATGAGAAAGATATTATAAGATGTTTAGTACCGTTAATTGAAACTTAATAGTTGAAACAGTTAACAGTTTCGGCACTTTTTCGTATTAGGTAGATTGAACTATATAAAGAATTTAAGTTCGATAAAGATTTTCAAGTCAAGAAACCTTAAGCCGAGTAGATTAACTAATATAATCCTCTTGAGCCGATCATTAACAAGCCGATAGAACATCGACGGCGTGGAAAACTACTTAATAGAAGGATATATATTAAAGAGGAGGATGGAAACGAGTATTACAAGCCTAGGAAGGTATATACAACGGTATAGATCTTTTAGAGAAAAAGGTCTGATGAAAACCTCGCCCTTAAATTTGAAGTTTAAAGAATTATTATAATATCAGTTAAACGTTATGAGGAAAACAACCGAGTGGAAATTGATGGCTTTTTTACATAAAAAAATGTTTAATGCGTGCTATTGGTATAATTTAAGGGGTAAAACGTTACAATTTTCAAGTTGAGGATATTTTATAAGGTTGAGGGTAAAACCACGAACCGGTTACATGATAATTTACAATTAATCTTTTAAGGATACGGGGATAAAGGTAAAAGTTGGATTTTTACTCAATCGTTTACAATTTAGAAAATCAGCCAACGTTAAATTATTATAATTTCTTTCAGTTTAACTATTAGTGTTAGCGGTAGATTTAAGTTCAATAGCCGTCACATTATGTAAACATACATATAATATGTTACAAATCTTTAACGGATTTTATTATTGAAATTGTAGAAAAAGTTAAAGGGTAAGCTTCCAGCTGATACGATTATACTATGTGTTAACTCTTTATACGGCTTAGCCAAAGCAGGTGTTTTTTATATATACTAAACGCACTTTATAAATAGGCTAATTATAGAAACTTTAACTTTTAACCCGTGTTTGTTCATTACTTGTGGAGAAGATTTCGTTATTATTGGTATGTGAAATTAATGATACCCTTTTCCTCATAAATATTAGGTTTATGGAGGTTCAATAACATGCTATCGAAAGGTTAGGCCTTTGAAGATGTAAGCCTATTAAGACGTTGCTAAAAGCATATAATTTAACTTCAATGGATTGCTAAATTATATTTTTATTATTGATAATACCCGTGGTACTTACCTTGAAACAAGTTAAAAATCATGAGTTACGAGTTTAGCGAGGATTAGAAGGACTGATAAGGTAAATTTATTATAATATTTAGAGTAAAGAACTCTAGTGGTGTATATTTCCATATTGTGACAACCGAGGATGTTTTCAGGTTTATAGATTACGGTATAATTTCAAGATCCATAAAACAAATATTTTAAAAAGTTAAATATAAGGATTCAATAATAAATGAATAATAAAGGAAAAGGTATTAATATAGCTTTAGTAAATTTCTCGATAGCGAAATAAGATTTCTTTACAGATAGCCTTTTATGAACAATATTGATTCTATATTGTGAATCGGATTTTTCATGATATTCTTTCACAAGGAAACGTTTAATGGGTAGTTTACAATTACTAGTAACCTAGTACACTAGATATCTGTCAAATGTAAACGTATAATGTAAAGCATATTAATGTGAGAGGTTTACGATAAAATGGTAAATTTCGATATTGGTATGATAATTGACGGGACGTCAATTATTATTACTCAATAGTTAGAATTGTCTCGGATACCTATAGTTATATATGTGAATTCTTAAAGCTTTTACGAATGGTTGTTAAAGTTGGGTACGACTAATGAAAAAATTAGAATAATAGACGTAATAGCTTTAAAAAAGGAATATAAAATCCGGGGAATGCATTAATTCCGTTGAATAAACGGAAAAAATAACCTGGTAAACGCTATAAATAAAGTCACGATTAATAACGCCTTGAAAAGATTTGTAGATAGTAATATATTGATTATATGAATTGAGGGCTATGTGGATTGACTGGAACGTGATATAGAAAAATAGGGATGTCCTGGAAAACTGTAAGATTAACAGGGTAATGGTAGCGGTGGCAGGAGTAGCGTGCAAAAAAACATACTCAGAGTTACTAGAAAAAGATAGGTAATTGGTAACGTACGTGATGCGTGCAAGTCTGTGGCAAAAAACTTGTGTATGGGAGTTTAGGAACGAAGTATTCGAGAATATAGGTTAAAAAGCTGTAATTGGTATCAGTTTAAGTATAAATTAACTGGAATTAATAGGGGTTTGGCATGCCAATTGAGAAGGGAGTTTAGGTTTTATCGTAAAGATTTGATTATCTATACTAGCATACGCATACAAAAACAAAAAGTCGCTAGTGTTGTAACAGAAGTTAATTGTATTATAGTTAAGTTAACTATATTTATAGTTAGTTGATTATACTAACTTCGAATTAACTGAAGTTTATAAGATTTGACTGCATTAACAATAAATGAAGTGTAGTAGGTACCGATTTCAGTTTGGTATATAAGCTAAAATAATTAGTCATACAAATTAGCATGCAGACCGGCTAGCGGTCTCCCAAACTTAGAAGTAACACATCACTACCTTTAATAAAATACTAGTTACTTCGACCATAGATTCGAATCAACTACATTGAAAATATAAAGGCCTACCGATAGATACGAGTTTCATTTCTAGTTAATCCGCGTCTCTTACCTTTGTTATCATTACTATTACTCTCTGTATAATCGGAATTACCGCCAACCAAAATGCTCCCCCAGGGTTTGCCACCTTTTTTTAATAGGGTTGGGCCCGTCGGACGGTAGCGGTAAAAGTATTGGTAGTAATCGAGGTAAAATTGTTGGAGGAGTGAGTTTTTTAGTCGTTTATTGTTATAATAATGTAATAGTAAGAGTATCCAATAGGGCCGGAGAGTTCAAAATGCGAAAGACGCCGGCTAACATTAAATGTTATTGTTACCTGTAGTTGAAAACGTAGGCTTATTAAATTATGATTGAACTTGGGTTTTTTTTTGTCGAAAAATATTTTTTTTACGTGGTAAAAGGCATGCAAATTCACAAGATTCAAAAGGACCCTTTTTAAATAAGTTTTTGGTATCTGTTCATCCAGGTTACTTTTCCGGGGGTTATAGTTAAAGTTTTTAAACCTTAATGAAACCTAGACAGTATACTAAGTAAATAACATCTTGCTTTTCATTGCACCGTATATAATATCCGTTTGCTTCAAAAAGTTTAAAACGCCGATAATACGATGTGAAGTCCCTATATTCTTGTTTTATCGGTAAAAAACGATATAATGAAAGCCGTGATAACGGGGTTGAAAAAGGGATTAAGGTAAGGTTTATATGTCGAGATTTGACGAATTCTGGTTTTGGTTTAGTTGAGTATAAAAGTTTCTAACGTTCATATTCAGAGTATAATTTATCCTGTTTATGAGTATATTAATTTCTTTAATAACCTTTCTTCATCATCGGAGTAAGTATCCAATGTTATTAACGGAAGACTGATTGTTATCGTAAATATGGATAGAGAATTTAGCGCTAATATTCGCGAATTTACTTGCAACTTCGATTTCATCAATACTTATATGCACCTTGATTTGTTTTACTATAATTTATTTAAGGTTCCATTTAATAATTACGTGAAAGTTGTTAAGGTTTTATGAAAATAAGGTAACTGAATCATTATAAACGTTTCAAATTACAAAGGTATTTTTAAAATATACTGTAACTTTACCTTATATAAAACACATGGCTGTTTTTAGGCCCTGAAATACACTGATAACCTTTACGTCAAAGACTTATATGATGGGGTAAAAGTTGCAAAACCCATTTGTAATAAAGTGGTTATTACCAAAAACAATTTTTTTTTTAATTGTAATATCACTGGATAGTACTTGCCGTAAAGCAGTGCACTAGGTACTACTAAATATATCTATAGATACCAGCGGGAGGGATTGTAAAGTAGGGGATTTGTGACCTGCTAAGGCCCTTTTAGCCCCCTGTTATTCACTCAATCAAGACCTTATGGTACCCCATAGTTTAGAGACCCGTAGGAGAATAAACTGCAGCTCTAGTTAGGCTATACAGTGCGGCTATCTTAGTCCCCGCCTAACGCCTAATCGCGCTAGGGATACGACCGTTTTGACCCTTTAAGAGAGAAGGACCCTGTGAAGATAAAAAGAGTAAAGTAAAAGCTCCTAAACAGGGCGAAAGTAAAACGTATGTAAGGTTACACCTAAACATCATAAGGTATGACATAATAATAGGGGGCACTTTCTATATATATACAGTGATTTATATGTCGCCACCTTATATAAAAAATAGTCTTATATTAATACGATCTCCATATTTAAACGTTTCGTTGATTAAATATGAATGTAAATAAAAATAGTAAATTTTATTATATACCTTAATACTTTTAACGTACTTATACCCTTCAATTAAAGTACCATTATTAACTCCCTTTCGATAATAGTACTAATATGTAAAGTTCGTGCTATACGTATGCAGGTTCATCACGTTAAGGCGCGAAAACCACTAGTTTTTAAACGCGCTTAACGCGTCCCAAGCGTAATCCCTCCCCCCCCAGAACCTTTTCGACTCCCCCCTCTCTTTCCTCCTCCCCTTTACCCTTCTAGCCTATTCGACCAACCATCGCCCCGCCGAAAATGTTAGGGTGTAACCCTATACTGATTATATACGATCTTTATTAATGGAAGCTATCAATAGAGCCTGTATTAGAAAAGGAAAGACGCAAAATACGCCCTTTATACGCGTACAAACTCCGAAACTCCTTTATTATAAAAGATTGATTCTAACGTAGAATAATAATAATTAAATATAAAAGAGTATGCATTCCTGTTGCTTTTCACGTATTCGAGCTATTAGCGACATACCGCATTACTATCGCGTATAAGGCGACTTCCGGGTATCTAACCGTCTTATGACGACCGCTTCATATCACTGTAAAGGCGGCGAAGGGTAATATAGGTAGACCGTTGTAACGGCCCTATTAAAGCGACGGGGCCCCATTACTAAAAAGGCTTAAAAAAGCACGGGAGACGATAGTAACGAAACTAATTATAAGATGGAAACGGAGTTTATCCTTAATTAACCCGCTACCCTCTCCTATATTATCTCCCCTACTACCTTACGCGCCTCCGCCTCCGCCGTTACCTCGAGTTCTTCCCCGGAACCTATAACACATTTCCAAAAGAAACGAGCCTGCCAAGCGATCACCATTAAGGCCTTAGTAGCGTTCGTCGTAAAATTATTAAAGGGATAAGTTCTTTAACTTATCGATAGTAGTGTAATAATGGTCGTAATATTAGGTATATATAAGAGCTAGTAGGCGTTATATGTAAACACCTGCAGACGTAAAACGTATTCGTTACTAGCAAATAAAAAACGCGACCTTATAAACCCATAATTTAATTTCGTTTATCTTCTTAAAAAACTTATAACACGAGTGAAATCCCGGAAAAAATTAGAGTTCGAAAAAGCTTTCCTTATATAAGTATCGCATATCCGTTCGTTTAAAGGTTTCCTAGGAGTCCAAAGCTAAAACTTCAAAACCTTTACTAAAGTCGGGTAATGTAATAAATAAATTACGTTCCGTTTACTATAGTATCGATGGTAAGTTTCATCTGTTCTTAAAAGAGGAAATCTCAGAAAATACGACGAAAAATCTTTGTACCCATGTTTCATTGTAAAATAACGATATAAAAAAAACCGTAATAACAGAGTTAAAGTTAAAAAGATGTTGGATTTACGTAATTTGTTGAATTCAGGCACAGGCTTAGTTGTATACGTAAGGCTCTAGCATCTGTATTTTAGGGACAACTTAGATTTTCTTCAAGTGTATTATTTATTCTTAAAATTTATAAATTAAACCCGGAATAAAGATTTTACTCCGTTAGTGAAAGATTAATTGTCTTCGTGTAAATAGATGATGAATTTAACGGTAAAATT
Source organism: Anisogramma anomala (assembly GCA_038502455.1). Classification (NCBI taxonomy): domain Eukaryota; kingdom Fungi; phylum Ascomycota; class Sordariomycetes; order Diaporthales; family Gnomoniaceae; genus Anisogramma; species Anisogramma anomala. Next base: position 12,987,381 of record JASMMZ010000003.1, on the reverse strand, counting down.
CGCGAGTTTATCCGAAACTTCATTTTCGTCGATACTTATATGGCTGAAACTTTATTTAACCGTAATAAGTTTTGGATACGACGTAAAAACCCTTAAGACTCTATTCGAAAAAAGTAACGAAATCGTTAATCAAAATTTATATTATAAAGGTATTATTGATGTATATTGTTATATTACCGATAATAATACCAATGACGGACGTAAAACTCTGGAACGCGCCGATAGCCTCTGTATTAAAGATATATATAGTAAGGGATAGGTTACCAGATTCCTTTATAATATCGCGCACATGTAATGATCACACTAAATACCCGTGAGTATGTAGAAGGTGTTCAGAGGGTTTATGTTAGCAGTAAGGTAGCAGAGGTAACAAAAGGTGCAATATCAAGACTGTATTCGTGCGAGTGATGATCAGAAGCCGTGAGGCTATTCAGGGTAGACTGAATACTTAGATTGACAACTGAAGAGCTATGAAGGAAATACTATCTATCTTGGTAATGAAAGCGTCCTTATATATCCGCGCCTTCATACGTCTTCAGTGTAGGCTCGACTGGCTCGATACCGAGTCCATCGAGTCTCACACCATGCTGACCCTAACCCTTGTGTACGGTGTGTCTGTTGTGGATCCCTGGTGCCTGCCGAGAGGCTGTGTCCAACCGATTTCCTTCGTTATCTGCTGCGGGGCCGCCGCTGGTACGCCCTGCAGATGTTAGGTCATAACAGCACATTACAGTAAATTACGTACCCATATCCAACGTAACATCGGTCGTCGAATTTTTTTTCGAAGCCGTCAATCAAAACTGGAGTGTAATATTGATCAATGTTTAAATATTATACTTAAAAGGTTAAGGTAGATGTTATAAGCCAAGTATAATGGTGGGTTAGGAAGCAAGCCAGCATGCAACTGAGCCACTTAGAGCCTGAAGTCCAACAAATTAGGCGGAGAACACCTCTCCTTTGTCAGTAGAGAAATGACTAAGCCAATCACGTGATTAGTATCAGTGGGATCAGTACTGATCCAAGTGATTAAGGATCAGCGGGCTTAGCACTAATCCAAGGGATCCAGTACTGAAGATGGTATGAAGGCACGGATATATAAGGACACGGTCATCACCACATAGATATTATTTCCTTTATAGCTCTTCAGTTGTCAATCTGAGTATTCAGTCTATATATCTAAATAGCCTCACGGCTTTTGATCATTACTTATACGGTTGCGATATTGTTCACTCAGTACCTCTACTATTTTTTTTGATAACATAAACCCTTTGACACCTTCTATATACTAACGAGTATTTAGTGTGGTCATTAAAGTAGAGTTTTCTTTAATTAGCCTATCTGTAGGGGCATTGAAGAACCTATAAAAGAATTGTAAAGTAAGTAAAATAAATTGTAAAAAGTTGGACAACTCGATGTGAGTTACGATGAGATGTAATAATACCTTAAACTATTCAAACAGACAAATCAATAGCGAAATATCTTTAATTTCTGTAAAAAAGTTTCGTATATATATATATATAAAGCCGCCTAAAACGTCGTGGAATTATAATAGCGCGGAAATCCATTTGCCTATTGGTTAATATACTTGTAAGGATTTATGACCAGGCTTTTTTAAATGCCGTAATGGGCGCAGCCTCGATACGTTGTATAAAGGGGTACTAAATATCAAAGGTTTTCAATCGATAAACGAATCGAAGTCGTTGTTATTTAAAAAAGACTTTTCCAAATAGCAGACAGGAGTTCCTAAGGGCAACGATATCAGGTGAATTCTTATATAACGGGGCAACTTCCCTCGCCGTAAAAACGAGCGAAACCGTAACCTATTTTTTAAATCCTTTTTATTCGTGTTTGGAGTACCAATTTTCGACGCAATAGGTAAATACAGGGACGACTATAACGGTAATTACTATAAGTAAAAGGTGAGGCGGAGGACTATAGCTCGTATATAAAAGCCCTTTATAATATCGAACGATCTTTGAAACCCTTATTATATGTTCTCTGATATATATCCGTTTTAATAGAAAACGGTCGAATTGAAACCTTAATTACTGTATACTAGGAAACTTAATATTGGTAAAGGGTTTATAACTAAATATACTAGTTTAGTAACAGTCAAGATGAAAGAGTTGTTATACGTTAAAAATCAATTAAAATTTTGCGGACAGTAATATAATAAAGCTTTAACTTTTTCAAATCGAATATCAATCGATTATTAGTCGCTTAATTATCCGATTTCTATAAGTTAGCTTGAAACCTATAACGTTAAGTTTAAATAAATCCGTAATCTGTAAAACATGGACGTTGTTAATATAAATCAAAATTCAGCCGAAGCAGTGCCTGGGAAAATCAGATATATAGATTATATAGATATTTAAGAAAAAGGGAAAACCTTATAATGTTCTATAATTAAAGTGAAAAAACCCTATAATAGTTTTTTAATATTAAACCTGTTGGTAGAGCCTTAGATCGTTGCAATGTTATTGATTCAATTGGTCGAAGTAACAGTAGTATTGTATTATTCAAGTGGTGGATATATTGTTCTAGGTTTGGTAGACCGCTAGCTGGTCTGCACTGTAATTTCTATAGCCAACTGCTTGGCTCATGCCGTAGACTGAATCGGGTACTCTACAATCAACTGACTTGTAGTCAGTACAGTCAACTTTACTGTAAGTAAAGTGGACTAACTGTACTGCAATTTACCTGCTAAAAATAGCAGTCGATATTGTTCCAACAAAACCCTTATTACCTTACAAGTTAAAAAGCCTTGAATGAAGGTAAATAAATCGTGATAAAACTTAAAACGTCTTATCTTTTAAATCATTAAATGGTAAAATAAGGTATTAAAAGCTCTTCAAACGTTTTAAAACGGAATCGATACAATTTTGCTGTTAGTGAGGGCGAATTCGATATCGTAAATATACGATGTAACCAAGTTTATGTCCAATCGTTCAAGTATTTATCCTCCGTATTAAGCGTTAATATAACCTTTTATAATAAATGACCAGAATATCTACTGGTATATAATACGTTTCAACCGGTGAAGTATATTAGGATTAAGACGATCAGCTTTTAAAAATATAATTGTAATAAGTCCTAATCAACTAATTCAGGTATTATAAAAGCCTCCGATTATCGTTTTACCTGCGGGAAAACCTCTAGACGTATGTATCTATTGTAAAAGATATGCAAGGGCCTCGTAATATAAAATAGGTAACGTTATATAAACATCTAACCATTATTTTTCTTATCACACCACGGTTCCTATACATCAATAACTTTAATGTATTCGTCCGCATAACTCATAAGTAAATAATGATATATAGTAGCAGTTTTACCTGCGCTTACTTAAATAACTGTAAGCCTCATATTTATTTTCAGCGTTTAATAATACCTCATCGCATTATATGTATTCGTAATAGGCGTATTTATCATTCTGAAGTGTTAATGTTAGTTAAGTCTGAATAAATAATAAAGACGTTATCCGATACATTCATCTAAAACGTAAAATTTATAGGGTTTTATTATATAAAAAGTATATTAAAGAGCAGAAGAAACTCGGACTCGGATATGAACGTAGCCAAGTTTAACATCTGAAGGTTTACGTTATATGAAGTTTTGTTTACGGCCGTGAATATAATTTGAATCCATGTAATCAGGAATTTGAAAACCTTGAAGTAAGGTTTTATAATTTTAAAAAATGATAACCGGACATATTTGCTTTAAAAACAGTAGTCAACTTGATTATAGAGCGTAGGCCGAACATATCTAATATGAAGGTTCCTTTATAAGCCATAGGGGCCATGCCTTCTGTAGTGAAGGTTACGTGGCTTTTATTTGTAAAGTCTCGTATAACCCGTATAATAACTCCTTTAAAGACGGCGATAGCCCCGGCTACCTTTTGCGCGGAGGGGTCTAAAAAGGATGATTACGTAATGTGATTATGTTACCGAACAAACTCACGTAATCTTTAATGCCGAAAACCTACGTAGGGGGCGATAGTTGTGTCATATCCTTGCTTATAGAATATTAGCAAATATTAATGTAATATAATTTCGATTTCCTACTTCTTTTGACCTAGTATATGCTTGTTTCCACGAGCCTATAAACGAAGGAGGCGTCCTTTACCAAAGCTTCCATTACCACCTTAGTGTTGTACTGAGTTTTACTGAAAAGTTTAATTTTCTTTGGGCAATACTTCGAAACGCAGATATATTTACCGCCTTTTCGATTAAGAGCCATTAGATCACCCTCGTAATCGAAAAAAAAAGCCCGTAACAATTATAACATTAGGAAAACATTATGTATACCCCAACGGCATAATATTTTACCAAAATCAAATAATTAGGATAACGAATCAGGCGAACATATCGGGAATTAATATACTGATTTAAGTATCCGTCGCTGCAAAACTAGAACTAATAATTCTTTGTTATAACCTAAACCTTTCTTGCTAATATTAAATAAGCGAAATGACTATATAAGTTTGAGGAATCTTTTTCAAAATCATTTCCTATATATAAAAATTTCACTTGTATATTAAATAGTTGGCGTCGATTGATACAGTCCTAGTTTAAATTGCAATTTCCTCCTTCATTACTTTCGAAACCTCGATTGGTTACAACTTAAAAAGGTATTCAAATAATACGAGGGATTTTTTTAACCACATATTTATATTAAATCTGGTATAATGTAGCGGAGGTGCCTTTAACTAAGTTTAATAGGATCAGCGGATTTTTAATTGAAAAGGCTTATTTTTAACCCTGATATTAATATAATGAATAACGAACTCCATGAAGTTTTCATTTACCAACTTCATAATAAACTATTTCAATTATATTCGTTTAACAAAAACGTACTATATGGAAAACCTTTCGACGTTTTGCTTCAAATTAATCAAAACCTTAATGAAAACCTCTAGTTCCTTATCCTTTATTACTTCTTAAAATACAATATGTTAAATGAAGTAGTATTTTAAGTAGTTATAAATAGGAGTTTAACGCTCTTTCAATAACATAAAGAGTTTTCGTATTGTTAAAAATACTGGTATCATATTATGGTACGTTACCATAACTCAAGTAGTTAGGTTTGGCATAATAGAGGTAAAGAGTTTAAATATCCCTTTTAACGTAGCTGTCGGCGAAATCAGGACCGTTATATATCCGTTGGGTTAAGGCGGACGAAAAGTTCCTTTAAGTTTTTCCCCTGTCCAATCGAGTTAAGTAAAAAGAGCAAATAGGGAAAACGTATGCCTATTAGCAGGTATAAATACAAACCCTTCTATTTACATCATTAAATTCCCGTTAACGAGGTAATAGATAACGTACGCCGCGATACATAATACCAAAGCACTTTGTTTAGTAAAACCAAACCCATGAAATTTAGTGATAAAGGCGTTAATAACTTATTAGTAAACCTTGTAAACGGAATCGAGAACCTCGAGGTCGCGCCTTTACGCGTCAAGCACTTTGTAAAGGGACTCGGCGTTAAAGCTTTGAGTAAGGTGAGTAGAAACGTCCTTTTCCTCTGAAAGCGGTCCAATTACCTAACGATTTTACTAAATCCCTTAAGTATTTTTCAAAAGTCAAGCTACCTTTAAAGAGGTATTAAAAGCGCGCGTGGTTGGTTTGACTCTTTTGGCGTTAAATATGGAGGGAACTATTGAAAAAATTTCGCTCACCATATTAAAGTATCGTATACATATCTTGTGGCAGCACTAACAAATGTGGAGGCTGCCTAGGAATGTATCGGGAAGAATGACGAAAACCACATATTTATACCCGATGTATTTTTACCTGTCGAGTTTTTTTTTTTTTTTTGAGTTTTTAGTAAATATTGTGATATAATTTGTGCGGATATTAGCGTACCGTTTTTTAAGAACAATATTAATAAATTCTTCTATTCATCCGCTTGTAATTGAGGGAACCAGAAAAAAACGAGAAGATCAAAGTGAAAGTTACGAAAATATATGAAATTCCCCGTTAACCATTAAAAACGCGGTTTAAATTATGTCGATTTCTCAAATTAACGTCGAGATTAAGGTTATTTACTGAAATCGATGGGGAAGTATTATATCTATAATACCTTACGGAGTAAAATTAAACATCAGAATGTAAATAAAGGGTAGAAAAACTTCTGTTTGCTAATCAATAAAATTGCGGGGTTTTAATACATAGTTTCTAATGATAAAGTAAAGATCGATACCATAATACTATAGATGAAGAAACGTTCAACGTCGAAAGTTTTTAAACGATAGGCGAAATGGAGACGTTATTATTCTAAAGTTACTTTACCGGAGGGTAGTTAGTATCCTTAAGGGCGACAATGTTGGGCGAAGTTTTATAGAATAGAATGACCGCCTTCGCCGTGGTAACCAATAGGGTTATAACTTATTCCTCGAAACCCTTGTACTCGTGCCCAAAGTACCAACTTTTAGTGTAATAGGTAGGTATAAACACGATTGCGACGGTAATAATCATGCGTGGGAAATGCAGTAAGAGTTTTTGTTTTGTGCGAGAGAGTTCTTTGAAATATCAGACGACTTTTAAGGCCCTCGTAACGAGTTCGCCAATATATACCTATTTTAATAAACCTCAGTAAAATTAAGACCCTAATTATTATATATCAACGAATTTAATATTTGGAAAAGTGTTGGAATAGCAGTTTAATGCAATATAGTCAAGTTAACTATACTTACCGTTAATTGATTATACTTACTGCAAGTTAACTGCAGTTTGTAAGATTGACTATAATTGTAGTGCAGTAGGTGCCCACTTCAGATTAGGGTACAGGTAAAAGCGTTTAGCCATACAAATTAGCGTGCAAACTGGCTAGTAATCTGCCAAACTTAGAACTTACCACATACCAACAAATTTCAATTCAACACCAGTTACTTCGACCACAGTGATTCGAATGAACTATGTTGTGACGATGAAGACCTACCAATACTGATCAGTGCTTATTAGGTTGATTATAGATTGGATAAAGTTAAAAATAAGCGATTTTCCTATTGTTAAATTTTGTTTTAGTAAAGTAAAGGAAATATTTATAGGCTTCGCAGTTGTTTACGGTAGTCTATAAGTGGCAACGGTATCGTCAGTACTACTGAAAATATCAAAAAACATTTATTAGATTAGTTTTGAAGAAAAATCGTTGAGATTGACCGCTTGAAAGTTTTAAATATTATTAAGTTAGTAAGTTGCTGAACGTCCTAGTCAGTATTATTGCGGGTATTACTACTATAAATTTTAAAACGTAAAAACTAGTAAGTTCTACGACTTGTAAGAATTACTAATTTTAATGGTAAATTTACGGATTAACTTCCCTTTACATTGCTTTTTTTCCCTTATACTTTTCAATTTTTGTTACGATAACTTATTATATGCCGGAAATAATATTATCAATGACCCTAATTGAAAGAAGGAAATTAAAGATCTTGGTATTGTCTTCGCAAAGCATTATGATAAAGACTTTTGATTTACGGACGCCGATGAAAACTCCTTAATCGAGTACCTTACTAATGTAATCGGATGTTATATCCTCGATATAAATACCACCGGCAACGTGTAAAAACCCCTAGTACTTGATAACTTTTAAGAATGGTTTATGGAATAGATATTAGATATATTTAAAAAGGTACATAAATAGGTTAACATAAGGGCGAAGGTTGAATTATACGATCTAGACGTTAACCTTTCTACGAAAAAAAGGAAGTAAGGTAGTTTAGCATAAATACTCTATGAATACGCTACAAATAAAAACTTTTAATTGATGAAGACCCAAGACAAAGATATCATTAACTGCAGCGTTCCTTAACGCTTTTATATACGCTCACAAGATTTTGACCAAGTTTAGATAAGTTTACCAGACCCTCCAACGTATGGTTTCCAACGAGTTGGTGTTATTAACTATAAGGAATTGATTAACCTACGCGTTATAAACCTTTGATTTTTAGTAGTTAATTGAGTAAAAAAATCGATATATCCTTTAATATTCAGAAGAATATAACCCAGTCCTCCAAGAAAATCCTTAAGTTCCCTTCCTCTAAGTTCCTTATCACGTCCAGTTTCAGCAGCAAAGTTAAAGAAGGAGAGGCTTTACGCGTAAGCTTACTGTGGACACGACTACTAGCTTTTACCCTCCAAATTCGGCTAGAGGTAACTATTCTGCCTACTAATATTAGCACCTTCCTCAATACTGGTTGAGAAATTAAGAGGATAAGTACAACTAGTATATCACTATTTCCCCTCGATATGTTCTTATGGTAGATGAAAATTTCGCGGTAACTACTAAGTTTATTAAGAATTGGAGAGGAAAATAGAAGTATAGCAGTAAATTTAATAACCTCTTTGATATCAAATCACGCCCGTTCTTTAATATTTACCGCCAAATAAGGGTTGAATTACCAGGTTTTTCGGTGCTATTTTCCAGTATCCTTATCGGCTAAACCAAAGATTATTACTTTAGGTACTGAACGAATTGCGTCTTTTCCTGAGAGATTTACGATAGTTTTAAAGGTCATTTCTAATAAGATGTTTATTTTGCGTAGTAATATATAAATTATAATCTAATCAAGTGGTATTATATATTCAATTATAGAAAATTGATAGAAAGTAAGATAAGTCTATTTAATTAGATTGATAATAATCCATTTTTTGTTGATAAATAATATAGAATGTGGTAGCTGGTGAGTGCATATTTCGTTAGTAGGTTCGGCAACTTATTAAGGGTTATAAAAAGTTAGAATACGCCTTATAGTGTTTTAACGTCACTTGTGAAGGGTTTTTTGACTTATTGAATTTTTATTTAGTGACCATAATAGCTCGGATCTTAAACTAAACTAGTATATACCCCTAAGTTCCAAAGTTGAGAAACGACGAAAAAGACTTCTTTCTACGTGTATTATATGGACCGTAAGTATAGAAGGCCCATTTAGTATTGTTAACGAAAGGCCCGGACCTAGAGATATAACCAAGCCACGTGCAGAGGAGGGAATTACTATTTTTTAATGTCTTTAAGTCAGATAAACAAATTTACTTTAAATACAAAAAAAGTTGGATTTACAATAAACAGGGTTACTGTAGGTAAAGCTTTAGAAGTTGCAACGTTGTCGATTCTATTGGTCGAAGTAACAGTATTATTATGTGATCTAGTGGTGGATGTATTGATTTAGGTTTGGTAGACCGCTAGCCGGTCTGCATATTAATTTGTATGGCCAATTGCTTGTTCTATGCGTGCTCTAGTATGAAGTGAGCTTATACCATAATTGATTTACAGCCAATACAGTAGGCCTACAAACAATATACTCAACTTGTAGTCAGTATAGTCAGTTTTACATAAAGTAAAATTTACCTAATGCATTGTAATTACTACTATTTCAACAGTTACTAATTAACACGTTAGACCATTACCAAGTGCAAAGAAAAATGGATAATATATTACATAACTATTTCCCGTCCACCTGTAACTAGGACTGCGTCCTACACATTATAAACTTTAAAGGTAAGGAAATTACAAAGGAAAAAACCAGGCTAAAGTTATCAATTAGTACGAAGATACTAATACCGGACCGGAAGTAATGTAATAACTCGTCAACTATGCTTTCATGTACTATCTGTGAGGTAAAAACCCTTATCTCAGACAAAACGATCAAAACTCTATCCCCATACACTTGTTAACTATTTAAAAACATTAAGAAGAGCAGGTTTTTTAAGGTATTATACCGGATACTAAGGCAATATAGTTTTTAACAGGAGGATATTTGTAATACATCGTATTACGACGGGATACTGATATTACTAAGGGACTTGATTACATGGATATCGGTAATATTAAAGTTGTTTTTAGCCTTAAAAAGGTTTTTTTTACTAGAATCGACAACTATTGTTACCTTAATTAACCCTATTTTTTCTATATTTTGATATCGTTTATCCTTTTCCACTTTTGCCTTTATGATACAAGAAACCTTAGTAGTGATGTTGATATTTAAACTAATAAATTAGTTTAAGTTAAAATCAGTAAAAAGAAGGTTTTTACCTAGCCTTGAGTAAGGATAATATTGGTTTTATCCTTAAGGGCCAAAGGTAATGTTATTAAATCTTACGGAGTCGGAACTTTATTAATTACATCGCATGTTCTACTACTTAACAACTGACAGGTTTTATAAGGTTTTAAAGGCAACTGGTTACGAAAATGTCAACTTATTAGCGTTGAAGATAAGTGAACGGCTTTGCTATTATTATCAAATACATTTACAACCTCCCTTAAGTTTTAAATTTACATTAAAAGAATATTCAAACTTCAACTTTAAGGTTTTCGTAGATGTGTTTTACATGGACAATAAGCTAGTACTTTATGTTATCAATTCCTTTACGGCTTTTTAAGACGTTAGGTTCTTCAAAACGATTATGTCGAAGGAAATAAAAAGGTAATTACGTATTTTTTTAAATTAACACATACTTACCATTACTAAATATACTAATTTACAGCGAGGATACCGACTTTATTACGATAAAGTTTTAAACTAACACCAAGTTAATAGGGATTTAATAAAGAAGGTTCTTGTTTCAGCTTACTAAGGTATCGGTAAGGTCGAAAAGACTTATGTTTTTCTACGATAAGCTTACGATATCTTCATTTCAGAAATTAAAATCTTTTCAAATTAAAAAACATGGCTTTAAATAGCGGTAAAGGGTTTTAATAATGCTATTGGCCCTATTAGCCTTATATCAATTTTATTGGTACTTAGAGCCTACCTATATATAACGATTAAGTCGCCACTATCTTCAAATACTAAAAAATATATTGTGGCATATAGTAAAACCCTAAAGAAACTGAGGAAGGAATCGGCACACCATCAGGTTAATAATACCCTGAATACCAAAAACAGCCTATCGATAATGAACGTATTATCTTCACCTCTTTAAAGTAAATCTTTTACGTAGCGAAAGTTATGTAAATAGGATAAGCCGTATAAAAATTTAAATATTACGAACCTAAATATAGTAGTTAAAATTATTAACGGTTCTGTTATTTTTCGCATTATACAAGTTGAGCTGTAAAAATAACCCCTTGTTAGTAGGCCTTAGACGTTGCAACATTGTCGATTCAATTGGTTTTTGAAGAAACAGTAGTATTTCGTGGTCAGATCGTGGATGTATTCTTCTAGGTTTGGTAGATCGCTAGCTGGTTTGCACTGTAATTTGTATGTCCAATTGCTTGGCCCGTTCCCTAGAGTGAATTGCAGCGTACTGCACTCGACTTACACTCAATGCGGTAAGTCTCCACAAAGCAATACACTCAACTTTCAGTTCAGTATACTCAACTTTATTGTAAGTAAAGTTGACCTACTATACTGCATGTAATACTATTCCAACACTGGCGGCTTTTTAGTTTGTACGCGCACGCTAGTGTGGTTGGCCAATCTTTTCCAGTTAGCGCTAAATAGCAGCCTCGTATCCCCTTGTTAATTCGGATTAACTTCCATATTATATTACATCCAATTACATGAAAATTGACCCCATTTAACTTCAATTGCTCCGTTGTTCCGAGGTTCGAGTTTATTAACTCCTACAAAAAGTTCTTTCGTCACAGCCTTTCGCAACTTTAACTGTGCCATTCAAATATGTCGCCATTATCAATCCCCTGGCAGTTTTTCAATCTGCCAGTATATCTTTGTCTGCCGTTACGTGATCTGGGCTTTTTGAGCGGTCTATCCACGTATCCCTTAATACGTATGATTAGTTTATTACTGTTTATAAACCTTTACTGAGCTTTATTTGGCGTAACTTTCGTTATAACATTTGCAAGATTATCTTTGTTATCGATCTATCAGAAATTCCCAATTTCCCTCCCTTTATAGGCTTCGCGGAATGCTATTACGTCGATTATCAGGCGTTTTTCACTAGTAGTTCCGAGTTTTAACAAGCACTTAAAAAGACTCTCTAAATCGGTATAAATTACCACCGGGATAAAGGGAATTTTTAGCTGCCTGATAATAATGCTTAAAGTTTCCTATAATGTTATACCTATGTTAAAGCCCGCTATTATACCGTAGACATCCGAAGAAAATAAGTTTCATATAATCCTTTTACATTTGATAGAGATTTAATAAATTAGGTTACCGGTAATGCTAAATGAATCTTCCTACCTATCTTCGTTAATAACGGTTATTAAAAAACCGATTTATAAAGATAAGTCGGCATTATTAATAAACGACCCATCCGTAAATATTATTAGCTTGGCCTTTAAAAGGTTAATTAACACCATATTAATCTCGCGGTCTAGGTTCCGTATCTATTACTTTAATCTATTATTTAATCGATCAAAGTTTTTATTTATTAGTATTTATACCTATACCGTAATGAATAGGTCGTATAAGGTTATTGGTTAGTATAAAGTAGCAATATAGCTACCCCGTACACGTTATTCTAAATACCGTTAAGCCCCAACCTTATTAATTTAGTTCATTATGGTAAAAATAGCGTTTTAACCCTTTCGACGGAAATTTAAGCCGGTATTAATACTAAATATACGGATGAACGATTTATTATAGTTAAGTTGGTTGTTTTTCGTTAATATCGTTACCGGCTTATAATTCTAAAACTTAGAGCCTTCGATTACTTATTATTTATGTATCATAAAGCTAGCCTTTCCGACAAAAAGGGTATCGTTAATTTACATGCCTATTATGCCGAAGTCCTTCTTTTATGTTATTAACAAGTAAGGGTCGTATATTAAAAACTTTATCGCTAGCCGGAACTTAAAGTGCGATTAGTAAGGCAGAAACCAATAGACGTCTGTCTTAACCAGTCCATATAATGGTTTAACACACCATATTACCGTGTTATGACCCAAGAACATCGGAGGGTCAGAAAACAGGTTAGTACGGGGCTAAGCCACTAAGAACTTGATGTCCAACACATCAGGCGGGGATATCTCTTATGTCAGCAACCTTAGGGTTAGGTTTACGCATTAAGGATCATTGAGATCATGTTTCGATCCAACATGATCCAGTACTGAAGGCGTATGAAGGATTAAGGATATAAGGACACGGTCAGCACCACATAGATAGTATTTCCTTCATAGCTCTTCAGTTGTTAATCTAAGTATTCAGTCTACCCTGAATAGCCTCACAGCTTCTGATCATCACTCGCACGAACACAGTCTTGATATTGCACCTTTTATTACTTCTGCTACCTTACTGCTAACATAAACCCTCTGACACCTTCAATATACTCATGGGTATTTAGTGTGATCATTACATACCGTTCCTAATAAGTCAATAGCACAGAATTCCTATAGCAATTTAAAGAATACAATCCGTTATAAATCTGTTACTAACTATATGTAAACTTACGTAATATCATGGTTATTAAATGTAAACTTACCCTTAATATTAATGAATAAAATTGTTACCAGGATAATTACTAAACGTTAGTTAATCTTTTAAATCGTTAATAACTACGTGAGGATTTAGTCCTTACCTTTATCGCCATATACTTAAGTGATTAACTGTGACTTTTTATATTACCGCCCTATGGTTTTAACCTTGACTTTATAAATAATCTTCTACTTAAAAATCTTAACGTTTAGGTTTTGGAGGTTAAAGTTAGTTTTCGAAATAAATTGTACTATACCTCGGGTTAATAGGCTGTCAATATCGACTTTATCGCTTTTTTCAAAAGGTTTACCGAAAATCTTAATAATTCTTTATGCTTCAAGTTTTACTATCAAGTCTTCGTTATCCTTTTACTTCTTACTTATTTAAGTAATATTGTAGATACGACCCGGTATATATTTATTTTCTTTAATATACCTTTTTTCCGGGGGTCGTCCGCGCTGACAACGTTTTATCAGCTTATTTATAACGGGTAGAGGAGTGTTGTATTAATTCGGTCGTTTTACTTATGAGGTTTTAAGGTCTTTATCTTTAATATATTTGATATAAATCTTAACGTAGGTAGTTCTAAAGAATATAAGGCCGTTAACAGTTTTAATAACCACTTTAAAGTTTATAATACTTAATATTTTATACGGCCCCTTATATTTACCCGGCTTCCGTTATACGAGGACTTTACTTTGTAATAGTAAAGTAAACAAGTCGATTATTATAAGCCTGTTTTTGGTTTTAAGGGCGTTATTAACTTGGCGATGTATCAATTCCCTTTGTATTTACCTTAAAGTTTTGCTATAAACCGTAGTATGTTTTTAAGTACTTGTCGAAGATGGAGATTCACTCGTTAGGCGTAAGTAAGTTCCAAAGAACAATAGCATTAATACCAGGCTGTTGGGGCCTATAGTATTATTAAAGCCTTTTACTATCATTTATAGGAGTGCTTTCGAATTCGTAAAGTTTTCAATTTACAACATGAAAATGCTCTACGTTCAGCGAAGTAGGTAGTATATCTTTTCAACCTTTCAAATGCTTTAATAGGATTTTACAGGTATTCATTTACACTAAATACCTATTATTTCAATATATTTTTAAAACTCCACCGCTATAAAGTTGGTAACGATATCGCAAACGACGACGTTAGGTAAACCCCGGTATATATTAATCTACAACATCCTTATTGTCTCCCATATATCCTTTGCTGAAAAGGACTTTAAAAACTTGGCTTCGTGTAAAAAGGTTACAGAGTTGATGATAGGTAGAATAGGCTTATTATCCAAGTAAAATACATTAACAAAAATCTTATAATGAAAGTTTTTATCGTCATTTAATATAAACTTAAATATCCGGGGGGCTTAAGCATACGTTTAGCAATAATAGCAACGCCTTTTAATAGCTTTTAGGGTAAAGTATTTCATATCGTTATACCCTACAGACTTCAAGAATTTATATAATCTATTAATAGCTAGATAATTAAAACGCCGGTATAGTTAACGCATTTCCGTCTCCTTCAGGTTTAACACCACTGTTTTCGGACCTTAAAGATAAAACCATAGGTACCCCTACTTTAAGACGAGTAAAAAGCTTTAGCCGTTTTTAACAAGTTAGTCTACATTAACGTCCACGTTAACTACAAAGGTCTTTATATTATTTAAGTAAATTAAAAAAGGTGTAGTGGACTTAAGGATATAAAAAGTAATTACTCCCATAATAATTTAAACTACTATTATCTCTAACGATAATTGTTCGCCTAAGCCAAAGTTTACTTCGACTTTACACGCATTATAACGATTAATCTCAATAATTATAGTACTTTCCCTCCGTAGTATCACGTACTGAAAATATCCTTTTATTAAGTATCTTATTATTCTAATATTTGGCATAATACCTTGAAACGTATGGTCTACGTAACAATCATAAAGATTAAAGGTATATAAAGAGTTAGGGGTATAATTAGAGAAAAGGTAGTGGTCTTCATTATTCAAACGGTACAAAAAAGCATAGTCTACTAATTATTAGACAGCCATTTCAAAAGTAATATCTTCGTGTTACTTAATATATTTAGAGGCAGTAATAATATCAATTGGTTTATCGCCTTTAGTATTTACCACCTAATTTAAGTAATTTTGTTTCGAAGTAGTAGGGTATTAAACATAATACGTTACTTTCCTTTTATTACATTTGGTGGAGGGATGGCGAGCTAACTAATAACTGGCTTTACCATAAATCTAATATATTTTTCCACTATCACGATAATAGTATTTACGGTTAATAATTCTGCCTATTTTTTTTTAATGTTAACATAAGTATTGCTGCTAATTTAGGGCCGAGGAAAATAAACCTAAACTTGAGCATTATAAGCGTCCGTACTTACGGTCGACGTAATCAATCACTACAAGGTCTTCTTTATTTACGTTAAAAAAGTTGCCGGCTTAGAAATATATACCGAACGAGTTTGTTATACGTGCCATTACGATGGCGAGCGAAAAGCGAAACTGTTTAAAAAAAGCCTTTACAAGTAGCATTTAGGCATTATAAAACGTATTCAAACTTACTAACCGCCCGTAATAACTACCCGTACCTGTTCGCAAAGTGTAACTTTACTAAGATGAACCTTCCATATTACTTTTTAACATATTTTTAACTTAATAAAAATGTAATTAAAAATATTCATTGATAATTCCTCTTTTTTCTTTTTTACTATTATTATAGTCCACCGCGTAGTATCTCAGTTTGTATAATATTACGTAAGGTAAATGTTGTACTTGAAGTAACCCTTTATGTTGTTGTAAATCTCGCGAAACGTAATAAGATTCGTTAGAAAAGTTAAATAACAATCTTTGGCGTAACCTATAAGGATTCCAGAAAATAATAAGTAAAAACCAAAAGGTAAAACCTTTATTTACTTACAAATATTTTAAAAAGAGTATCATTTTAAGATCGAAAAGGTTATAAAGCTTCCTGTTATATTTTTCTATATTATCACAAATATTAGAGAAATCCGTTATCAACTTATAATTGATATCAACCATTTTAACATGTCTTAAAAAATGGTTGGATAATTATTTTAAGCTTAATTAATATTTTCTAACGGTTTAAATCTTAAAGGTTTTAATGCCCAGTATTAAAAGTAATTACCAGTCGTTTAACCCGAGGGGTAAAGTCCTATAGTAAGACCGGTAATAGGTTTGCGCGCATAGGTGTATTTAAAGGGAAAAGGTTCTTGAAGGTTTTGGCGGTGAACTTGCTAAATAAAGATAGGTACTTAAATGTTTTGAAAAGCCTAACGATCTTACTTAATTAACTAGTGTAAAACGCCGACGTTAATACCTCTGGCTGCGTTTGCAGCCATTAATTCGCGCGCCCTGCCGCCGCCAAAAACATACTCCGCATTATTATATAACGGTACTAAATTGCTGAGTAGGTTAATAGGTTTCTTATCGCCAAACTTAAAGTGGTTTAATTTAGCTAAGGGTAAGTTAGCGGTCCACTAAAGTGTATATAGGGGCGTTAAGGTTCCTCAATGCCTTTTCCTTTAGGCTGAAAGTTTTAAAGGTATTCCTTAAATTAGGTTAAATTAAGAAAGATTTTTACCAGCTTGTTAAAATACTTTTCTAACACGTAAATACCTCGGCATTTAAGTTTACCCCTTAATTTGGATTTAATACCCTTTTAAATCTTCTTCCATATATTAAGGGTTCAATCGCCGAAAAGATTACGAAAGTTTCGGAAAGCGCGGTCGTCGCGGTTAAATTCTTCACCACCGCCTTGCTTAACGATGTAATGACTGACGTAGTTAACCAAGTGCTTCTCTATTAAATCTTTATCGATATCCTAACCCCATAGGTTTTTATCGTAATATTTTGTAAAAATGAATCCTAAGGCGTCAATTCCCCTTTAAATCTTTGGGGTAAATATCATCTTAATGTTTTTAAGCTTATATAAAACGTGTAAGGAGAGGGACTTAGTAATCTTAGGCATAGGGGCTTGGTGTTTTGACGTGAAGTCAAGTGGGAACTTGGTTGGAACTTGGTGATTCGGCGTGGAGTCGCGTAACATGGCTTTTTCGGCGCGATTTGGCGAATTTCGGTATTTTCGCTTAAAGAAGCGAACTTGATAATTAAAGTAATGTTAGGAGCGAAAAATAGTAAAGTATAAGCAGAGGTTTAATGTAAAGAGTAAGGTCAAAGGTCGTTTACAATAGTAAAGATCGAAGGTTATTTGTTGTTTTTACGTAGGAATTTAGTTGTTTTTGTAGTAGTAGCACCTGTAACAGTATTAACTTAGACGTTTGCCAACTTGCCGTACTTTAAAACTTCTGACAGTTAATCTCAACATCTTTAAAAAGGATTAACAAAGATTTCTTAGTGTTTTCGATAGAGATAACGTTGTTACCTCTAGTTTACCGTAGGAACTGATGCAGGCCAAAGGTTTTCCTTACGTACTACCGTAGAGACTGACACAATAGTAAGGGCCTTTCGCAGGAATTTTTCCTCTACCCTAGCCGCCGTTTGATGTAGAGTGTAATTGGAAAGGAGCTTCTTCTTCTACTTAGCTTATCTGTGCTTAACCTATCAGGCAAGCACTAATCAGTGTTGGTAGGACTTAGAAGTTGCAATGTTGTCGATTCGATTGGTCGAAGTAACAGTAGTATTGCGTGGTCAGATGGTGGATGTATTCTTCTAGGTTTGGCAAACCGCTAGACGGTCTGTACTGTAATTTGTATAGCCAATTGCTTGGCCCATGCCCTAGAGTGGAGTGCAACGTACTGCACTCGACTTACACCCAATACGGTAAGTCTCCACAAAGCAATACACTCAACTTGTAGTTCAGTATAGTCA
The DNA here is from genome assembly GCA_038502455.1 of Anisogramma anomala. Classification (NCBI taxonomy): domain Eukaryota; kingdom Fungi; phylum Ascomycota; class Sordariomycetes; order Diaporthales; family Gnomoniaceae; genus Anisogramma; species Anisogramma anomala. The sequence continues at coordinate 12,969,150 of JASMMZ010000003.1, read as the reverse complement.
GCTTTACTGTAAGTAAAGTTGACCTACTGTACTGCATGTAATACTATTCCAACAACCCTTAAGTTTGATAAACATTTTGATGTCGATAACTTTCGGGCTCAACGAATCAGTTAATGTGGATATTATTATATATTCTTATAGTTAGTATATGTAGGTTAAGTGGCAGTAGACCACGCCTGTAAGGTGCACTCTTTCAGCATGCACGATAACGTGGCAAGCTATAATCTGCACTCTTACAGAGTGCACGATACCGTTACACGCTGTAGATTACATTATTGCAAAGTGTATCATATGTAGAGCGGTCTAGAAGGGGCGTTCCAGAGTGTATGATAAAGTGCCCCTGCCCGAATAAAAGATTTATAACCTCTTATTTTTAACGTGCATATTATAAATATTTTTTCATTTAATTTATATTTATTACTATAATACTAATCGTACGATGATCCTTTTCGTTTTTTACGTTTACATAAATAAGTAAAGACCTTACCTATACTGATATATAGGTCACTAGGTCGATTACAAATAGATTAAAAAAAATAGATAAATTGAAGTTGAATACTTATAGCGGAATATTGTAATGATTTTAACTATTTGTATTTTAATATTGCGACTTATAAAAATCATATGGGAGTGTAAAATTACACGGAAGCGTTTTTAAAACCCGAAGCGTAATAATATTATAACATTTGGAGTAACTTTTAAAAGGACTACTTTAGTATGATATTAATAATTAGTTAGTATTTTATTTACTAAAAGCTCCGTTAAGTTAACCGTCAACTTGTTTTGGCGCTTTAAACGTATTCAGGTACTTTTTAAAGAACTTCATATCACGTATTAGGCTACGTAAACTAGAACCACCAAGTTTCAGAACCCTTTGTTAGGATCCACCCGATCGGAACATAGTATCTAAACCGTTCGCGAAACCTAAAAGAGGTTACGGACGTAACATATAAATCGCTTGTAACTACTAGGAACGTCTATAATACGACAATTCGAACCATTTACAAATTACGAACTAGGTTTTATACACCGGATCATACCTATACACCTCCCCTTTCCTTTCCTCTTTCCCATTTATCCTATCTGTCTCCCCTCGTTCACCCTACACCGCGTGTTTTAAGTTTAGTACTTATAATGTTTTGAGTTTTTTTTAGTTTTTTGGATAATATAACACTAATAAACACTAAATGAAACTAATTCAAAACGCCCAAATAGCTCATATCTACGTTTTATTTGCATATTATTTAACCTTTATTTATATTGGTAAGCGTTAATAACCTTATTTTAACCATTTTACTATACCTCATTTATTTCGTATTCAAGTATTTATTCATTGTTTCTTCAAACTCCAAACGTACCCGAATACTAACGACGATGCGAAACCAACAATTTACGCCGCTTTAGCATTACAAGTGCACGTAGGAATCACCTACTTTAGTCCCTATATCACATACCTATAGATATATAAATAACGGAATCAGAAAAAGTAAACTAGCATATAGAGTACCTATTTATAAATACGTCGTTTCGCATTAGCATTTTAAAGTATTTAAATCTTAACTTATGGGATAACAGAATAGACGCATTAGTAGTGGATTAAAACCCCTTTGAGACAAATACTTATATTATTAATATGATCTTGAATTATTATAACGGCGAAATTAAAGGAAGCGACTTATTCGATGATTTTGAAGAAGATTTTATAGACTGGACGCCGCATATATGGCGTATAGTCGATGGTACGATCTTCAAATATTACGAAAATAATTACAGAGCAGAGGTATTAATACAACCGGTAGAAATAATAGCCGTATTGTAAAGGCCTTGTCAGTAACATCCTAGCTTATACAAATACCGAAGTAGATAAACGATAAAGTAATGAAAGTAAAGTTTGTGGAGGGATACTGATTGAAAAAACGCTAGGATCACCTACTTGAAATAACAGATCGGGAACGAGAAAAGCCTCTATAAATAAAAAAGAGGCGTTTATTAAGGCTAAACGTTCGCCGCGAAGTGAAAACGGAGCTAGACGAATCGACAAAAGAAAAAGAAGTACCGTAAAGATTATTTATGACGAGGGTTAAATACGAACACTCCTTAAAATATAAATTTTAATAGATACTAAGACAAAACCACGCTCCAAATACCGTTAATCATTAATTTAACTACGATAAACGTGGCTCGAACATAAAAAAGCCCCGTTCAAAGAAATAATAAGCGGAGTAAAATGCTAATACATATTTTACAAATCATACCTAGGAACTACGACCCCTACCGTAATCTCCTTCCTTACCGCTTCCCCACTAATAAGAGAGACCTTATATAGCTTACCAACTTCGCCAGGCTTAAGGATAAGGATAAAAACTATAGCGGCGAACTATACGACGTACTCAACAACAAAATACGTGTAATACTAAATATGTATAAAAGGCCAAATATTAAACCATTTTAGTTTTACGTTATTTTACCCGGTAAACTATTTAGATAAGATAAGGAGTGATATATATACTACCTTACGCAAGTGGATGAATTTATAAAATGCTACAACGACTTAAAATTACATTTAGATACAGAAATTAACCAAAAATTTCACGATAGGGATTGAACTGGCATAACCTAAAAATCCGTGAAAAATGAACATGAAAAGTCTGATAAAAACCTATAAAAAGTGCTTATGGCCTTGTTGATAAATTTCCGAAAATGCTAGGCAGCCCTTAGATCAAAATACAAGGGTAAAGAACTACTGATCTAAGTAATGACAAAAACGGGCCGCGAAAACCCCGATTTCGACCTTACGCTATTTAAATGGAAAAGAGATCTAAAAGATTTTTATACAAGCTTCAAAATATTACTTGAAATCTTTATATGTTGATAAACCAGCCTTAAATTAGCATTCATAACCGACAAAATTAACGGCGAGAGCCAGATTACTAAGTTAAACCTCAACAAAACTATTCACTACGTTTTGGGAAAAAAATTCAAAGTATACTTAAAACAAAATAATTGGCACAGAAACGGATTTTAGAAAGAGAAATATCGGGGGGGGGGGGGGCTAATAAAAAAAAGGCATAACAGCCAATACTAAGGACGATTATATGGTTAAAGACTAATCGGACCGCAGCTATAATAATACTTACGAAAGGGTATACGAAGCTTTAAGGGTTTGTAAAAGCCTTATATCGTATGTGATAAGATCAGATACTAATTTACTAACTACCTAACATATAAGAAAATTCGAATTTAATAACAGTTTTAGGTTGATTACTCATTTGAAAACCGGACAAAAGCCAATTTTATAATATATGTAACCGAGTATAAATACGCAGAAGACTAACTTAACGCTTACCCCTACAAATACACCTCTAGAGAAAAAAACTTGAAAGTTAATAATACTTACTTAACAGCCTAAGAAGACTAGATCGCCCAGTGCATTTTCAAAAGCCTATAGAATACCTTCTTTTTATATAGTACAGGCTTGGACTGCGAAAACGAAGTGTTAAACGCCTATATAGCTCTATAATTTACGCTTTTAAATAGGTATAACAACCGATTTCAAGGCATTATACCTGATACTGACGAGGCCGAAAATTTAACGGCCGAAAAACGATAGTTCGACGCGCTCGGGGCAAAATTTCCGAAATTTTAACCCAGTTGAATGGGAAAACATCGAAAGGTTTTATTCAGTAAAAGCAAAGCGTCGTTGTTTAGAACGGTCGTTGTAAATATACGATTCAAACCGGTAAATTTTTACGTAATAAACTTTAAAACACGATTTCTGCTTTCGTTATCTAATATAAATAAACTCGGAATTAAGGTCCAGAATACGACCAAATAACTTGTCCGCGTTTCGAATAACGTATCTATATCGCTTCGACTAAAATTTAGCTACTTGTGGTTTTTCCCCAAAACACGTATACTTAAATCTATTTACCTAACACAACCGGAATTACGGATATTACACTACCGATTTAGATACCTAATAGTTAAACGATATTTACGGTTACTCTACGCCGTAAGTTACATGGATATAGGAAAAGACGTATTCAAAATTATCGAAGTTTTTCCACGAGTACTAGCTATACTTATAGGCCTTACAGAGGTTTAATTTCCGCCTTTTAAACGATATAAACTTTAATTACGAGGTAATTATCGATATTATATACCTAAACAGTCAACCGATACTATACGCCGTCGACTCGGTAACGTTATTCCAAGCCACCAAGTTTACGCAAAGCGCTTTTATTATAAACTACTAAGACGCCTTGGTTGATTTCTATTTAAAAGTTTATTTAGGGCCTTTGAACTAGATTACCCACAACTTTAACACGGACTTTAACTTTACTAAATAGTGTATCAAAGTTAGGATTGCCGGCAACGAATTCAAATAGATACCGGTAAAAGTACCATAAAACATTAGAAAGTATAAACGGTATTATAAACGGTTTAAAAGAACGTATACGGTATTATCCAAAAAGCTAAAATGTAGTAGTTTTAAGGAATTGATTCTAAAAATAACGGCTAATTCCGTAAATAATACTTTCAGCCCAAGTAGGTTAGTCCTTACGCTCCTTGTTTTTAATACTTATCCGATGATTTATAAAAACTTTACACTATTATCAAACACATTACAAAGGGTAAATATTGAGGCAAAAGCCATAGTAGCATTACATTTTCTACAGACTAAAAACGATACTTCAAAAACGCTGGCCACAAAGAACGGCTTACGTAAAACTAGCGTTCTAAACCTACTATTACAGCCTAAGGTTTTGATTTGGAAAACTATAAACGGATAAATTAACCTTTATAAGATCAAAGAATTTAAAGGCTATAATATATTCGTTAATTTAACAAATAGTATAAGTTTGTTTCGCTAAATAATAGTATGAAAGTACAAAAAAGACGAGGTAAAAAACACGACGAGAAACCACAATTCGACCAAAACTACCAACGAAACCACTTTTACAACGACGAATCCAAACCGCTCCCAATTTTAGTATACCTTTCAAATCGTACTTTCGACTCGTTATTACGATAAAAAGCTGCCCGTTTATAATAATACTACCAATACCTTGCCGCCGGCGCCTCCCCCTTGGCTCGAAGATTCAAAAACGCCTTAAGAACTTTATCACAAACTCCTTTATTATTGAAAGGGAGATAAAAGACCGCGAGCTTAATTTAAAACTCTGCCACAAAGATATTATTACCACCTTGAGCTCCCCATTTGAATAATCCACTCATACAGAAATCCCCACCTTAATCGAATAAGTATTTTTCGCTTAAAATAATCCGACCCAATAGTTTACGACGCCTACTGAGTTTTTCCCACTCGCTTCGTATACAAAATTAAGGATAAAACCAAAAAACTATACAAAAAGATCCGTTAAATTATAAAAAGGTATAACGACGATGGTAAATAGGATATTATAACCCAATCACCTACCTTATAGAAGGCTAATCACCGTTAAATTTTTACGTTAGTAGCTTTTTAAGTGCCCTTGATGGTTTATATATTCAATTTCGTGATATTACGTAAATCTATGCAGAATTTGAAAAGCGGATTACAGGAAGTATATATATCAATATACCTAACAACCTTAAAAAATACCACCTAGCTAAAACGATTTTACGTATTATAAAACCGTTTTATGGCCAAGCTAAAGTTAGTATTTACTAGTATAATATTTATCAAAAGTATTATAAGAAACGGTTTGGAATAACTAATTCGACCTTCGACTTATATCTATTAATTTTAACAACACGTTTCAATGGCTTTGTATTAATGTGTATATAAATGGACGATATATTAACGTTATATTACGCGTCGTTTTCCGTATTTGAAGAAACAAAACTTTTAAAAGCAAGCCTAAAAGCGAAACCCAAAACTTACTTGACGGAGAACCATATAATAAACTTTAATAACGCGACTATTAATTTTTGGAACGGAGTTTGAAGCCTTATATAAAAGGGGCCGTTGCATAAGGTAACCCTTATTGCTCCGTATAATATAAAACGAACCGATAAATATAAGTGTTAGCTCGTACGTAGAGCCTAAGTTGCCTTAATAGTATAACTGGAAGTGGTTTTCAACATTTTAGTCGTCGCGTAATATTGAATCGCCCCGTCGAATGATATATATAAGGCGTTGAATAAACTATTTACGTGGCAAAAACATAATTTAAAACGCGGTTTACAATTTTTGCCGTTAAATATAAAAGTAAAGCTGTTCATTCTTAATAACAGCTCTTTTACCAATAATACCAATTATAACTCGTAAATAGGAGTTGTTTTAGTTTTCGATAACGAAATTCCAGTTCGGAACGGGTTTCTACTTTGTAGAAACATTATCTGTTAAATCTCGACCAAGTATAAACGGATTATAAGAAACTTTAAGGCTTCGAAGATTTATAGAATAATTAGAGGTTTCGATTTAGAAATTATTATAATGATAATAATCCGGATAATTATTTTAACCTTAGTTTAAAACCTATTCCTCTCCTTATATACATCAACTCCTTTTCGCTTTACAAATATTTAGTTAAACTAAGTATTCTAAATAAAGAACGTTTAATAATCGATATTACCGCCTTATGTGAGTTATACAAACGCCGGGAAATCAAAAAAAACGAGGTGAATTAATGGAAAATCCAACCCATCGGATACGATAATTAAGGGTACCCCGAACGAAATATTAAAGACGTTTATATCAACTAGCACTTTATTTATTAGCATTATTGGGAAGGGTTTACGACCTTAATAAGGGTAATATTTTATGCCTCACTTTTATTTTTTTTATTTTACACCATTAGACCGCTTAAGTCGTTTAAAGTGTTCCGAAACCCGCTATTTACGCCGTTCCCCGCATTATACCTCGTTTTGAAACGGTTAAAAACATACTATCTAGCCACTCCTCACATTATACCAAGGTATACAACTTACACCTATATATTTATTACGAATTTCCCTCTATTAAAATTCATTATTTCATATTATTACTAATATATTATTAGTTCTTTTTTAATAGGATATTATTCATTTTACCTTTTTATCCTCTTCCATTCAAATTTACGATTTCGTATCGTTTTTAATATATGATTAGTTTTTGTTTTATACATTTTAAACCTACTTTATCTTTTACATTTGTTATTTATATTACGATTCGTTTTGTACAAAGTAATTACATCAATATGTATCGTATTGCACTATAGCCGGGTGCGCCGACCTGACTAAAAAAAGCAGCTATTTACTGCTGAAAGAAAAGGGAAAAGGCGATACCGTTAAGTCCATACCATCCTTCCTGTCGCCATCCCCCTTTACATTAACGCCACAGCTATCACCGTTATTAATACCACCATCGGCATTAAAGAAAAGGTAACCCCGCGCCTTGGGCCGCATACCCTTAAGCAAAGGCGCGGAGGGGTTTTTATCCTTTTTACGACGATGCAAAATAACGTCGTCGAATTCGCCTACGCAATATATATGTAACCTTCTATTTCAGGCGACAATAACAGCTGCTGAATTCTTGGTCCGCTGGTTAATATCTATTACTGATTAGTATTGGCTTGTTTTAGTCATTTGTAATAATAGTTTCTTTCAATAACACTTTAAATGACGTGTTTAAAAAAGTAAAGGATTAAGTTTGCGGTTGGAATTATAGTTTTCAAAGCGAACTTACTATAAAGCCGGCGGATGCATAATAAGGCCTCGGTCTATAGTTCTAGAACTAACGGAATAAAGGCTTATCTATTACGAATCCACTCGTAGCGGTAGCAATGGGCTGAAAGACTCTCGATTTCGTAATAATCGTTAATAAACTTGCCTACGACCGCGAACGCGACTTATGATACATAAGGCTTATTTATTGGCAACCCGGAATAATGGACTTCAGTACGCTATTCCAATGCCATACGTGTTAAAGAAGCCTCGCGACGTACCTTAGAGATACGTATCTTGAGGCGGCAGAAGAGGTCCGCCTCAACCTCCTCGTTTATAGGATATTAAAGTTAAATAAATGGATGAATTTGGTAAATACATACCGTGGTATAACTTCGCCAAGTTATGCTTACGATGAGGGGAGGGAGGGTCCCCGCAGATAAGAGGGTTTCCACTCGCGGGGAGAGGATAAGGTTAATAATTTTAAAAGCTTTCTACTCCTCCCTCTAGGAGTTAAGGGGAAAGGGGGAGGGAAAGGGAAGTGAAATGGGGGTGGTGGCGTGGGCGGCGACGGTGACGGGCGGCGAGGCCGGGGGCAAGGCAGCGATAAAGGAAATGGTACCCGAAAAGGGAGGGCTATGTGGGGTAATGGTAGTATTAGCGGTAACGGCGGTAGCGGTAATAGTAGCAGCGGCGCGTCGGTGCTTACACGTCAAATGACGCCTAATAGTCCTGTGATTACGCGGTATCGATTTAAAAACAAGGTTAATATATAAGTATTAGTTAAGTAACCTACCCATCAAAGCAATTTGGAATAATTAATTGAAGCAAAGGTTAAATTTAATTAAAATAAAGATTTGTATTAACTTGAGGTACACGCCATTAAAAGAGGAAAAAAAGGTATTGCTTAAACCGATGGCGATATATCTTTTTATATTAACCTAAAAACACATAACGGCGTAATCACCCTTATATAATCATCCTTAAAACACTTACGTAATTACACTCTCATTGAAAATAACAAAAGACGATATTAATAATTATATCGTCACCGATTAATTATGCCAATTAAGTCCTTATTATAATTACCGCTGCGGCTAGGAACTACTAATTCGAACCTTTGCAGTCTACACCGCAATTATACTGTCATTACAAACCTATGAATATAGACTATATTGTAATTCCACTGTTATTATAAAACTACGGATATGGACTACATTACAACTATATTATCACTACAAAACTATGGATACGAATTATATTATAATTTTCGGTAGGTTCTAAATACTTATTCACGTGAAAAGGTAAATAGAAGAGTAATCATTAGATTAATATAGTTGCAGTAAAGATAAGATGATAGTTATAGAAGAAGCATCCAGAGGTGCACGCCATAGGTGAGAGCCTATAAGCCCTTTATCCAGAGCGTACCACTCTGGAGTATTTCTTCTAGACCGCTCCACGCATTGCCATCGGTTTGGAATAGTTATTCTAGACCGCTCCATGCATGATGCACTCTGCATCTTGTAAGAGTGCAGCCTGTAGTGTGAAACGTTACTGTACACTCTGTAGGAGTATACCATGCAATATAGTGTACTGTTACTTAGTCTATTTATACTATATATAAGGGTATATAGTAATATACACACAAGGAATCTTTTTTTCTTCCTTATATATTCCGTACCTATAGTTTAGTAGCAATGGTTTAGTTATGGTTATAAATGTTTAAATTAGCAGTTTCTATAGTAATAGTGTTATTACCGTATTAATTGTAAAAGGTTTAAATTAGTAGTTTCTATAGTAATAGTATTATTATAGTATTAATCGAAAAAAAAAATTAATTAGTAAGTTCGGCTGGAATTAGTAAGGTTTGGCCGCGATAGTGATTGTAATTCGGCTGGAATTAGTAATATCTAGTCGCGGTAATAATTGTAGTTCGGCCTTAGTTAGTGTAGCTAATTGGTAGCGATATGGTTAGTAATAACGCTTTTCGTGGTTTTTGATAAGGGTAACTATGCAGGTACTACAAGGAGTAATTATGCGGGGGTGATTGTATAAGAGTGATTGCGTAATTAGTTATTAGGTTAATATAAAAAAAAGATATATCGTTATCGGTTTAGGCAAAACTTTTTTTTCCTTTTTAAAGGCGCGTAATTTAAACTAATACAAATCCCTATCCCAATTAACCTTTGTTTTCTGTAATTAAACCAAGCCGCTTTAATAAGTAAGTTACTTAGCTAACATCTATATACTAACCTTTCCTTCAAATAGATGACGTGTAAAAATAGGATAACTAGGCGCTGACTGGCACGAAAGCGCCGCCGCGTCGCTGACGCCGCAGCCGCAGCCGTTACCACCGCCGCCAACAGCCCGCCTTCGTCAGATACAATCTCGTTAATAGCGGCTACTTCGCTCGCCACCGCTACCCCGCCCAGCCTTACTGCCGCCGCTTCGTTTCCCTCCACCGCCTCCGTTGCTACCCTAAGCTCTATTACCGCCATCGTTTCATCCCTTTTCGCCGCCGCCGTCACTATCCCCTCCTTTTTTCCTTTTCCCTCCCCTTTCTCCAGCTTTTAGTGGGAGGAACGAGGGGTTTCTAAGGTTATAAAATTTACCTTTTCCCTATGGGTAAAAACCCCTTTATCTGTGGAGCCCCCTCGGTACCATAAACGTAGTTTTACGGAGATTTTTCGCGGTTTATATTACCCTAATTCACTCGTATATATGCCATTAATTTTTTGTAGACAAAAAGTCAGAAACGAACTTGTTCCATCGCCTGGAGCTCCGTATCATTAGGGTGCGTTACGAGACCTTTTTAACGTGTAAAGCGTTAAAGCGACGTACCTGGATTCGTAATTTCAGGGCGTTAATAAATACGCCTTACGTCTCGTATGTAGTGTTCGCAGCTGCGGGTAAACCCGTTAGAAATTATGATAAAAACGGGGGTCATTCGGTTCGTTGTTATCGTTACGAGCGGATTAATAGCTTATACGACCCCGTTTCCGCAGTTTTAAGGCTGTAGATCGAGGTCGTGTTACGCGCCTATCGGCTTTATAATGAATTTTAACCTATTTTTAAAAATTTACTTTAGTAAAACCGTAACGTTCAAGATGTTCCGAAAAATAATTAAGGTTGTAAATAATTAAAATAAGCCGATGCTAACTAATAATAAGCGTTAAACGACAGTTTAGAGAGTCGATGGCCGCCGTTGCTTTCTGGAAATAGGGATTCCTTATATATTATATAAGCGAGTTTAACGATAATATCGCATATCGTCGCAAAAAGGGTAATATACCCCTTACGACATTGCCTAAAGGAATTCGTCGTAAAGCGTAAGGACATATACTTATTAACGCTAATAATATCGATAACGGTAATGGCGGTAAAATCAAGATAAAGGGAAAGGGTAATGAAAAAGACGGTAAGTATGCAATGACATCGTCTTTTCCCTTTTTTAGCAATAACTAGCTACTATTACGGCTGGATCGGTGCGCCAGGCTATATGAATGTTATTACGTTACTTAAAATGATCTTTTTTAAAATGTAACAAGTGAAATGTGAAATGTATAGAATAAAGAAAATTAATATATTAGAATCGGGTTGATATCGTGGATATAAATAAAAAAGGAAAGGAATGAAATAATCTGTCGAATCGAAATATGTAAAAGGAAAAGTAATAAAATATTAAAAGCGATGCTAAATAATAGTATTAAATAAAGGTATAAATCGTAAGTCGACACAAATAACGAAACCTAGGTCGCTTTAAAACTGGCGAAAGTATTATATTAGGTTATTGAAGTTGTAGAATTCTTTTAATTTTATTAATAAATAAAGTATTTTTGATCATAATGATTTTCAACGTTTCGTTCGGTATAATTTTAATTATTACGTTGATCGAGTTGAATTTTCATTCATTTTTCGATCTCCCGGTATTTCCATAATCAAAGTAATATTATAATATCTATTATTAACCATTTTACATTCATAATATATAATTTCATAAGGTATTCAGAAAGCGAAAAGAAGTCAATATAAGTGATAAAACAGATAAGGCGCAAACTAAAGTTGGAAATAATTATTGGAACCGTTATCGTTATAATAATACTCGAATCGAAATTTTTAACTGTATTAGAGATTTTTAAAGTTAAGACGTTTTTTGTAACCATTTTACAATTGGTAAAATTTTAATGGGTAATGTTTTTACGAAACGTAAAGTCGTTTTAGGCCAATATTTCGTTATCGAGGATTAAAACGAAGCTTATTTGTAAATTATAGTCGCTATTATTAGCAAAAAAACCGTTAATAAAAATAAATAGTTTTATAATACGTATATTTAATGGTATAAACTATAAATCTCGTTTTAAATTATATATTTTCCATAAAAGACGTTTGTTAAGCGCCTTATATATATGGTCCGTCTGGTTGGTTTAGTATTACGCGGAAATAGAGAGGTTAAACTTTACCTTTGGTTGTATTAAAAAAACGATCTAAGCACTACGTATGCGTTGACACCTATATTTGTCGTTCCGTTTTACTTTATCTAAAACGATAAAGGAAACTTTATTTAGCTACCCCTTTTAGGTTAAGAATATAACGTCATTCCGAAAAGTAATAGTAGCGCTATTAAAATCGATTATATAATTTTCTGTCAGGTACGTTTTAGATTTCGCTTTTAAGCCGGCTTTTACAAGTTTCCTTTTTTAGACATGGAAAACGAGGCGTTATATAACGTCAAAGTATCGTCCATCTAGATACCTATTAGTGTAAAGCTTTTCGAACTGGCGATTAATACCAATAAGTATGGATCGAGGGTAAATTTAACTATCTTATGCCGTTTTTTATAGTAACCTTAATAGGTGTTATATTAATAAATACCGGTTTCGGCTAAGCCGTAAAATGGTTTTATAATATATAAAATCGTTTGGGACGGGTGTTGGTACGTGAGATTTTTTGGTATATCATCGTAAATCCGTTATTTAAGCCGTTTTTCAAATTAAGTATATACTTATATAATATTTCGAAGTTCGATATATAGGTTATACGGTTCGTTAAAGAAAGACGAAAGTGTAAAAATCAAGCGATAACTAGCCCATTATAATATAGGTGATTAGGTTATAATATTCTTTTTACCTTTGTTGTTATATCCCTTAACAACTAGGCGGATCTTTTTGTAAGTTTTTCTGGTTTTATATTTAACTTTATAGACGAGACGGGTTAAAAAAATTCTATAAGTACCGTAAATAGTCGGGTTAAATCGTTTAAAACGAAAAACGAGTTAGTAGATTAAGGCTAAAATCTTTTTTTAGGTAAATTACTCGATTAAGGTACCTGAAGTGGTCATAATACATTCGTTACGAAGCTTTAGGTAAAGCTAGCGGTTTGTTATCTCTTTTTACGTGATAAACTAGTTTGTAGTAAATTTTTGGAGCGTTTCTTACTTTTCGAGCCGAGAGGGCGTCTTTGGCGGCAAGGTTTCAATGGGGTTGGTATAAATGGGCCGCTTTTATTTGGAGTAAAAGGGTTGGAATCGTATTTAGAAGGGTGGGCTAAAATTAAAATCGATTCAAATTCGTCGTTTTAAAGGGTGTCTCGTTAGTGATTTTGTTTGTCTCATGGTTTCGGGCCTTTCTTTTCTACCTTTCTTTTATATTCGCGTACTGTTAGTAAGCCCTAGTTGTTGCAACTTTGTCGATTAGATTAGTCGAAGTAACAGTGGTATTGCGTGGTCAGATGGTGGATGTATTGTTCTAGGTTTGGCAAACCGCTAGCCGGTCTACACTGTAATTTGTATGGTCAAGTGCTTGGCCTGTGCCCTAAAGTGAAGTGCAGCGTACTATACTCAACTTACACCCAATGCGGTAAATCCGTACAAAGCAATACACTTGCAATACGGTCAACTTTACTGCAAGTAAAGTTAACCTATTATACTGTTCCAATACTGGCGGCTTTTTATTTTGTGCCTGTACGTCAACGTAGCTTGCTATTAATTGGTGGTAGCCTCTAAAATCCCTCCTCAATTCACAAGCCAAAACCCTGTCAATTCCGATCAATCTATATTAAAAACAACCTTAATTATGGCCCCTTATAGCCCTTTTACTCCGCCCCTCCGAGGCCTCCGTTCTTCAAATCCCGTACACAAATTCTTTGCTACAAATCTACGCAAATCAAGTACGCCATCACTTACGTATCCTTTGCCAGTAGTTCAAACTACTGCCATTACCATCGTTACCCTGGCAGTCTTCCAATCTATTAGTATATTCTTATTCGCTGTCACGTAATCTGGGCTTTCCGAGCAGTCTATTCATGTATCCCTCAATACGTATAGTCAACTTGTTTCTATTCACAAACCTTTCCAGTACTTTATTTAACGTGGTCTTCGTTATAACATTTACTGAATTATTTTCATCATCGATTTATCGGAACTCCTTCATTTCCCTCCCTTCGTAGGTTTTACGGAGTGCTATCATGTCGATTATTAGGCGTTTCTCGCTAGTAATTTCGAGCTTTAGCAGACAATCGAAAAGGCTCCTTAAGTTGATATAAATTACCACTGGAATAGAGGGAATCTTTAATTGCCTGATAATAAAGTTAAGGGTTTTTTATAATGTTATACCTATGTTAAAGCCCGCTATTATGCCGTAAACCTTTAAAACTAATACGTTTTATGTAACCCTTTTACACTTGACGAAAGTTTAGTAAATCAGGTTACCGGTAATGTTAAACTTATCTTCGCGCTTATTTTAATTAACAAAGGTTATTAGGAAGTCGATTTATAAAGATAAGTCAGTATTGTTTGTAAAGGATCCATCTGTAGAGATTATCAGATTGGCCTTTAAGAGGTCGATTAACACTATATTAATCCCGCGATTCAAATTCCGCATCTATCACTCCAATCTTTCATTTAGTCGATCAAAGTCTTTATCCGTTGGTATTTGTATTTGTGCCGCAATAGATAGATCGTACAAAGCTTTAAGTTGGTATAAGGTGGCAATATAACTACCCCATATACGCTGTTCCTAATACCGTTAAGCTCTAGTATTATCAGTCTTGTCAATTGTGACAAAAATAACATACTAGCCTTTTTAACGAAAACTTAAACCGGTATTAATACCAAGTATACAAATTAACGATTCATTAAAGTTAAGCTAATTGGTTTACGTTAACGTTATTACCGGCTTATAATTCTAAAACTTGAAGTCTTCGATTACTTATTGTTCCTATATTATAGAGCTAACCATTCCGACGAAAAGGGTATTATCAGTTTACATATCTATTATGTCGAAGTCTTTCTTTTACGTTATTCACAAATGTAGATCTTATATTAAAAACTTTATCGTTAACCTGGACTTAAAGTACGACTAATAAGTTAAAAACCAGTAAACACCCATCTAAACTAGTTTATATAATGGTTTAACATACCGTATGATCGTTTCTAGTAGGAAAATGGCACGGAGTTCCTATAGCAATTCCAATATTATAATCCGCTATAAATCCGTTATTAATTATGTATAAGCTTATGTAATATCGCGGCTATTAAGTATAAACTTATTATTAGTCTTAACTAGTAAACTTGTTACCAAAGTAACCACTAAAGGTTAATTAATATTTTAAATCATTGGAAATTACGTAAGGATCCAGTCCTTACCTTTATCGCCATATTTTTAAGAGATTAGCTGTAACTTTTCATACGGCTGCCCCGTAGCTTTACCCTTAACCTCGCAAATAATCCTCGACTTAAAAATCGTAATATTCGGATCTTAAAGGTTAAAGTCAACCTTTAGCATAAATTATACTATACCTCGAATTAGTAAACCGTCGATTTCGACCTTATCGATTTCTTTAAAAGATTTGCCAAAAATCTTAATAATCTCTCATACCCTAAGCTTTACTATCAAGTCTTCGTCATCTTTCTCTTTTCTGCTTACCTAAGTAGTATTATAGATACAGCCCAGTATATATTCCTCCTCCTTATCATTTTCCTTCTTTTTCGAATGTTGTCTGCGTTGGCGGCGCTCCATTGGCTTGTTTACAACGGGTAAAGGAAGGTCGTATTGGCTCGGTTGTTTTACTTATAGGGCTTAAGGGTCTTCATCTTTAATACCCATAATATAAGGTTTAACTTAGGTAATTTGAAAGGATACAAAACCGTTAACAGTTTTAATAACCACTTTAAAGTTTGCGATACTTAATATCTTATACGGCCCCTCCCATTTACCTAGCTCTCGCCATACGAGGACTTCACTTTACAATGGCAAAGTAAGTACGTCGATTATTATTAACCCTTTTCTAATATTAAAGGCATCGTTAACTTGGCGACATACCGATTACTTTCGTAGTTCCCTTAAAACTTTGCTATAAGCCGCAACAAGTTTTAAATACTTGACGAAGACGGAGATTCACTCGTTAAGCATAGGTACGTTCCGAAGACCAGCAATGTATCACCAGGCCGTCAAGGCCTACAATATCGTTCAAGCCCTTTACTTCCATTTGTAGGCGTGCCTTCGGATCTGTAAAACTTCCAATTTCTAACGTAAGGATACTATACGCTCAGAGAAGTAGGTCGTATACCATTTTAACCTTCTCAATGCTCCAGTAGGCTTTTACAGGTATTTTTTTTACATTTAATACCCATTATCTTAATATCTTCCTAAAACTCTACCGCTATAAAGTTAGTACCGGTATTGTAGACGACGATGTTAAATAGACCTAGATATGTATTAATCCATTGTATCCTTAACGTTTTCCACATATCTTTCACCGAAAAGAACTTTAAAAACTTAGCACTGTATAAGAAATTACGAAATCAACGACGTGAAAAACAGGCTTATTATTCAAGTAAAATACATTAACAAAAATCTTACAGTTAAATTTTTTATCGTCTTTTAGTATAAACTTAAATTTCTGGGGGGTTTAGGTATACCTTCGGTAAAAGTAACAAAGCCTTTTTATAGCTTCCAAGGCAAAGTATTTCATATCGTTATACCGTACAGACTTTAGAACTTTGTATAGCCTATTAACAGCTAGGTGGTTAAAACGACGGTGTAGTTAACGTATTCCCGGCTCTGTCAGTTTTAATACCGCTGCTTCCAGACCTTAAAGATAAAATTATAAGTGCCCCCACTTAAAGTCGAATGGAAACCTTTAGCCGTTCTTAACTAACTCGTTTACGTTAATGTCCACATTCACGACAAGGGTTTTTATATCCTCCAAGCAAAATAAAAAAAGGGTAGGGGACTTAAGGATGTAAAACGTAATTACTTTTACAATAATTTAAATTACTGTTATCCTAAAAACGACAGTTGTTCGCCTGGGCCAAAGCCAACTTTAACTCTGCCATCATCGTAACAATTAATTTTAGTAGTTGTAATGCTTTCCCTTTGTAGTATTACGTATTACGAATAAACTCTGGTTAAGTAATTCATTACCCTAGTATTTGGTATAATACCTTAAAACGTATAATCCGCGTAATGATCGCGAAGATTAAAGGTATATAAGGGGTTAGGGGTATGGTTAGGGCAAAGGTAAGGGTTTTTACCACCTAACCGGTACAAAAAAGCATGGTCGGCTAGTTACTAGGTTACTGTACCAAAAACAATATCTTCGTATCACTCAATCTACTTAGGGGCGTTAGCGGCGTTAATTAGCTCGTCGTCTTTAACATTTACAACCTGGTCTAAATAATCTTGTTCCGAGTAATAGGGTACTAGACGTAGTACGTTACTTTCCTGTTATTACGTTAAGTAGAGAGGTAGCGAGTTAACTAGTAGCTAGCTTTATCGCAAATCTAATATATCTTATTACTATCACTACGATAATACTTACAGTTAATAAGTCCGCTTAAATCTTAATAGCGTTAACGTAGATTTTGCCTCTAGTTTAGGTCTGAGGTTAATAGACTTAACCTTAGGAGTTATAAGTATAGGTACTTGTAGTCGACGTAATTAACTACCGTCAGGTTTTCTTTATTTACATTAAGGAAGGTGCCGGCTAAAAAATATATATCGAGCGAGTTTGGTATACGTATTATTACGGTGGTAAACGAAAAGAGAAACTGGTTAAAAAAGCCTTTACAAATGGCATCTGGATGTTATAGGGCGTATTCGAACTCGCTAACGTCCGTGATAGCTACCCGTACCTACTTAAGAAATGTAGTTTCGCTAACATATGCCTTCCTTATTACCTTTTGACATATTATCAGCTTATCGAGCATTTAATCAAGAATATCTATTAGTAATTCCTACTCTTTCTTCTTTACCATCATTATAGTTTACCGCATGGTGACCTAATCCGTATAG
This sequence comes from Anisogramma anomala, assembly GCA_038502455.1. NCBI lineage: Eukaryota > Fungi > Ascomycota > Sordariomycetes > Diaporthales > Gnomoniaceae > Anisogramma > Anisogramma anomala. The sequence continues at coordinate 12,951,208 of JASMMZ010000003.1, read as the reverse complement.
TATTATGCGAGGTAGATTTTGTGTTCAAAGTGGCTTCTTATGCCGTCGTAGATCTCGCGGAATGTTGTAACGCCAGTCAGAAAGGTCAGATAGTAGTCCTTGGCGTGCCCTATAAGGATTTCAAGAAACAACGAGTGAAAACTAAAAGGGAATACCTTCATTTACTTTCAAATATTTAAGAATAATATTATCTTAATACTAAGGAGGTTATAGAGCTTCCCATTATACTTCTCTGTATTATCCCAAATTTTGGCAAAATCCATTATTAGCTTGTAATTAATTTTAACCATCTTGACAGTTCTTGGAGAGAGGTCGCGATAATTATCCCAGGTTGAGTTAGTGTTTCTTAGTAGTTTAAGTCTTAGAGGTTTTGAAGCACGGTGTCAAGGGTAATTGCCAGTCGCCTAGCCCGATAGGTAAATTTCTATTGTAGAGCTTATAGTCGGTTTACGTGCGTAGGAAAGTTCGAAGGGAAAGGGTTCTTAAGGTATTTGGCGAACGTAGTGTTAAGGGTTAATGAGTCTCTTAATTAACTGGTGTAAAACGCCAATGTCAATACCTTTAGCCGCGTTGGCAGCCCTTACTTCGCGTGCTCTTCCACCGTTTAGGACGTACTTTGCGTTGTCATGTGATAGTACTAAGCTCGGTTCCTTATCGTTAACGTATAAAAAGGCTTAACTTAGCTAAGGGTGAAGAAAAGGCCCTCTAGATCATGTGTAAGGGCGTTAAGATTCCTCAATATCTTTGCTATTTTTTTAAGGGTTCTATGGACATTTTTCAAGTTAAATTAGCTTAAAGTAAGTTTCTGCCATTCTCTTTAAAGTTATTTTTAACATGTAAATTCCACGCTTTGTAACTTTTGTCTTTAACTTAGCCTTAACGTGGCGTTGAATCGTTTTCCACATATCAAGGGCCCAATAGCCAAAGAACTCGTAAAAGTCTTAGAAAGCGTTAACGTCGCGGCCAAACTCTTCACCGGCGTCAAACTCGAGGATGTACTATTTAACATAATTGGTTAGGTAAGCTTCATCAAAGGTTTCGTTAACGTCTGTGGTCTAGAGTTATACATCGTAAAACTTAGTGAAAATAACTTCGAGTACTTTAATTACTTCTGTTTTGACGGGGTTGGTGATAACTTTAAACTGAGCGCTAGTGGCAAACATCTTGAAAAACGTATAGGGCGAAGAACTTAGTAATTTTAGGCGTAGGAAACTTGGTGTTTTGGCGTAAAGTCTCGTGCGGACCTGGCGACTTAGCGAAATTTCACGTAATATAGCTTTTTTAGCGCGGCTTAGTTCGCTTAAAGTAGAGAACTTGATAATCGGCGTGGCGTTGGAAAGTAAAAAGAGTAAAGTAGGGAAAAGTTTTGATATAAAGGGTAAGGGCGAAGGACGGTAGTAGTGATAAAGATCGAAGGTTATTTGTTGTAGTTATTTAGCGTAGAGACTTAGTTGTTTTTTTGCAGTAGTACTAACTTAGCCGTTTTTCCAACTTGTCGTATAAAACTTTTAGCGGTTCATCTCAACTCTTTTATTTAAAAAGGATTAATAAAAATTTCTTGGTATTTTCGAATAGCGATACTATTACCTACTTTCAGATTGCCGTTATGAACTGACGAAACCTAAAAGTTTTTTCTATTTTTTTGCCATTATGGACTAACGAAATACTAATAAAGGCCTTTCATAAGAACATTTCCTCTACCCTAACGATAAACGCAAAATGTAACCGGAAAGTAGCTTCTTCTTCTACTTGGCTTATCTATACTTAACCTAACAAGCAAATACTGATCAGTGTTGGTAGGCCTTAGACGTTACAACGTTATCGATTCGATTGGTCGAAGTAACAGTAGTATTACGTGGTCAAATAATGGATGTATTGTTTTAGTTTTGGCAGACCGCTAGCCGGTCTGCACTGTAATTGGTATGGCCAAGTACTTGGCCTATACCCTAGAGTGAAGTGCAGCGTACTGTACTCGATTTACACCCAATGCGGTAAGTCCGCACAAAGCAATACACTTGCAGTACGGTCAACTTTACTTCAAGTAAAGTTGATCTACTGCACTGCCTGTAATAACATTACAATACTGTTCCAATACTTACCATTATTTAATAAAACGAATTTATACCGTTAAACGAATTAACAAGTATATTATAGCCTTTAAACCCGTTAATTCTCTAAAAACCAGTTTATTCATCTTTCGTTTTTGAAAAAGAAAAAAAAAAAACTTTAAATTATAATAGTCAATCCAAAAATTTTACTTTATATGGATTGATCTTTATAACTAACGTTTTAAACACATTGTTTTTAGTCTGTAAGAAGCGTAATATCGCTATGGCCTTCGCCATAGTATTGGCCCTTTATACTATAAATGGTTATGGTATAAAGTTTATATAAATCCTCGGGTAATTATTAAAAATAAGGAGTGTAGGGATGGGCCTATTTGAGTTAAAAGTATTATTAACAATGTTAACTGCTATTTAAAGGATTTTTTTTTAAAAAAAAATATCTTTTAATTTCTTCGACAATACCATATACGCTTTTTTAAACGGTCCGTAATACCGTTTATACTTGTTAATACCGCATAGAGCTTTTTTAGGATTAACCTATATTTGTTACCGGTTATCCGAACCTTAATATATTATTCAGTAAAGTTGAATACCGTATTCATGTCGTGTATAATCTAGTTTAAGAGCTCTAAATAAACGTTTTAATAGTTTATAGCGAAAACGCTTTATATAAATTTAGTGACCTAAATAATGCCATCGTGTCGACGGTGTTAAAGACCGGTTGATTGTTTAGATATATAATGTTAACAACTATTTTATAATTAAAGTTAATATTATGTTAAAGTCAGAATTTAAACCGTCGTAAATCCTATAAATATAATTGGCATTTATAACAAAACCTTTCGATAGCTTTAAATGTGTCTTTTCCTATATCAGTATGGCTTACGGTGTGGAGCAGGCGTAAAAGGCTTTTTACAGCCGGAATCCGAATCGTTGGTGTAAAATCCGTAATTCCGGTTATATTAAGTCAATAGCCTTAATTATACGTATTTTCAGGAAAAAAACACAAGTAACAGAACTTAAGTCAGAAAGGTATAAATACGCTATTTAAGGTGCGAATAAGTTAGTTAGTCGTATTTCGTACCCTAATTCCGAGTTTATATATATCATCCAATGAAAATAGGAATACTATTTTAAAATCTATTATATAAAATTCAACCGGTCCGAAACGCGTATTTATAACGACCATTCTGAGAGATACTACTTTACCTTTATTAAATAGGACTTTTCGTTGTTTTTCTATTTGGTTTAACTAAGACTTCATGAACTTCGTTACAAGCGCGTCGAATTGCCGTTTTCCGGCCGTTAAAATTTCAGTTATATTAATATTATGCATAATATCCTGAAACCTATTTACGTATTTATTGAAAAGCGTAAATTATACAGTTGTATAGGTATCGAACACTTCTTTTACGTAATCCAATCCTATAATATATATGAAAAAGGTGTCCTATAAGCCGGCGAAAAGAAATTGAGCAATCTTATCGTTTTAAGTTAACAAGTAGGCATTATTGTACTTAGGGTCGTTTTCTGTGAATATATATTCGTAAAAGTAGTCGTTCAACCCGTTATCTGTACCTTTATACTCGGCTACTTATATTGTAAAATTTAGCTTTTATCCGATCTTTAAATGTATAATTGGTTTTAAATTATGATTTAATTCGAATTTACTTATGAACGGAGTGGTTCGTAAATTAGTAGCCAACTTCAATCTATACGATATACTGTTTTTACAAGCCCGTATAGCTTCGTATGCCTTTTTTCACGTATTATTATAGTCTTGGTACGTTTTTCTTCATTTCCGAACAACCTTTTCCATCCCTTGTTATTAGGGTTCCCTCCTTAATACCTGTACCTTAGGCGTTCGTTTTGCCTTGGTTAAACTTTGAATTTTCGATTTAAAATATAGTAAATAGTTTTGGCAAGATTTACTTTAGTAATTTATCCCTCTCCTTTAGTTTTATCGGATATAAATACTAATCCGAAACTAGTTTATCGGCGTATAAAAGTTTTAAACGATATTTTAAAGCTTACATAAAAACCTTTCAAATCATTTTCCGGTTCAAAAAATATAAGATCGAAATTCGGGTTTTCAAGGCAAATTTTCTTTATTATTTGGATAAATAGTTTGTCACCCTTATATTACAGTTTAAAGGCTATTTGGCATTTCCAAAACTTAGTCAATAGGACAATCAAAATCTTTGATGGGTTTTTATCAACGTTTTTTTATTGATTTTTTACTGATTCTCAGGTTATGTATGTTTAGTTCTTATCATAAAGTTCGTAATTAATTTCTATATAGAAGTGGTATTTTGGGAGGTTGTAACACACCGCGAATGTATTTACTTAAGTAAAATGGTACATATACCATTCCTCAATTTGCTCGGATAGTATACCAGATAAAATAATATGAAATTGAGATAGTTCAATATCAAATTTATTATCTGTGTTAAATATAACGCGTATTTAATTATTAAATACATCGTACAGCTTACCGTTGTAATTGTTATCCCTATTTTAAAGTCTGGTAAAGTTAGTTAGTTTTATAGGGTCGTTTTTATTAATAGGGAAGCAATACGGTGGGAGATTATGATAGGGGTCGTGATTAATGGGTGTTAATTCGTAAGGTTCGTATTAGCGTTTTGCGCCGTTCGTTAATTTCTAGGGCAGGTTATTTTTTATGTTTTGGCCGTTTTAACTATACTCGATCGGGCTATTTTTGGTGTTTCGGCCGATCCCGTTATAGCCGAACGGGCTGTTCTTAGTATTCGGAAAGCGGTTAGGTATTTGGTTTTATTTTACAATATATACCGGTATTAGAGTGTATTATACATGTGTAGTAAATGATAACTGTGGTCGTTTTTTTCCCTCGGGGTCTTTATTCTTAATTTTTCGTGTAGGTATAAGATTAGGTAATCTTAAGTTTCGTTTCCATCGTTTTAATAATAATTTCTTTTACGTCATAAGGTAAAACCCTTTCACAAATTCTGTTAGGTATAAATTTTTATCCTTTGAAATTAGTTCGTTAATAAATGACGCTATTTTGAATAGGGCTATTGTAAGGCGGCTATTTTTAGCCCTTAGAGTATGAATACATTTAACCCGTAGTTGGATTTTTAAGGCTTTGACAATGGCAGGATTTACTATTTGCTATATATTTAACGTCTAATTTGAAAAAGATTTATGGAAATTATTTAGTAAATCAGGTCCTTAGGCTTTTTCGTTCCAGTAGCGAAACATAACGGCTAAGATATATGTGTTTGCCATATAGGGTTTCAGTTTCTCAATTAATATGTTAATAGTATTTTACTATAAGCTTAGATCGATTTCGTGTATTATAGCCTTCCTAATTCCTATATCTTTAATTAAAACGTCGAAGTAATCGTTGGCTTCCTTTAGTATTATTAGTTTTGAGACTACAATTACAGGTGTTATAGGGTAGTTAAGGATAGTAATTTTTGTATATACTTGGTTTGTTATAGCGGCGTAAATTGGTGGTTTCGTACCATGATTGTATTTCGGGTACGTTTAAATCCCGAAGTTTAAGGTAGTTTATTAAATATGAAGTAAATAAGATAATTAGAGCAGTTGGAATAAGACTTACTAGTACTTGTTAGTGCAAATAAATTTCAAACGATACGTAAATAAGACGCATCTATAAATTATTTGAAAGGTTCAAATTAGTATTGTTAGCGTTTGGTAACGTTACGTTAGCCAAATAGTTCGAAAAACTTAAAATTTATAAGTATTCAACTTAAAATACGTAGGGAGAACGTGGGTAAACTTAGAATATTAAGGGCGGATGTGGGAAAGTGGGTAGGGTAAAGGAAATGTAGATTGTGGAGAGGTGTATTATGTGATCCGATGTTTTGTAATCGGTCCGGATTGACGTGTCGTGGCCTTTTTTGGTGGAGTAAGCGGTTCGGATTAATATACCGTAGCCGTTTTTAGTAAAGTAAACGGTTTGGTTGGTTTGTATGTAATCGTCTTTACTGAAACGATCGGTTTGAATGCTATATTCGTGACCACTCTTGTGTTTTTCGAGCGGTGTAGATTTGTCGATTTCAAATTAGATGGGTTTTAACTAAAGATTCTGAAACTTGGTGGTTTTGACTTATGTGGCTTGGTACGTGATAGGGCGCTTTCTAAAAAGTGCTTGTGTATATGAAAACGCTAAATAAGGGTTGATAATGGCATAATATGGCTTTTAGTAGATAAAGCGCTAAATAAGGGTTAATGATATAGTATTAAAGTTTTTCTTTTTAAAGTTACTTAATCTTTATAGTTTTTATACATGTTGGCGTATAATTCTTGTAAACACAAAGTATTAGAGTACAAATTGTTGGGACCGTTACAACATCTCGTTATAAGTATTCAACTTATATTTTTCTTTTTTCTCTTGGAGTATTTAAAGTCGACTGAATCGGCTACTAATAAGTGTCGGTATAGTCTAAATATTTATTTACGTAAAAAGGTAAGTAAAAGAGTAATCTTTTGATTGGTACAGCTATAGTAAAGATAAGATGATAGTTATAGAAAAAGCATCTAGAGGTATATGACACAGGTGAGAGCTTATAAGCTCTTCATCCAAAACGTACCACTCTAGAGTACCTCTTCTAGACCGCTCCATGTATTGCCGTCGGTCTGGAATAGCCATTCCAGACCACTATATACATAATGCACTTTGCGTCTTACAAGAGTTCAGCCTGCAGCGTGACACGTTACCATGCACTCTGCAAAAGTGCACCCTACAATACAATGTACTGCTACTTGGCCTATTTATACTATCTATGAGTGTATATAGTAATATCAACAATAATTATAGTAGTACTACTAAACTATAGGTACGGAGCGCACAAAGAAGAAAGAAAAATTATCTATATGGATATTATTATATATCTCTATAGTTAATATATGTAGGTTAAGTAACAGTATAATATGTCTGCAAAGTGTACTCTTATAGCGTGCACGATAACGTGGTACGCTGTAGGCTGCACTCTTGCAGAGTGTACAATAATGTGACACGCTGCAGATTGCACTCTTGCAGAGTATATTATACGTGGCGCGGTCTAAAAAGGGCGTTCCAGAGTGTATGGAAAAGTGCCACTACCCTGATGAGAGGCTTATAACCTCTTATCCGTAGCGTGCACTCTCTGAATGCTTCTTTCTAATTCATCTATCTTCACTACTACAATACTAATCTTACGATTACTCTTCTACTGTTTTACGTTCATATGAATAAGTAGATATCTTACCGAAAGTTGATATAATTCTTCCGGGCCGATTGTTAACAAGCTAATGAAACGTTAACGGCGTGGAAAACTACCTAAAAGAATTATATATACTGAAAATAAGGACGGCGACAAGTACTATAAGCCTGAAAAAGCATATACAACAATTTTGGTATCTAAGAAGGAGAAGCATAGCGGAGAATTTGCCTTGAAGTTTCATATTAAAGATATTATTAATACACCGGACAAATCTTTTAAGGAAAGTGATTAAGTGGAGATTAATAGCCTCCTTATACAAGGGGTTATTTAACTTGTACCGTTGACATAATTTCAAAACTAAGATATTATAGTTTTCAAATTAAAAGTAGTTCATGAGGTTAAAGGCAAGACTACGGATCGGCCATACGAAAAGTCGCTGTTAATCGCTTAAAGATACGGTAATAAAGGTAAAAGCCAAATCCTTATTGAATCGTTTACAATTAATGGCCGGAATATAACGTAAGCGTATACGTAATTTGCCACCAATCTTTAGTAGATTATACTATTGAAACTGCCGAAAGAACTATATGATAAGTTTGCGAACAGCATGGTAATACCTTATATAAAATTTCTATATAGATTAGTTGAAGCAAGTGTTTATTGGTTTTTAATGTATTAGATGTACTTTCAAATAGGTTAGACATAAAGAATTTAATGTTTAACTCGTATTTGTTAATCATATAATGCAAAAACTTCGGTATAGTAGGTATGTAGATTAACTATACACTTTTTTTCTAAAATAATGGGTCTGTAGCGGCGGAATAGCGTGCTATCAAAAAGTTAGGCTTTTGAAAGTGTAAGCTAATCGAAATGTTGGTTAAAGGTATAAATTTCGACTTTAATAGATTGTTAATCCGTATCTATAGTATTAATACCGAAAACACCAACGGCACATAAATTAGCTAACTTGAAAAATGGTAAGCCACTAGTCTAACGACTATCGATAAAGCCTACGAGGTGAAATTATAGAAATACTTGGATCAAAGGAACCATACAACCTACATTGTCATGCTATACTAATTAGAAACATTGTACAACCTATCCATCGTAATATAAATACAAGATTTATAAAACAATGATTTTAACAGGTTAAATGAGAGTATTTATTAGTAATTTGATAACTTGAAAAGAAATATTAATATGATTTCGATATATTTAACGATAACGAAACTGATAATCTTTACGAACGGTTTTTTTATTAATAACAAAAAATTTATATCGTTAATCGCACTCCTTATAATACTCGTTCACAAGGAAATGTTTAAAGAGCAATTCATAATTATCGGAAACCTTGTATATTGAATATCCGTTAAATGTAAACATATAACACGAAATATATTAATACCGGAGGTTTACAATATAATGATAGTATTGGAGCAGTAGTAATTTCAGTGCATTAAATCAACTTTACTTATGGTAAAGTTGACTATACTGACTGTAAGTTAAGTGTATTATTGTATGTACCTATTGTATTAGCTGCAAGTCAAGTACAGTATGCGCCTACTTCACACTAGGGTACAGGCCAAGCAATTGGATATATAAATTACTGTGAAAACCAGCTAGTGGTCTGCCGAACCTAAAATAATACATCCACCACTTGACTACATAATACTATTATTGCTTCGACCAATAGAATCGATAACATTGCAACGTTTAAAGCTCTACTAATACTGACTAATGCTTATTAGGTTAAGCATAAATAAGATAAAGAAAATAAAAGGCTACTTTCCGGTTATGCTTCATAAAAGACTAAAGTAAAGGAAATTTTTTTGCGAAAGATCTCTACTATGACGTCGGTTTTTATGAAAGTAAGTAGAAAAGACTTTTAGGATACGTCGATTTTTACGGCAGACTAAAGGTAACGACAGTATTATTATCGAAAATACTATGAAATCTTTTCCAAAAATCTTTTTTTTAAAACGTTAAGATTAACTGTTAGAAGTTTTAAAGTTCGAAAAGTTGGCAAACGACTAAATTAGTACTACTGCGAGTATTACTACTGTAAAAAAACGACTAAATTCTACAGCCAAACCATTATAACAAATAACCTTCGACATTCATCTATAACAACAAACGACTTTTAACCTTACCTTTTATATTAAACCTTTACCCTTAATTTAATCTTTTATTTTTCTTTACCTTAATTTAATAGTTTAAATCGCTCCCCTAAGCAAAAACCCTAAAAATTGCTAAGTTACGCCGAGAAAGCCACGCCGCGCAACCTAACGCCAAGTCATCAAATTTCCACGCGACTTTACGCCAAAACACCAAGTTTTTACGCCTTATATCTTCAAATCCCTCGCCTACCAAGTTTTATATAAGCCCAAATTTTAAAATGGAACCGAGTTAAAAATATATAAAAGTAGTTGAAGCTTTCGGAATTATCTTCGCCAATTATTATGACGAATAACTTTTGATTACAGATGTTAACAAAACCTAGATCAAAGCTTATTTGACTAATTACATTAGCTAGTATATCCTCGATACAGATTTTAGTAACGATTAAGGCCGTGGATCCCGCATCTTTTGAAATTTTCGTAATTTTTTTAACTATTGGACTTTTAACATGTAAAAGATTATTTAACGTACGGTCAAGGCTAAATTAAAAAAGGAGGTTACTCGCCTTAATATTTCTATTTTAAAAAAAAAACCTTATATGACTAACAGAAACCTTTTTTTAATTAGACCAATGAGAAAACCCACTTCAAGATACTAATTTTCAAAAGAAGAAAGGGAAATGAAAAGATATCCAAGACCCTTAACGCCTTTATATACGTTTTTGGGGACCTCCCTATTACTGTTACGACCCAAGCATGATGGCAGGTTAGGAAGCAAGCCAGCATACAACTGAGCCACTTAGAGCCTAAAGTCCAACATATCAGGCGAAGAACACCTCTCCTTTGTCAGTAGGGAAATGAATAAGCCAATCACATGATTAGGATCAGCGGGATCAGTACTAATTCAAGTGATCTAGAATCAGCGGGCTTAGCACTGATCCAAAGGATCCAGTACTGAAGACGGTATAAAGGCACAGATTTATAAGAACACGGTCATCACCAAATAGATAGTATTTCCTTCATAGCTCTTCAGTTGTCAATCTAAGTATTTAGTCTACACATCTGAATAGCCTCACGGCTTTTAATCATTACTTTCACGGTTGCGATATTGTTCACTCAGTACCTCTGCTATTTTCTTGATAATATAAACCCTTTAACACCTTCTATATACTAACGGGTATTTAGTGTGATCATTACAATTACCTCTAGTTAAATTAAGTCCATTTTCACATCAATGATCAGGAACTTATTAATTTATTCGGTAGTTTCATACCGTTATATGACAACACAGAATATAAATTTAGCGGTGACAAAGTATGTAAAGCAATAGTTGTCAACGTGGTAAGAGGTATTAACGTTGAATCCTTTTACCGGTTAATTAAATAAAATAGTTAAATCTATTAAAACCTTTAAGTCTTTACTACTTTTTAACCTTTTAATTTAAACCGCTGATGATTTTAAAAACCCTTTTACAGAAGATATATCTATACGCGTAAGTTTACTATAAGTTTGATTACAGGACTTTAGTACTCGGGACAAACGACTAGTAATTATCGTTAATACTGAACCTTGGAGGATTTAAGGATTAAACCGTTAGGAAACATTAATAAAAACTAAAACAATTATTGCGATCTTCCCCTAATATTTATCAAAATGGTTAATATTAACTACAAGCTTTTTATGGACTACACAAAGACTGGGAATAATATATAAAAGTATGACGGGAAGCCTTATAACCTTTTCGATACGAAGATAATACCTCTTTTGAACATTTATAAGTAAATAAAGGTTTTATTTTCTGGTTTTTACTTACTATTTTCCAATATCCTTACAAGGTACGCCATGGACTATTATCTAACCTTTCTTACCCGAACAACAACTTTTCGCGAAATTTATGATAATATAAAAAGTTATTTCGAACATAATATCTAACTTACATAATATTACATGGATTGGGATATCACGAGGTGGATTACGATGATAACAAAAAAAAATTAATAAAACTACTAAACCAGATACTAAATAAGTTTATGTAATATAAATAAGTTATATGGAAGGCTTACTCTAGCGAAGCTAAACTTCGCGAATAGGTAAGGGTAGTCGTTACGGGTTTTATAGAATTTAAATACGTTTTATAACGCTTAAATGCTACTTATAAAAGCGTTTTTAGCTAATTACGCTTCTCGTTTATAAACTTGATAATACGTATACCAAATTCGCTTAGTACATACCCATAAGCCAAGAACCTTTTCAATATAAAGAAAAAAAGACTGCAAGGTAGTTAATTACATTAACCGTAAATACGGTTATAGATGCCTCTAACATTAAAAATTTGGTCTAACACCTTTCAACTAAAGGCTATAACTACGCTAGCATTAATAAAGGTAAAATTTAAGTACATCTGATAACCTCAAAAATTATCGTCGCGATAGTGGCAAAAATATTAGATTTATAGCATATTCGGCTATTAGTAAACTCGCTACCATTTTACCAAACGTAATAACAAATAGGTAATATACTATATTTAATATACTATTGTTTCCAAGTAAAATTAATTAAACCATATCATAAACTTCGAAAGTAACGAGGTTATTAATGGTAATAATACTCTTAAACAAATTAAGTAGCCATAAAACACTATTTTTAATACGGCTTAATAATTAGTCTACCACATCTTTTTATACCATTTAAATGGTAAAAACCCTTAAAATTACCCTAGTTGAAATCTTAACTCTTGATATACATTTAACTTTAGCGATAATTACACGGACTATATATTTCAAGATATTATATTAGATCCAAAAGAATTAAGGTATTTAACAGGAAGTTATTCGCAATACATAATATTACGGAAGGAAAGAACTACGGCTACCGAAATCAATCGTTAAGATATTGATAAGATTAAAGTTAGCTTCGACCTAAACAAGCGACTATCGTTATTAGTGATAACAGTAATTTAGATTATTATTAAACCGATTACATTTTATATCTTTAAGTACTCTATTCATTATTTCTTTACTTAAAGGATCTAAAAACTTTTGGTGTTAACATTAATATTAATATCGATAAGCTAGTTAAAAACAGATAAAGGTTTCCTCTTACGTTTAAGTTAGAATACCTATAGTTTTATTTTTAAAACCTAAAAGTAATGGTATTTAGCCTCACTAAGCTAGAAATATTCTAACTATACTATTGCTTTGACTATCTAGTTATTAACAGGCTATATAAAGTTTTTAAATCCATAGCACATAAAAATGTGAAATACTTTGCTTTAAAATCTATCAAAAATCTTTGTTACCACTGTTAAATTCATATCTAAACCGTCCAAAGAATTGAGTTCACATTAAAAAAAGATGAAAGATTGAATTATAAAGTTTTCATTAATGTGGTTCACTTTAAAAAAAACCTATTTTTTCCGTTATTAACTCCGTAACCTCTTTTTACAAAGCTAAGTTTTTGAAGTCTTTATTAATAATATATATATGCAAAACGCTGGGATACTGTAAATTAACACATATTTAGGCTTACCTAACTTTATCGTCTACAATGATAACACTAATTTTACGTCGACAGGGTTTTAGGAAAATATTGAAATAATAGGAATATAAAGTTCTACTAAAGTATTAGGAAGATTAAAGGAGCACACGTATTACTCCGCCGAGTATATAATATCCTTAAACTATAAATTAAAAACTTTACGAATCAAAAGTCATGCCTTTAAATAGCAGTAAAAGGTCTAAACGATATTCCAGGCTCTAATGGCTAAATATCAACGTTACTGGTTTTTAGAAAATACCCACGTTTGACGAGTAAATCTCTACCATTATCAAGCACCCAAAAGCGAGTTATAACCTACGGCAAAGAACTAAAGGAACAGTTGGAGGAATCGGCACGTCGCTAAGTTAAAGATTCCCTTAACATTAGAAACGGCCCTATAATCATCGATACACTTACTATGCCATTATAAAGTAAAATTCTCGTATAGAGGGAGCTGGGCAAATACAAAGGCTTATACAAAACTTTAAGTGTCGCCAATTATAAAGTAATTGTTAAAACTACTAACAGCTTCGTACCGTTTCGTATTACTCAAGTTGAACCTTATACTAAGGCAACTAACGATAAAAACCTGTAAACCAAACGACTGTGCTAATATAATCCTCCTTCATCCGTTATCAAAAAGCCGATAAAACGCTGCTTACACGAGCGACTTCCGAAAAAATAATTAAAAAAGGAATATACAACAAATTGTATTTATAATACTACTTACGTAAATAGAAAAAGAAGGGCGACGAAAACAAAGCATTGAAACTCAAGGAATAAAGTGTTATTAAAACTTTTGGTAAACCTTTTTTAAAAAATAAATTTGAAATTAATGGCTTATTAACTTGGGAATTTATACAATTTATACCTAAAACCGACTTGTTATAACCCAAACAGAGGTTGGGCCAGGAATCAAACTAGTATGCAACACTGCGCCACTAGAAAGCCTGAAGTCTAGAATCAGGCGGGGAACTTCTCTTATGTCAGCAACTCCGGACAGGGAAAGACCGATGGAACCAATAGCGACTCCAGCGGTCCAATACTAAAGACGGTATGAAGGATAGGGGTATAGGAACACGGTCAGCACCACATAGATAGTATTTCCTTCATAGTTCTTCAGTTGTCAATCTAAGTATTCAGTCTACACACCTGAATATTCTAACGGCTAGTAATTATTCTACAGCACGAACAAACATCTTCTGATATTGCACCTTTGTTACCTCTACTTCCTTATTACTAATATAAACCCTCTGACACCTTCTATATACTCACGGGTATTTAGTGTGATCATAATACAACTTTAACCTCTAAAACCAAAATGTTACGATTTTTAAGTTAAGGATTATATACGAAGTTAAAAGTAAAACTACGGGGTAACCGTACCGAAAATCACGCTCAATCGCTTAAAGGTACGGTAATAAAAGCAAAACCTAAATTCTTACGCAGTTGCTAACGATTTAAAAAATTAGATAGAGTTTAGTAATCGCTTGAATAGTAAATTCACTAGTCAAAACCAAAGGTAAGTTTACACTTAATAACTGAATAATAACGTAAATATTTACATTATTAGCAACCGATTTATAATGAGTCGTCTTACTAAAGTTGCCATAAAAATTACATGTTAATTACCTTTTATGTATGGTAATACGATATATTAAACTACTATATGAAATAGTTCAAATATGCGTTTATTAATTCTTAACTTATTAATCATATTTTCAGTCACGATTAGGTTTAAAGGTTTTTATATTATATTCGCACCTATTAATAATATAAAACACGATTTTAGTACTATATGTATGTAAATGAACGATACTATTTTCGTTAAAACGACTAGTTTTATAGTATTTAAATAGCAGGTGATAAAGGACTTTAGATTTTGAAATTATAAACCGATTATATCATTGGCTTAAGAAAATTAACTTCGTTTTAACGGATCGTTAATCCGCATACTTATTATTAATACTAGCTTTAGTTTCCGCTAACAAAGCTAAAGTTCTAATTTAACTATAATTGATAAGACTTATGTGGCTAAGGTTAAACGGTACCTAAAACAACGTGCCTGTAACAAATATATAGCCATGTTATGCTAACCGGAAGCTTTTTACGATCTATCCATTACGGTATAGGTACAAAATCCAACAGATAAAGACTTTAAGCGGTTAAATAAAAGGCTTGAATGTTAGATACAAAATTTACACTAAAGAATTAATATAATTATAATTAATTTGTCTAAAGCTAAGTTAATTATATTTATAAATAGGTTTTTGTAAATATCATAGACTTATATTTACAAATCGGATTTTCAATAACCCTTATCAATAAAAACATGAGAAAGAATCAGTTTAATATTATCAATAGCCTAGTTCATTAAACCCCTATTAAATACAAAAGAATTACATGAAATGTATTAGATTTAAAGATTTACGTCATAATAACTAGCTTCAATATAGGTATGGTATTGAAGAAAAACCTTAATGTTATTATCAGGCAACTGAAGATTCCTCCTATTACAGTGGTAATCTGTATCAATTCGAAACACCTGTTCGAATGCCTTTTAAATCTCGAAACTACCAGTGAAAAACGTCGAATAATCGACGTAATAACACTCTGCAGAACTTATAAAATCAAGGAAATCGAAAAGTTCCGATAAATCGATAGGAAAAACAACTCTACTAAAGTTATAGCGAAGGAGTTGCCGAATAGGACCCTTAAAAGATTTGTAAAGAATAATGAACTAATTATACGTATCGAAGACTACGTTAATGGGCCACCTGGCAAGGCTAAGTCATGTGCTAACAAACAGGAATACGTTAGTAAACTGGAAAATTTACAGGGAACTAAAAATAACAACCTCTTTAATTAGCATAGCTAAATTGGATGTTTATATAAGCTCATGGAGGAAGAACCTTTCGTAAAAATCGATAAAGTCGGACCTCGAAGCCGTAGGGAAATTAAGGATAAATAGAGTTAATTTGGGTATAAACGGGGTCAATTTGGCTGTGGGAATTACTGGAATCAATAGGGGTTTAGCTAGTTAACGAGAATATAATCTAGTAATGACCGGAAAAGTTTCGTCAACTATATTGGCGTACGCGTATAAAAATAAAAAGCCGTTAGTATTAAAATAGTAGTAATTAACGGCGCGTTAAGAATTGTTACTAAATAGCTGAGATTGTTTCCGATACCTATAATAGTATATACAAACTTCCGAAACCTTTATAAGTACCTATTGAAGTTGGATATAATTAATAAAAAACGTTTAATAACAGATGTCATATTCTTAACGGAGGCATACGAAGTACAGAAAATCGATAAGTTCTGGTAAACTAAAGGTAAAAATAATCCAGTCGATGTTATAACTAAGGCCATGCCTAATAACGCCCTGGAAAGGTTTGTAGATAGTAATACGCTAACTATACGAATCGAGGGTTACGTAGACCTCTCGGTATATGATTTGAAGGAATAGAGAGGTCCTAGCAAACTAGAAGATTGCCAGGGTAGTGGCGGTGGCGACGGCAACGATATCAATGGCAATAGGTTAAATTACTAGTAAAAGATACGTAAGTGGTAAAATTCGTGATACGTATAAATTTGTAGCGAAAGACTTATACATAGAAGTTGAGGAATAGAGGGCTTGGAAAAGTGGAATAAAGGCCCATAATTGATGTTAGTTTCAAGACAAATTAACTGGAATTAACAGAGGTTTGGCTTGCAGACTGAGGAGGTATTTCAAAAGTTGCTACCAATCGGTAGCAGGCTACGTTGGCGTGCAGTCACAAAACAAAAAGCCGCCAATATTAAAATAGCAGTCAAATGCAGTATAGTTAAGTCAACTATACTTACAGTTAGTTGATTGTACTGACTGCAAGTTAACTGCAATTTATGTGATTTTGTCGGTAAGGTCTGCTTATCCACGTGAACATAAAAGAGTAGAAGAGTAATCGTAAAGATTGGTATTATAGTAGTAAAGATAGATAAGATAGGGAAGAAGCATTCAGAGAGTGCACGCCATAGATGAGAGGTTATAAACCTCTCATCCAGGCAGTAGCATTTTGCCATACACTCTGGAACACCCCTTCTAGACCGCGCCACGCATGATACACTCTTCAAGAGTGTAGCCTGCAGCGTGACACGTTATCGTGCACTCTACAAGAGTGCACCTTGCAGTGTAGTGCACTACCACTTGACCTACGTATTCTAACTATAGGGATATATAATAATATCCACAGATTGACTATAAGTATAGTGTAGTAGGTACCTACTTTAAAGTGGGGCACAGGCTAAAGCTTTTGGCCATACAAATTAGCGTGCAGACTGGCTAGCGGTCTGCCAAACTTAAAACGTACTGTAATGATCACACTGAATACCCGTGAGTATATAGAAGGTGTCAGAGGGTTTATGTTATCAAGAAGGTAGCAGAGGTGCTGAGTGAACAATATCGCAACCGTGCAAGTAATGATCAAAAGCCGTGAGGCTATTCAGAATATACTGAGACTGAATACTTAGATTGACAACTGAAGAGCTAAGAAGGAAATACTATCTATGTGGTGCTGACCGTGTTCTTATATCCTATGGCCTTCATACTATCTGCAGTACTGAGGCTCACCGGTGCTCACTGAGGCTCACCGGTACTCACTGAGGCTTACCGATACTCACTGAGGCTCACCGGTGCTCACTGAGGCTCACTGAGAGATGTTCCCCGCTTGATGTGTTGGATTTCAGGCTCTCGGTAGCTCAGCTGCATGCTGGCCTGTTTCTTGACCCGCCAACGTGCTTGGGTCATAACACTTACCACGTACCAACAAATTTCAATGCAACACCAATTACTTCGACCACAGTGATTCGAATCGACTACATTACAACAATAAAGGCCTACCAACAATTATATGTATTCGTTATTGTAAAACTGGAGCCGGTAACACTTATTTATCGTTTTAAACTCCTCGTTATTGCTGAAAAAGCGGAAGGATTTACTAGGTTTAAGGAACGAGACGATTTAGGTTATTAAACCAATATTAATATTCCACTTGTATATTAATGAATATGCGTCGATTTGTGCGGTTTTAGTCTCAATTATATTTTTTTTCATTTTTGGAATTTCGATAATTTTTTTTTAAAAAGCCGTATAAATTAGGTGTAAAACCCTTTCTACCATTTAAATATATTAGGATTAATAAAACATAGGTGAAGTCATTTTAAAAAAAATAAGGTAATATTGGTATGAGTTTTATGAAACAAAGTTTATTTCTAATTACGATATTAAAATAATAGATAACATATTTTATCAGAGTTTTATTTATCGATTTCATAGTATATGAATCTAATTACGTACGTTTAACGATAAAATACTAAATGGATATTTTGAACGTTATATTGAAAACTTTTATAAACTTTGATAAAAACCCGTAAATTCGTCTTCTTTGCCGCTCTTGAAATTATAATACATTACATAGAGTAGTGTTTTGGTTTATTATAGGCGAGGATTTTTTTGTATATGTAAGAGTCGTTTACGATATTAAAAAACCCGACGATTTTTTTTTATAACGGTTTACCTACGTTTTTCAATTAATAGGTTCAAGGGTTTTGTATTGTTTGTTAGTGAGGCTAGTAATATCGAAATTATCAAGTAGTTAGTAGTAGTAAGAGAGAGCATATGTGAGATTTTTCGAACGAGGTTTGAAGTTCATTCGATTTATATAAAAAGAGAAAGAAAATAAAGCATAAACCTAAGCCTAAGTTTACTTACCTATATCACTAGACTTTGTTTAAGAAATAATAGATAACGTATATTGCAATATATAATATTAATGCATGGTATTGAATAAAGTCGGATTTATTAAAACAAGTAATAAAAGCGTTTATAATTTATTTGTAGGCCCGGTATACAGACTTTTGGATTTCCAAGTTGCGTTTTTATACATCGAGAGCCTTATAGAAAATTTTGATATTAAAGCGTTAAGTTCGGTAAACAATTACATCTTTTTCTACTAGGGGTAGTTTAGTTATTTCGCGTTTTTGTTATGAGCCCCAATCTTTTTTTTACAAAGGTCGGGCTTCCTTTACAGGCGCACCGAGGGCGCGCGCGGCGTCGGTTCGGCCTTTTTGGCGTTGGTTATGGCGGGAGCTATTGAAGAGTTTTGTCGGCGATGTTAGGTAATCGTATACAATTCTGGTGGCAGTACTAACCATTGTGGGGGTTGCCCATGAATGTGTCGGGAAGGATGTTGGTAGGCCTTGATCGTTGCAACGTAGTTGATTCGAATCTCTGGTCGAAGTAACTGATGTATTGCCATTGAAAGTGGTGATTCGTTACTTTTAAGTTTGGCAGATCGCTAGACGGTCTGCACATAAATCTGTATGGGCAACTGCTTGGCCCGTGCCCCACATTGAATTGGGCACTCCCTACAATTGACTTGCAGTCAATACAGTCAACTTGAAGTCAGTACAGTCAATTTACAGTCAGTTCAGTTAACTTGCAGTCAGTACAGTCCACCGGGCAAGAATCGACACTGGAACATCTCGTTGGACCACCCACCCCACTCCACATCAATCATAGAAGATGGACGGTAACATGAGGAAGCCGAAAAACTTGAGCCTCTCCTCTCAGCTTCTTGTTTCATGTGCATCTCATCCGCGCATTGTCTGCGGCTTCCTCCAAGCACGTCTCCATCTGGCCCCAGTTTCCTCCAACGGCATTGTGGTGTGTTTTCTACGTGGGCACGGCGAGGGCGAGGTACGGTACAGCAGCGATATGATGTTGACTCTGGTGTTGTTGCCTCATAAGGTCAGACCGCGGGGTGGCTTCGTCTGAGAGACTGAGGCAATCAGTCGCTTGCTTCGTGTCCGTGTCTGGGCCCCGTCCCCGTGGGGGTCGGCCGTGGCGCATCCAACGACTCGCAACGACTCGAATGAACTTGCGGGTTGTGGATCTCTCTCTCTGGCCACAGTTGTCAGCCAAGGCCTCCCTCCGAAGCGAGCCAATGGGTCTGTCTTTCCTGTGTACGTAGTACACCACTGTACGACGAGAAAGCCGTGTGCTGACTCCCACCGCTTCACTGTTCCCCCGATTTCTTGCTCTCTACCGCCCTACCTCGCCGCGTAACGGACTCACTCGCCCGTCATGGCCGTCGACAAGCTCAGTCCCAATGACCTTCGGGCACAGTCCGTCACCGCCACCGTCAGGGGCAAGACGTACCACTACCTCCACGCCACACCCCCCGGCCCTCCGCGGGGCACCGTCGTCCTCGTCCACGGCTGGCCCGACCTCGCGTTCGGATGGCGCTACCAGGTCCCGTACCTGCTGGCCCTCGGCCTGGAGGTCCTCGCGCCCGACATGCTCGGGTACGGCGGCACCGACGCGCCGCAGGACCTGGCCCTGTACAGCCTGCGGTCGGCCAGCGACGACCTGGCCGCGCTCGTGCGCCAGCGCCTCGGCCCGCGCGCGCGCGTCATCCTCGGCGGCCACGACTGGGGCGGCATGCTGGCCTGGCGCGTCGCGCTGTGGCACCCGGCGCTGCTGCGCGGCGTCTTC
>JASMMZ010000003.1:12680537-12930724 GCA_038502455.1 Anisogramma anomala | reverse complement strand
CCTGGCGTACCAGGCCCAGCTGGCGGGCCCCACCGTCGAGCGCGCCGTCGGCCGCGCCCCGGCCGCGCTGCGCGCGCTCCTCGCCGCCGCCTACGGCGCCACGGGCGCCGGCCGCGCGCCCGCCTTCACCGTCGCCTACGGCGTGCACCTCGAGACCCTCGCCACGGTGGGCAAGCCGCCGCTGCTGAGCGACGCCGAGATGGACTTCTATGTGGAGCAGTACGCGAGGAACGGCATCCGCGGCCCGCTCAACTGGTACCGGACGCGCAGGATCAACTTCGAGGAGGAGTTGGCGCTGCTGAAGGACGGCCGGCAGCCCAAGGTGCAGCCGCCGGCCCTGATGATTACCGCCTCCAGGGATCAGGCGCTGCCACCGCAGATGGCCAAGGGAATGGAGGTGTTCTTTGAGGACCTGACGATTCAGGAAGTGGACGGGACGCACTGGGCGTTGTGGGAGCCTGTTGCTGCTGAGACGAACGCGCACATTGGGAGATTTGTTGAGAAGCTGCTTGGAAGTCCAATCAAGGCCTCCCTCTGAGACGTTGGCGTGGCATGATTGTACTGTGCAGATTGGATATACCTAAGCACTGCAGTACCGAGCCGCGAGCATCCTGGGAGACAGCGGCCGGATATCTTCAAGGGACGATTGTCTCGAGGCCTAGCAATGGAGCATCCCACAGATGGCGGTTTCTTTGTATTCAAGGACGCTTCCACCTACTTGGTGGGAGTAGGGTACTACATGTCGGCCCATTCCAAACCCCACGGCATGAACCACCAGTCCATCTCATACACCAACCATCTCCTTATCACCGGTGCGGTCCTCCTCCTCCTCCTCCTTGATGATCCACATGATAGCCTCCCACACGTCAGCCTTGATGCTGGTGGGCACGTGCACGGGGACTATACCCGGCTTGTACACACCGCTCTCGACCAGCACGC
Organism: Anisogramma anomala; assembly: GCA_038502455.1. Lineage (NCBI taxonomy): Eukaryota > Fungi > Ascomycota > Sordariomycetes > Diaporthales > Gnomoniaceae > Anisogramma > Anisogramma anomala. The sequence goes on along the minus strand of JASMMZ010000003.1, from coordinate 12,929,785 downwards.
TCCTCCACTCCACATGCGAGATCTTGTCGGCAGCAACCGCACCGGCCATGTCACTGTGCGGGTTGTCGCCGACCATGTAGATCGTGCGCAGGTGGGGCCCCTTGACGTTGGGGTTGATCTTCATGCGGTAACCCGTCCATGGCCATCTCAGCATACTCGAGGGTGGTGCTGGTGGGCTTGCCGCTGGCGGACGAGCATCCGTTAGCACTGGGGGCGAAAGGGTGGGAAGGCAGAGGGGAGGCGGGCGGGCACGAGCAAGGACGACGCACCAAGAACAGCACTTCAGAGGCGCCTTGCCCTTGGTGAAGGCGTGGAGCGAGGGGTGCTGCTTGGCCAGGTCGCTGCTGCTGAGGACGTTGCTGGCTGTGAAGCCGTAGGCGCGTGCCAGCTCCTTCATCTTGGTCTCCGCGCCAGCATCTCTGCATGGACTGCCTCGGTGTGGCCCCCACCATTGGTAAGCAGGATGTAGGGAATGTTCTTGGTGGACAGGTGCTTCAGGGCTGGCTTCGCGATGCTGATGGGGATCTTGCCGCGGACCAGGACTCCATCAATGTCCAGCGCGATGGCATAGTTGGGAGGGGTGGGTTCACCGAGTTCCTTCAGGCTGAAGGATTTTAGGTCCATGTTCTCTTCTTCATCATGAGTCATGTCTGACCTAGAGGATAGATGGATTAGTGATGTTGTGATGTTGTAGATGACTTTGGCTTTAAACGATTGGGCGAAGGGGGGGGGGGGGGGCTGTTTGTACTCTGCTTCCTGTTGACTGTTTAATTGTTAGGCTGGTCAAGCCTCAAGAGTTGTTGTTGCATCGCATTTTGAGAGGACATGCTTTCTAGTGTTCCGATGGCTGGTTCGTTCCAATGGCTGGTTCATGTAAGCCATTGGACTTTCTTCTGTATATTGATTGAAGCTGAAAAATATTATATAGAAGCCGGAAAAGATGAAACTTTGGGCAGACGTGACTGTTGAACCAATTCACTGTTACAAATTTCAACATTGAATACCGGAAGAAGTGACCTGGGTATCTGGGCATTATTACTTTTCCTGCCAGCTTCCCACGGCGTACTTTTCTGTTAAATGCCACTTGAACCACATTTGTGGCCGCTGTGTGGCTATATAAATAGATACAAGAATAGAATAACTGGCAATCATTCTGTTATAGTCATTATTGTTGTTGTGGGCTATTTGCCGCACCTTTGCAGCACTCATTCTAGCCTGTAACAACCACCACATAGGGCCACAAAAGAGGAGAATTCCAGTTCATTATGTATGACAAAATCAGCAGCTAAATTTTCTACTTTTTGAAATTGGGAGGAAGTCACAGTGCATTGGGACAAAGAGACAACCATTTATCTTTTTTGGATACCTTTACTGTTGGTAGACTTTTATCGTTGCAACGTAGTCGATTCGCATCGTGGTCGAAATAACTGGTGTATTGCATTGAAAGTGGTGATGTGTTGCTTCTAAGTTTGGCAGACCGCTAGCCGGTCTGCACATTACTTTGTATGGCCAATTGCTTGGCCCGTGCCCTAGTTTGAATTAGGCACTCCCTATTCTTGACTTGCATTTAATACAGTCAACTTACAAACAATGCAGTTAACTTGCAGTTAATACAATTAACTTGCAGTTAGTATAGTTGAATTGATTGTATTGCAATCGACTGCTATTTTAATACTGTCGACTTTTTGTTTTTGTGTGTACGTGTCAGCGTAACTAATTACTAATTAGTAGTAATTATTAAAATCCCTCCTAACTCCATCGGCAAGATACCTATTAGTTTCGGCCTGTTTCGCACTCAAATCAACTTTAATTACAGTTCTTTGCCCCGAATTTTCAGGCATTAATTTTCTTAATTCCCGTATATATATTTTTCGTTATGAAATTACATGCTATTAATTGCATACCTTTTGCCAATAAGTTTGGATACAGTTCTGTGATATACCATTATCCTAGCAGTTTTTTAGTTAGCTAAGGTATCCCTGTTTTTCCGTGTTATGTGCCGTTCGTTTTATATAACCCTTGATTCGTATGGCTAGTCTATTGCTATTTACAAACCTTTTGAGGGCGTTATTAGGCATGGTCTTGATAATCGCATCCACGGTGTAATTTTTGCCGTAATTTACTCGAATTATGTCGGCAAGATCTCGCGTATATTAACGTAATAGAAGATTAATCAAAAAATTAGTATTGAAGTAGTAAGATAAGTTGTCGAAAGGAGAAGAGGTATTCGGAGAGTGCATGCCATAGGTGAGACGTTCTAAACCTCTCACTCAGTCAGTGACACTCTACCATACACTTTGCTAATCTCCCTTCTAGGCAGTGACATTTTATGATACACTTTGCAAATACTACTTTTAGGTAGTGGCACATTATTATACATGTTGTAGGAATATAGCTTATAAAGTGGTATATTACCATACACTTTTTAAAAGTATACTTCATAACGTAACCGCTTACTGATTATAGGGATATATGATAATATCCATACAGGCAATCTTTTCTTTTCCCCATTACGGCCTAAATTTGTTTTTTAGTAATAACACTAAAGTTTATAACGTAACCTGTATCTATAGTTTAGTAATAATAGTTTGGTTATAGTGTAATACGTACCTATAGTTTAGCAATAATAATGTAGTTACGGTAAAAATTATAAAGGTTGGAATTAGTAGTTTTCAATCGCGGTAGTAATTATAGTAAGGGTTTTGTCGGTAAGGTCTTTTATTCACGTGAATGTAAACCAAGAGTAATCAGAAAGATTGGTATTGTAGTAAAAGAGTAGATAAGTAGTTCAGAAGAAGTATTCCAAAGAGTGTATGCTACGGATGGGAGGTTATAAACCTCTCATCCGGGCAGTGGCCCTTTTGCCATGCGCTCTGGAATACCCATTCCAGACCGCTCTACGTATAATACACTTTGCGACTTGCAAAAGTGTAGCCTGTAGCGTGGCACGTTATCGTGCACTTTGTAGGAGTGTACCTTGCAATATAGTGCACTGTTACTTGGCCTATGTATACCAGTTGTAAGGGTATATAGTAATATCTATATAGGTAATCTTTTTTTGTTCTTTATATATTTCGTATTTATAGCCTACTAACGATAGTATAATTATACATAATCCGTATACGTAATCCTATAGTAATAGTATAAGTAAGGTACAAGTTGTAAAGGTTCAAATTAGTAGCTTTTGTAATAATAATATGGTTACAGTATTAATTGTAGAGGTTCGAATTAATAGCTTTTATAATAACAGTATAGTTGCAGTACCAATGGTAAAAGTTCGAATTAGTAGCTTTTGTAATAATAGTATGGTTACGGTACTAATTATAAAGGTTCGAATTAGTAATCCTTGGTTACAGTAGTAATTGTAGTAAGGGTCTAATTAGTGTAGTTAATCGGTAACGACATAGTTGTTAATAGCGGCTTTAGTTGTTTTCAATAGGGATATAATTATGTAAGTGTTACAAAGATGATTACATAAGGGTGATTACACCGTTACATGTTTTAGGTTATTATAAAAAATGTATTACTATCGGTTTAGGTAAAACTTTTTTTCTTTCCCCCTTAAAAAACATGTAATCAAAGTTAATACAAATTCATATTTTAATCTAATTTCATTTTTATTTTAATCAAATAATTCAAAACGCTCTGATAAGTTGGTTATTCGACTAACTCTTATATATTAACCTTATATTTAAATAGATACCGCATAAAAACAGGTCCTTAAGGCGCCGTTTGACACAGGAGTGCTGTCGCGCCGCCGCCGCCACCGTTACTACCACTATCGCTGCCAATACCACCACTATTATCAGAAGACCATCTTTATCGCGCATTATCTCGTTTATAGCCATTTTCGCCCCCGCCTCATTTTGTCCCGCCATCGCCGCTTCCCCTTTGGCCCCATTAAGCCCCGCCGCCGTTATTACCCCAGCTTCGCTAACTTTCGCCGTTATCGCTTTTTCGTTTTCCGTGGCCGCTGCTACTCCACCTTTTCCTCTTTACCCCTTCCCCTTCCCTTTAAACTTCCAAGGGGAGGAACGGAGGGCTTTTAAGGTTATAAACTTTACCTTTTCCCTGCGGGTAAAAACCTATTTACTAGAGAGGGCCTTTCAGCGTCGTAAGCGTAGCTTTACGAAGATTCTTCACAGTTTATATTTCCTAAATTCATCCGATTATTTACTTTTAATATCCTTTTATACGAGGAGCACCAGGCGAATCTACTCCGCCACCTCAATTTCCGTATCGTTAAGGTACGTACGAGGCCTTTTTAACGCGTAAAACGTTGGAGAAGCGTACTCGAGTTCGTAGCCCTGGGCTACTAATAAATACGTTTTATATGTCGTGTATCGCATTCGCGGCCGCAGGTAAACTTATTAGCGATTATTACGAAAGCAGGGGCTGTTTGGCCCACTATTACCATTACGAACGGATTGATAACGAATACGCCCCCATTTTGTTAGTTTTAGGGTCGTAGGTGTTATAACCCAAGGACCAACTGCAGGTCATGGAATAGGCCAGCGGTCCGCTGCACTATCAGAAGCCTGATGTCCAACACATCAAGCCAGAGATCTCTCTTATGTAAGGCCCCAGGGTTAGGGTTGGGACCGCAAGGACTGAAGAGCGGTCCAGTCGATAATATATTGGACCGTAGGAAGCGACCGGCGACTTCAGCGGTTTAGTACTGAAGATGGTATGAAGGCTATAGGATATAAAGACACGGTCATCACCACATAGATAGTATTTCCTTCATAGCTCTTCAGTTGCAAATCTAAGGATTCAGTCTATATATCTGAATAGCCTAACGGCTAATGATCATCCTACAGCACGAACAAACATCTTCTTAATATTGCACCTTTGTTACTTCTACTACCTTACTGCTAACATAAACCCCCTGACACCTTATATTTACTCACGGGTATTTAGTGTGATCATTACAGTAGGCTAAGGTCGTGTCACGCGTCTGTCGGCTTTATAGTAAAACCTAACTTTTAAAATCTTTTTTTTTAGGAAATCAATGTTCAGGGTATTAAGAAAAATAACCGCGGCCGCCAATAATTAAAATAAGCCGATACTAATTACTAGTAGGCGTTAACCGACGAATCAAAGAGTCGATAGCTGCTATGACCGTCTGAAAACGAGGTTTGCGTATATACTACGTAAACGAATTTGACGACTTTATTTAACGTCGCTGTAAAAAGGGTGAAAACCCCCTTACGCATTTGTCTAAGGGTATGCGACCTAAGGCATAAGGCCATATCCTTGCTGGCGCCAATAGCGTCGATGTCGGTGATGGTAATGGCGCTAATATAAAGGGGGAGGGCGGTGGGGAGGATGGTAGGGACGCGACGGCGTCGTTCTTTTCCTTTTTTTAAATAGTAAATAGCTACCTTTCGGGTCGAGTCGGCGCGACCGGCTATAGTATAATACGTTATATAGTAATATTGTTAATTTTTACGAAACTGTTTGTTTATAAGTGATAAATATAATTTAAAATATATGAAATATGGAAGTATAAAATTACAAAAGCGGTGTGATATCGTGAAATTAAATGAAAAAGATAATATAATGAAATGATATAATAGGGCTGAAGGGCGTATAACAAAGTGTAACAGTATATTAGGAGATGTGCGAAATGATAAAGTTAATTAAAGGCAAATTCGTAAGGTCGGTGTAAATATAAGTTATATACTATGGTATAAATTAGGAAACGGTGTAAATAATTAGTTTCGGACCGTTTTAAATTGGTAAAAGTATTATATTGGCTTATTAGAGTCGTAAAACTTTATTCAAAACTTTAACAAATAGTTTTCTTGCAATATCAATATTTCCATTATTTTGTTTAGGGTAGCCTTAGTTATTAAATCCGTTGGATTGGAGTTTCCATTAATTCACCTCGTTTTCTAGATTTCCCGGAATTTCTATAACTCGCGTGAAATTATAATATCGATTATTAAACGTTTTTATTTCATAATACCTAATTTAATTAGGTATTAATAAAGCGGAAAGAAATTAGTGTATATAATGAGAGGAATAGTGCATAAACTAAGGTTGGAAATAATTATCCGGATTGTTATCGTTATGGTAATACCTAAATCATTTTTTTTATTTTGTTATAAATTTCTAAGGTTAAAACGATTTTTATAACCGTTTAATATTGATTCAAATTCCAATAAATAATGTTTTTACGAAACGTAAAGTCGTTTCGTATTGGGGTTTCGTTATTAAGGATTAAAACAAAGCTTATTTACAAGTTACAATTATTATTATTAACAAAGAAGCCGTTAGTAAAAACAAATAGCTTTATAATACGTATATCTAACTGTATAAATTGTAAACCGTGTTTTAGATTATGTATTTATTATGAATGATACTTATTAAGCGCTTTATATGTATGATTTAACAGGGCGATTTGGTATTACGTGGCGACCGAAAAGTTAAATACCGCTTTCATTTAGGTTACTAAGGAAATTTAAGCGCCTCGTATTCGTTGATATCCATATTATTCGGACCGTTCTACATTATTTAAAACGATAAGGGTAAATTTGTTTATTTTAACTTTCTACATAAGGCCTAAAACGTCGTCTCGGAAAGTAATGGTATCGTTATTAAAGTAGATTATGTGGTTTTTCGTTAGGTACGTCTTGAGTTTCACCTATGAACCGTCTTTTAAAAGTTTCCTCTTTTTAAATACAGAAACGACGCGTTATATAACGTTAATGTATCTTCCGTCTACATACCCGTTAATATAAATCCTTTAAAACAGACTGTTAATATTAATAGGTATAGGTCGAAACTTAAATTCATTATTCCGTACTGTTTTTTACAATGCCTTTAGTAGGTGTTATACCAGTAAATACCAGCCTTCGCCAGGATATAAAGCGGTTTTATAATATATAAGATCGTTTTAAGTAAGTGGTATTTTTTAAGATCCGTAAGTAAAAAGGTGTAAATACGTTGTTTAAACCGCTCCTTAAATTGGGTATATACCTGTATAATGTTACGAAGTTTTATATATAAACTGTGAGATATATTGAGGGAAGTTATAAGTTTTAAAATTAAACGCTTACTGGCACATTATAAGGTAGGCGATTAAGTTATAATATCTTCTTTACCATCATCGTTATAACCCTTTATAATTAAGCGAGTCTTTTCGTAAAGTTTTCCGGTTTTATTCTTAACTTTGTAAACGAAACGAATAGAAAAAATTCTGTAAGCGTTATAAATTGTTGGATTGAATCGTTAAAAGTGAAATATGCCTTGGTCGATTAAAGTAGAGATTTTTATTTAGGTGGATTATTCGAACAAGGTACCTAGGATAGTGATAATGTCGTCGTAGCGAAGCTTTACACTAAGTTCGCGGTTTATTATTTTCTTTTAAGTAATAAATAAGATTACAGTAAAGGTCTCGGAGTGTTTTCTGGTTTTCGAGTTAAAAAGGCGGCCTTAGCAACAAAGTATTGGTAGAGTTAGTATAAAGGAACCGTTTTCGTTTAGTAAAAACAGGCCAAAAGTGTAATTCGGTGGGTAGGTTAAAATTAAAGGCGGTTTAGATTCGTCGTTTTAGGGGGTTTCTCGTTAGTGGTTTTAGTCTGATGACGGTTTTAGACCGTTTTTACATATTTTTCTTCTATACTTTCATACCATTGTTTAGCGAAACGAACTCGTATCGTTTAGTAAGTTAACGAGAATATAATAGCCTTGAAACTCGTGAATTATTTACGGGCCAATTTATCCGTTTTTTGTTTTCCAAACTAGGATCTTACATTGTAATGGTAAGTCTAGGACGCCTGTTTTACGTGGGCTATTTTTTGTAACTAACGCTTTGGAAACGTTATTTTTAGCCCGTAAAGAACGTAACATTTCTATGTCTTTCGTCATAGCATCCGTCCCTTACAACATAGTTAGCGATAATCAAAAGTTTATATAAATCTTTAAGTAAAAATAAAATAAAATAAGGAGCGTAGGTATAAGCTCATTTAGGCCGGAAATATTGTTAACGATATTAATCGTTTTTTATAGGATGAATTCCTTGGAATTAATACCTTTTAGATTTTTGGATAATATCGTATATATTTCTAAACGGTTCATAATACTATTTATATTTGCTAATGCCTTATAGTATTTTTATTTTTATTTATTTATATTCGTTACTAGTATTACTAGCCTTAATACGTCATTTCGTAAAGTTAAAGGCTATGCCGGTGTCGTAGGTAATATATTCTGGAGGTGTTAAATAATTATTACACTAATAGTAAACTTGAACATCCTAATAATTTGTAACGAAACCACTTTACATAAATTTAACGACCTAGAATAATATTATCATATTGATGGCTTGAAATACCGGTTAACTATTGAATTATATAATATTAACAATTAACTTGTAATTAAAGTTTACGTTATCCTAAAGGCGGAATTTTAATCGCTGTAGGGTTTATAAATATAATTAGTACTTACAGTAAAACTTTTCGATAATTTTAAATACATCCTTTTTTCAATCTATATAATCTATAACGTGAAGTGGTCGTAAAAGGAGTTTTATAGCCCGGTGTCCGAATAAGCGGTATAGTATCCGTAATTACGGTTACGTTAAATATATGGCCTTAATTATATGTATTTCGGGGAAAAACCACAAGTAGCCGAATTTAAGCTAAAGCGATACGGATACACTATCCGAGATGCGGATAAGTTAATTAGTCGTATTTCGAATCTTAAATTCAATTTTTTATATTATTTGATAAAAGTATAGATAATATTTCGAAGTTTATTAAGTAAAACTTAACCGATTTAAATCGTGTATTTATAACAACCGTCCCAAATAACAACGCTCTTTCTTTTCTAAATAATACATTTCAGTTTTTTTATATTTAGTTTAGCTAAAACTTTAGGAATTTCGTTAAGAACGCGTCAAATTGTCGTTTTCCGGTCGTTGAAATTTCGGTTATACCGGTATCAAGTATGATACCTTAAAAGAGGTTACCATATTTGTTTAAGAACGTAAATTGTAACTTTATATAGGCGTCAAATACTTCTTTTACGTAGTTTAGGCCTGTAATATACAAGAAAAAGGCGTTTTATAAGCCTGTAAAAATACGTTAGGTGGTTTCGTCATCTTAATCTATTAAGTAAGTATTATTACTTTTAAAGTCTTTTTCTCCAGAGGTATATTCGTAAGGGTAGGTATTGAACTTAATATCTGAATCTTTCTATTCGGCTACGTATATTGTAAAATTCGCTTTTATTCGGTTTGTTGGAATAGAAATCAATTGCAGTACAGTCAAGTCAACTTTACTTGCAGTAAGGTTGATTGTACATACTGCAAATTGACTGCAGTTTGTGGGATTGGAATACACTGCACTGAAAGTACAGTACAGTAGGTACCCACTTTAAAGTAGGGCACAGGCCAAATCGTTTGGCCATACAAATTAATGTGTAGACCAGCTAGCAGTCTGCCAAACTTGGAACTTACACATTAATCAACAATATCAACGCAGCACCAGTTACTTCTACCACAGTGATTCGAATCAACTACGTTGCAAAGATAAAAGCCTACTAATACTGATTAGTACTTATTAAGTTAAGCACAAATTAGTTAAATAAAAGAAAAGGCTACTTTCCGGTTACGCTTTGCGTTAACAACGGCGGCTAAGGTAAAAGAAAGATTTTTACGAAGGGCCCCTACTGCTACGTCCGTTTTTACGACTGTAAGTAAAGAAGACTTTTAGGTTGCGGTAGTTTTTACGTAAAACTGAAGGTAACAACGGTATCGTTACTAAAAACACTAAAAAATCTTTATTAATCCTTTTTAAAAACGTTAAGATTAGCTGTTAAAAGTTTCAAAGTATAGAAAGTTGGCAAAAGGCTAAGTCAGTACTATTACGGGTGTTACTAACGTAAGAAAAACGACTAAGTCCCTACGTTAAAACAATAACCTTCGATCTCCACCACCACCAACAACCTCCGACCTTACACTTTACACCAGACCTTTGCTCTACTTTTTTTTCCCACTCCCTCCATTACCTTAATCGTTAAGTTCGTTGATTCGAGAGAAATCACCAAGTTGCGTTAAAAAAGCCACGTCGCGCAACCTCACTCTAAGCCACCAAATCGCCAAGTTTCTATGGGACTTTATGCCAAAAATTACTAAGTCACTTACCCTATACGTCCTATACGTCCTTCATAAGCCAAACCGTTAAGATAACTTCAAATTAGGCATTTATGGAGACAATTAACGCCTTTGGATTAGTTTTTACCAAGTTTTACGACAATAACTTGTAGGGAATGGATATGAATAAAGAATGAACGTAGAAACACCTTACCAATTTCGTCGGATATTATATTATCGAGTAAGCCGGCAGCGAAGAATTAAACTTCGGCACCTGTGTTTTCCGCAAATACCGTAAGTTTTTCGAAGACTGGATTATGGATATGTAGAAAAGGATTTAAAAGACCGTTAAGTCCAAATTAAGGGGAAAATTTAAACGCCGAAAGATTTACGTGCTAAAAAAAAAGCTATACGAAGCTAACAGAAACTTTATTCAACTCAACACAATTAAAGGATTGCTTTTAAAATCTACGGCCTAAAGGAAAAGGCGTTAAGGAATCTTACCACCCTTATACGCGATCCAAAGAACTGTTCCTTTATCCTTAGCTAAGTTAAGCCTTTTTATAATTTAACGATAAGAAATACGTTAACCTATTCGGTAGTTGAAAAACTTTACATGAAAGGGCGAAGAATTCTTTTAGCGGCGGTCGAGCGCATAAAGTAAGAGTTACCAACGCAGCCAGAGGTATTAATGTTAACGTTTTGCATTAATTAATTTAACAGGAACCTCATCGAACTTTTTAATACCAAGAGGATTATCGTTAAGTTCTCTGGGATAAAAATCCTTAAACCTACTTCCCCTAAGATTTTTAACATATTCAGTTTTGATACCCAAATAAAAAAAGGACTGGCTTTATACGCGAAACTACTATGGGCATAACTATTGGTTTTTTCCCTCCAAATTTAGCCAAAGGTAATTATTCCTCTTACCAATACCAGTAATAACTTTAGTATTTTTATTAACCAGAAAAAATAAATGGCCTTTACGACTAGTACATTTCCTTTCTCTTACGACTCGTTTTAATAATGAATACGAATTATATGTCAATTATTACGTTCGTTGAGATTTAGGGAGGAAAAAGAAGTATAACAATAAGCTGTACAACCCCCTCGACGTTAAGCTACGCCTATTTTTCAACATTTTCCACCAGATAAAAGTTAAGTTGCTAGGATTTTACTTGTTATTTTCCAGTATCTTTACCGGCTAAACTAAGAATTATTACCTCCTATACCTAACGAATTATATCTTTTCCCGCGAAATCTACGATGGTATAAAGTGTTACTTCGAATACAATACCAACCTTATCTATTATTATACGGATTAAAATATTATTAAGTAATCCTACATATTATATTATAAGAGTCGGAAAGAAAAATGGACCATTTAAATCAGATGCTTAATTGTTGATGTTTTGCCAATAAGTAATTGGAAACGTAGGAGCTGTACGAAAATACCTTACGTCAATAGGTTCGGCAAGTATTTACGGGCTACAAAAAGTTCGAATACGCTTTGTAATGCCCTGATACCATTTGCGAAGGGTTTTTTTAGCCAATTGCGTTTTTAGTTGTCAACCGTAATTACTCGAGTCTCCGGCTCCACTGATATATACCCTTAAGCTTCGGAATTTAGTACCAAAAATACCTTTCTAATTCGTACTATATTAATCGACGGTACGAACGGCCCGGTTAATACGGCTAATGAAAGGCCCGAACATTTACTTATAAAGAAAGGTATTCTTTTCCCTTAAGGTTTTTAAACAGGTTAAGCAAGTTTACACCAAGCGTTAAAAGATATTAGATTTGCGGCAAACAAGTTTATTAGTCAACACGTTACATTGTCGCCGAACGTAAAATAAAGCAGGTAATATATTAAATTAAATTTCGTTTTACCTCTTATTAGAACTATATCGAGCAACTTACATAATTTAAAGGAAGTAAAGATAAGAAGAAGGAGAATAAGCTAAAGATTATCGGTTAATATGAAGATACTAGTATTAGCACTAGCTTCGAAACTAAGTAATAACTAACCGACTATACTTTTTTGTACTGCCTTATAAATAAAGATCCTATACCTATACACATTTTCAATATTAGAAACCATTACGCGAAATAAGTCTTTTAAAGGATTATACCATATATAGGGGCAATACGGTACTTAACTGGAGGCTATTCGTAATACGTCGCATTAGGAAGGGATACTAATATTACTACGAAACTTAACTACGCGGATACTAGTAAAGCTAAGGTTAGATTAAGCCTTTGAAAAGATTTATCTTTACTAGGATCAACGACGGTAAAGATTGTTATTAGCCCTATTGTTATTTAGATTTTAGAATCCCTTAAACCCTTTCTTCTTTACCTAAAAGATATAAAAAATCACGGAATTAACGTTAACGTTTAGATTAATAAATTAATACAAGTTAAAGCCGGCGAAAAGTTTTCACTTTACCTTAAGTAGAGGTATTTCTGATTTTATCTTTAAGGACCAGAGGTAGGGGTATTAAATTTAACCAAGGCCAAACTTTGTTAACTATATCGTAGGTTTAATTACTCAGTAATTGATAAACTTCATAAGGTTTTAAAGGTAATTGGCTACGAAGATGTGGATTTACTAGTACTAAAGGCAGTTGAATGTTTTTGTTACCATTGCCAAATATAATTCTAAACCCCTTTAAAGTTTAAGTTTAAATTAAAGGAAAATTAAGATTTTAACTCGAAAGTCTTCGTAAACATGTTTTACCTGGACGGCAAGTTAGTATTACATGTTGTAGACTCTAGTACAACTTTCTACGGAATTAAATTCCTTAAAACCATTACAGTGAAGGAAATATAGGAGGTACTAGGTACTTTGTAAATTAATACGTACCTTAGCCTACCAGACGTACTAGTTCACGATGCCGGCACTAATTTTGTTACGATGAAGTTTTAAACTAATGTAAAGTTAATAGGGATTTGGTGTAAATAAGCTTCCGTTAAATCTTACTAGGGTATTGGTAAAATCGAAAGGGTATACACCCTTTTACGAAGGGCTTATAATATCCTTATATTGGAAATCGGAAGCTTTATAAGCTATGAGATATGGCTTTAGATAGCAGTAAAAGATTTTAACAATATTGTTAACCTTAACGGATTTGTAACAATTTTATTGGTATTTAGAGCTTACCTTTGTATAATAGCTGAGTCGTCAACCTCGTTAAGTACCCAAAAGCGTGTTATGGTATACAGCAAAGCCTTGAAGGAATTGAGGAAAGAATTGTTACGCCGTCAGGTTAATAATGTCTTTAACATTAGGAACGAACCTTTAATAATAAACGTGTTTTTACTCCCCCTTTAAAGTAAAGTCCTTACGTGGCGCGAGTTAGGTAAATGGGATAGGCCATATAAAATCTTGAGTATTATCAATTCAAATGTCATAGTTAAAATTGCTAATAACCCTGTAACTTTTCTAATTATATAAGTTAAGCCGTACTAAAGATTTCTTAAATGTAATAATAATCCTGATGTCGATAACTTTCTAGTCGAGCGAATTAATTAATATAACAATTTCAAGTCGACTGTTAACAATGTAATGAAACTTCGGCGGCGTGAAAGACTACGTAAAAGGAGGATACATACTAAAGAGGAGGATGATGAAGATTATAGGTCTGATAAGGCATATATAATAGCGTAGGTGTCTTAAAAGAAAAAGTCTAACGGAGATTTTGCCTTGAAGTTACGTATTAAAGGCACTATTAATATACTAGGTAATACTTTTAAGGAAAGTGACTATATGAATATTAACGGCTTTCTATCATGGGGAGTTATATAGTTTATGTTGTTAACTTAATTTAAAAGGCAATATATTATTATCCTTGAGTTAAGGATAATTTATAAGGTTAAGGACGAAACTACGGACCATCTATACAAAAAGTTATAGTTAATCGCCTATAATCTAAAAGATTAGTTGACGTTTAATCGTCGTTATTACTACGAATTTAACTGCTTGCGTAAAGGGTAAGTTCACAATTAATAGCTAGGACATCAAGTAAATGTATACATAATCTACCACTAATCTTTCGCGGATTGTATTATTGTAACTACTATAAGAATTAAGGGATAAGTTTCCAGCTAGCACGATGATATTTTGTATTAAGCCTTTATATGGATTAACCGAGGTTAGCGTTTACTGGTTTTTAATATATTAAACGTACTTTCAAAATAGACTTAGTATAAAAACTTTAACGTTTAACGTAAGTTTATCAATTACGAAGGGTAAAGATTTCGGTATCGTAGGTACATAAATTAACGAGACCCTTCTTTTTCTGAGATATTGGGTTTATAGTGGCGAAATAGCGTGTTATCGAAAAGTCAAGCCTTTAAAAGTGCAAGTCGATTAAAACGTTGGTAAAACGCATATAACTTGATTTTAATGGATTATTAATCCGTATCTATAATTTTAAGGATAAAAGAAGTTATTTTAGCTTACATTGAAAAAAGGCATATAGTAAGCCTGACAATTATCGATAAAACCGACGAGGAAAAGGTATATAAATATATGAAATAAAGGACCCATACGGCCTATATCGCCACGTTATATCAACCAGACTCGTAGTACGACCTTTCCATTGCAGCAAAAACATAATATTTATAAGATATAAACTTTAACAAGTTAAATAAGCGGATTTAGTGGAAAATAAATTATGTGGAAAAATGAATTAATATGGTTTTTGTGAATTTAATGAAGGCAAAGTTAATAGTCTTTACGGACGAGTTATTTATTAATAATATTAACCTTTCATTGTAACTCGGTGTCTTAATAATATTCATTAACGAGAATAAGTCTAAAGGGTAGTTTAAGATCACTGGAAACCTTATACACTAGATATCCATTAAGTGTAAACGCGTGATACGGAGTATATTGGCTTCGAAAGTTTACGGCATAATAACCGGCTTTAACATTGGTATGACGATTAACGGCATATGAACGATTATTACTAAACAACTAGGTTTGTCACAGATACCTATAATAATATATACCGACTCCCAAAGTCTTTACGAGTGCCTATCAAAACTAGGCACAACTAATAAAAAACGCCTAATAATAGACGTAATAGCGTTAAAAAAGGCATACGAAGCCCGGGAAATCGATAAGTTCCGGTAGATTAACGTCAAAGATAACCCTACCGATGTTATAACTAAGGCCACGCCTAATAACGCCCTGAAAAGGTTTATAGACAGCAATATGCTGACTATACGAATAGAGGGATACGTGGATCGCCCGGCACGTAACATAAAGAAATAAGGTTACCCTAGCAAATTGAAAGACCGTCAGAGTAATAGTAGCGATGGCAAAGGTGACGATAGCAGTAGTTTAAACTACTGATAAAAGGTACGTAAGTGGTAACATACCTGATTTGCACAAGTCTATGGCGAAAAATATGTACACAGGATTTAAGGAATGAAGGCCTCGGAGAGGTAGAGCAAAAGAGCCGTAAGGGGCTATAATTAAGGTTGTTTTCAGTACAGATTGATTGGAATTGATAGGGGTCTGGCTTGTAGATTAAGGAGAGTTTTCAGAGGTTGCCACCAATTAATAGCAAGCTACGCTGGCGTGCAGTCACAAAAACAAAAAGCCGCCAGTGTTGGAATAGCAGTCAAGTGCAGTAAAATCAAGCCAACTTTACTTATAGTAAGGTTGATTGTACGTACTGCAAATTAACTGCAGTTTGTGGGATTGAAATACATTACACTACAAGTACAGTGCAGTAGGTACCTACTTCAAAGTGGGGCACAAGCCAAAGCGTTTGACCATACAATTAAATATGCAGACCGGCTCGCGGTCTGCCAAACTTGGAACTTACACATCAATCAACAATATCAACGCAGCACCAGTTACTTCGACCACAGTAATTTGAATCGACTATGTTGCAAAGATAAAGGCCTACTAACAGGGCTTTTAAATACTCAATCAGCCTAGAACTATCGTTTAATTCGAATCTGTTAGTAATCTGGGTAATTAGTAAATTAGTAGCCGATTTTGCCGTATACGATGTAACGCTTTAACAAGCTTATGGGACTCCGTATGCTTTTCCATATATATTTCTGTAGCTGCAGTACGTTTCCTCCCTAGCCGTCGGATCGTCCGCGATTATAGCTGCCTTTTGCTTTGTTTCCAGAGCTCCCTCCATCATATCTCTCTTTCTAATAACTGTATTTAAAACGTTTTCTTTACTTTTGATATATTTTAAACCTTCGATTTAAAACGTGGTAAATTGTTTTGACGAGGGCTGCTTTGGTCATTTAGCCTTTACATTTTGTTTTTTCGGCTACAAATACCAATCTAAGGTTTTCCTATCGATGTATGAAGGTTTTAAACGATGTTTCAAAACTTATATAAAAAGCTTTGAAGTCTTTTTTTCGATTTAAGTAGTATAAGGTCGAAACCTAGGTTTTTACAGTATACTGTTGTTATTATTTGGATAAATAGTTCATTACCTTCATATTTTAGTTAAATAATAACCAAAATAATTCGAAACTTAGCTAATAAGGTGGTAAAGACCTCTTATGGGTTTTTATCGACGTTTTTTCGTCGGTGTTTTACGGACTTCCAAGTTATATTAATCTAATACTTATCATAAGTTCGTAGTTAATTTCTTTATCTAAATGTGTTTTTAAGCGGTTTTAGTATTTTGTAAACATGTTTAGTTGCGTCAAGTAATATATATACCATCTTTTGGTATACGTAAATAGTATGCTGGTTAAGATAACGTAAAATTAAAACGATTTAATTTTTTTTCTACATGTGTTAAATATAGTACATATTTTGTTAACAAATATATCGTGTAGTTTACCGCTATAGTTTTCGTCTTTATACTTAAGTCTGATAAAGTTTGTAAGCTTTATAAGGTTGTTTTTTCCAGTGGTAAAGCGATATAGTAAGAGATTATGGTAATGGTCTTGTTTAGTAGGCATTGTGTTATAAAGTACGTATTGGTGTTTTGCACCGCTTATTAATTTTTGAAATGGGGGTTTAAGTCATTCGGGGCACTTTTTTCGTAGCTAAGCTGGTTATTAACAGTATTTGGGGTGCGGTTTTGTTTTGGTTTTTATTTAAATTACGTTTCAGGGAGGGTTCGTATTGAACTCTTATTGTGGATGATCATTGCAATATTTACTCTTTTTCCATCAATTCCTCCAATCCCGTTTCCACTTTGCGGTGGGCGTTCAGCCTTGCTAAACGCTTTATCTTCATTTGTGAAGGCTTTTCTTGTTTTTGGTCTAATATCTTAAATAGTTGTTTTTAGCGTTTCTTTAGCTAATATCTATTTATAGCCTTAACTTTCATTATATTATCCTCTATTTACTTCAATATTCGTATAAATTAGGCCGTAAATGATAAGGATTTTGTAATGCAACTATTGTATCTACCGGTTATATTAATACCTCTGTTTCTTCATTATTCTCGTAGTATTTTTAAAATCTTACTATCGACTATACATTACATGTCTGGTATCTAATTCGTAAAATCCTTCTCAAAATCTTCAAACAAGTCTTTTTTTTCAATTTCTCCGTTACAATAGTAAATAATCATGTTAATAATATACTTATTTTCCATATAAAAGTTGAAATCTTTTACTAATGCCTCGATTTTATTGTTTTTTAAGTCAAAGTTCAATTTTTTTTAAAATATTGTTGCGAAACAACGTATGTGTAAAAAGGTATTTTATATATTTGTTAGCCTTTGTCAGATCCGTTACTAGTTGAGCTATCGTGTGTTTGAGATGGGTAGTCTATGTGTACCTGTAATGTTTAAAGCGTGACAAATTGGTGGTTTCGCATCGTAACTGGATTTAGGTGCGTTTAAAATCTAAATTTTAGGGTAGTTCGTTTTACAAAAGGTAAATATAAAGTGAATGAAATGAATGAAAGGGTTAAAGTAAAGTTATTAGCTCTTACCAATATAAATTAGGTTTAAAATAATACGTAAATGAAGCGTAACTACAGGTTAGTTAGATGCTTAAGTTGGGTTTGTTAGCGTTTACTAGCGTTATACTAGCTAAGAGGCTAGGAAAACTTAAACTTTATAAGTATTAAACTCAGAAAATATAGGGCGAACGTTGGAAGGCGTACAGGATAAACGTAGGAAAGGAAATGAAGGTGTCGGGTGATGTATTATATAATCCAATGTATGGGTTTTGGTTCGAATTTGGTAAGAGATCCGGATTATCGTGTTGTAACCACTCCTAGTGGTTACAATCGGTTTTGGTATTATAATTGTGGCCGCTTTTAACTTTAGTAAGTAGTTTGAATGCTGTGTTTGGATTGGGTGGATCCCAACGAAGGGTTTCAAAATTTGGTAGTCTTGGCTTGCGTAGCCTAATACGTAATGGGACGCTCTTTAAGAAGTGCCTAGGTATGTTCAAAGCGCCGAAACAAGTTTAAGGTTAACGTAGCGGAGATTTTTAGTAAACTGGGCACCAACTAGTAAATGATATTATACTAAAAGTGTTTTTTTTTAAAGTTACTCTAGATCTTACAATCTTGTTACGTTTCGAGTTTTAATGGCGTTCCCGCGTAATTTCATACTCCCGTATAGTTTTGGTAAAAAGACGTAGTGGTAAAGCACAAACAGTTGGGACCATTATAATATCCCGCAATAGATATTTAACTTCGGTTTGTATTTTTTTTCCTTAGCTTTCTGTAGTTAACCTAATCAGCTACTGATTAGTGTCAGTAAGGTTTCTTATTTACGTTAATGTAAACGAGGAGTAATTAGAAAGATTAGTATTGTAGTAAAATAGTAGATGACTAGTTTAGAAGAAAAATTTCAGAGAGTTTATGTTACGAATGGCAGGTTATAAACCTCTCATCCGGGTAGTAGCCCTTTTATCATGCGCTGTGGAATACCCATTCCAGACCACTCCACCCATGATAGACTTTACGACTTGCAAGAGTGCAGCCTGCAGCATGGTAAGTTATTGTGCACTCTGCAGGAGTATACCTTGTAATATAGTACACTACCAGTTAGTCTATATATATCAGTTGTAAGGGTATATAATGATATCCACAGATTTAGTTAATTTAAGTAATCGGTAATAATATAGTAAGTAATAGAGTTCATTATTATTTCTTATAAAGGTGTGATTACGCAGGGGTGATTACGGCGCTACGCATTTTAGTGTTAATATAAAAAGATATATCGCCATTAGTTTAAATAAAACTTTTATTTTTTTCACTATTAATTACGCGTATCCATAGTTAACGTAAATCCAAATTAATTAATTAACGTATATAAACCCAACCTATTATTTTAACTACCTATTGAAAGCCGTTTTAATAAGTAGGTTACTTAACTGATTACTAAATATTAACTTCGTCCGTAAATAGATGTCGCATAAAAATAGATTATTTAAGCGCATTTTAGCGCGTAAACGTAAGCTAGTAAAGGCGGCTGTCGCCGTAGCTCGCTGCGCCGCCGACGCCGCCACCATTATTACCAACTCTACCTCTTTGGGAATGATATCCTTAATCCTCGCCTTCCTTTTCATCTTGCCGCCCGCCACCGCCACCACCGAAGTTACTAACCCCTTTCTTCTTTTTTTCCCCTTCCTTTTTCCCCCTTACCTTTACAGGGAGAAGTGAAGGGCTTTTAAAGTTATAAACCTTATCTTTTTCCCACGGGTAAAGATCTTATTATCTACAGGAACCCCTTTTTGCCATTGTAAACGTAACTTGGCGAAGTTATAACGTGGTTTGTATTACTAATCCTTCCCGTATATTTCGTTATACTAACGTTTTTATAAATAAGATGATCGAAACGGACCTTTTCTAACGCCTCAAGTTACATGTTGCTAAGATACGTAGTAAGGCTTTTTTTAACGAGTAAAGTATTAAAACAGCGTATCCATGTTTATAACCCCTGGCCGTTAATAAATACGCCTTATATATCGAATATCGTGTCCATAGCCGCGAGTAAATTTATTAACGATTATTATTAAAACGGGGTTTGGTCCGCTTATTATTACTGTTAAGAATAAATTAATAACAGATATTCCTTTATTTGGGTAAATTTAAAGCCGTAAGCCGAAGCCTTATTACGTGCTCGCCGGCTTTATTATAAGTTTATTTTGAGATTATATTTGAATTACAAAATTTACTTTTTTATATTTCCAAATATTTTGCCTAGAACGCTCCAAGAAATGATTACTTTTGTAAATAATTAGAATTAACAGATATTGATTAATAGTAAGCGTTAACTGGCGGATAAAGAAAATCGGAAGTCGTTATTACCGTTAAAAAGTAAAGATTACGTATATATTAAGTAAAAGAGTTTGATGACGTTCTTTCTTATCACCGTAAGGAGGGTAAAGACACATCCGCGCTTTTCCCTAAAGGTATGCGGCTTAGGGCGCAAGGCCACTCCTTCGGTGACACCAATATCGGTGTTGATAATGGTAATAGCGGTGACATTAATATAAAAAGGGAGGATGGCGAGGAGAAAGATAACTGTGACATGAAGTCGCCCTCTCCATTTCCCTTTAGCAGTAAATAGCTTCTTATTTATGTTGGGCCAGTGTACTCAGACATAATATAGTATGTTACATAGTAATACAATTGTTTTTCAAAAAAATCGTAACGTAAGTGATCAATATAAAAGATAAGGAGTGAAAGTAGGTTCAATAGGGTCGAAATATAAGAATATAAAAAGTGATAACATATTGAAAGAGATGCGAATAGCAAATTTAAATAAAGGAAAATTTTGAAAAAGCGGTTTAAATAGTGTATTTATATAAGGAAAATCCTGTAGGAGAGGGTTAAATAGCGGATTTAAATGGAGAAAATTCCGTAAAAGCGGTTTGAATATTGGATCGAAACCGCGATAAAATTTCAAAAGCGGTGTAATCGTACAAAACAATGGCAACAGATATGGGGCGTAAAATGTTCCATTTAAAAGGGGCTGTAAACCCTTTTTAATAACATTAACGAAAAAAGTGCTTATTAATACGAACTTCTCCAATACCCCATTCAGGATACCTTTAATGATTATATTTATTAGGTTTTATTTCCTATCGATTTATCCTACTTTATTAATTTTGAGGCGCTTATACGATTCGTATAACGGCATAATATCGATTATAGGGCGTTTTTTCATTCGTAATACCAAGTTTAACTAATTATTTGTAAAGCAAACAAAAGTCCATATAAACGACGAAAGGGAGGGGTTTTAAATTGAAGTTCGAAATAATTATCTGGATCGTTATAATTATGGTAATTCACAAATCAAAGTTTCCAACCATATCATTAATTTCTGTGGTTAGGACGCTTCATATAACTTGTTTATATTTCGTTATACTTTGAGAAATGATCTTTCTACGAAACGTAAACCCGTTTCAGGCTAGGGTTTCGTTATATGAAATAAAAACGAATCCTATTTACGAGTTATAATTGGTATTACTTATAAAGAACTTGTTAGTAAAAATAAACAACTTTATAGTATTTATATTGAACGGTATATATTATTAATCGCATTTCAAATTATATAGTCCTTCGTTAGGTACGTTTTAAATTTTGCTTTTAGGATGGCCTCTAAAAGTTTCCTTTTTTCAGATACTAAAAAAGATGCGTTATATACCGTTAACACGCTATCCGTCTATATACTCTTTAATGAAAAGCCTTTAAAACATATTGTTGAAATAATGAACACAGGTCCAAGGTCGAACTAACTATTCCGAGCCGTTTTTATAGTGCTTTTAGTAGGTTTTATACCAATATATAACAGCCTTAATTAGCTTATGAAGTAAGTTTATAAAACGTAAAATAGTTTCGGACGGGTAATGTTTCCGAAGTTTTATAGGTATATAAACGTAGATACGGCGTTGCAACTGTTCTTCCAATTATATATAAGCTTATTTAATATTACGAAGTTCAATATAAAAGCCGTAAAACTTATATAGGGAGGCGGCGAACGCTAAAATCAAATGATAACTTACCTTTTATAAAGTGGTAGATTAGGTAACAATATTTCTTTACCCACGTCATTGTATCTTTTAATAACAAGGCGGTTTTTATTCACAAAGATTACCAACCTTATCTTTTAATTTATAAACTAAGCGTATGGGAAGAATTTTATAAGTGTTTGAATCGTTAACTGAAACCTTTAAAATCGAAAGAAGCTTTATTCGATCATAATAATGATTTATATTTACGTAAATTGCTTGAATATTATATGAGGAGTAGTAAAAATACCTTTTTAACGGAGTTTTAAATTTAACTCACGGTTCCTAGTTTTCTTTTACGTGATAAAAGAGGTTGTAACTAGGGAGTTAAAACGTTTATTGTTTTTCAACCCAAATAAGCGCTTTTATCAACGTAGTATTGGTTCCGTCAATATAAAAGAGCCGGTTTCATAAAACGATAAAGGTTTAAACGTGGTATCTGGAGGTTTTATTAGGTTTAGTGGCGGCCTGAAGTCGTTATTTTAGGAATAGCTTTACGAGTGTTATTAGCTAAATTACGGTTTCGGATCGCTTATTTTTCCATTTTTCCTTTTATACCTTTGTACCATTATCTCATAGAACGCGTCGAATTTTTTTTACAAGTCCACAAATATATCGTAACCTCCAAATCCGTTGATTTTCCAAAGGCCAATCCATTCGTGTTTAGTTTTCCAAATTAGGACCTCAGATTATAATGATAAGTTCAAAACACCAGTATTACGCGGACCGTTCTTTGTAACCAATATTTCCGAAACGTCATTTTAAACCTGTAGGGAACGTAATTTTACGATAACTTTTGCTATAGTATTTAATATTTTTATAGTGACTGGTGATGATATTAATTTTCATTGAGTTTAGGATAGATACTGAAAACCAAAAATATTCAAATTGAAACATTCTTGTCGAAAGCGTTATGAAAGGCTTCAAGCGCTATTTATGAAAATAAATTCCTTAAATTAATGTCTTTTAGTGTTTTGGATAATACCGTATACGCTTTTTAAACGGTTTATAATACCGTTTATGCTTTTTAATACCTTTTAATGCTTTTACTGGTATTTCCTTGTATTTATTACCAGAGATTCTAACCTTAATACGTTATTGAATCGAATTGAGGACCGTACTTACGTTGCAGGTAATCCAGTCAGAAGGCCTTAAGTTAGCGTTAAATTAACAGTTTATAAAATATCCTAGTAATTTATAACGAAAATGCTTTGCGTAAACTTCGCCACCTAAAATAATAATATTACGTTGACGGCGTATAGTAATAACTAGCTGTTAAGGTACATTATATCAACAATTACCTCGTAAATAAAATCCAGATCGTCTTAAAGGCGGAGTTTAAACCTCTATAAAGCCTACAAGTATAGCTGGCACTTATAGAAAAAAAATAGACAGATTTAAAAGCTTCCTTTCCTATATATGTATAACTTACGGCGTAAAGTATCCGTAAAAGGCGTTTCGTTACTGGGTATCCGAATCAGCGGTATAATATCCGTAATTCAGGAAACGTTTGGTTAACGACTTTAATTATATATATTTTGGGGAAAAACTATAGGTGTCTGAATTCAAGCCGGAGCGGTATGGATACGCCATCCGAAGCGCGGACAAGTTGGTTAGTTGTATTCCGGACCTCGACTCTGAGGTAGAACTTGACCGGTCCAAATAGATTATTCATAACGACCGTTCCAAGCGAAAATTCTTTTCTTTTGCCGAACGAAACCCCTCTATGTTTTCCTGTTCGGTCGAGCTGGAATTTCAGAAATTTCGTCGCAAACAAATCAAATTGTTTCTTTCTGGCGGTTAAGATTTTGGCCGCGTTGGTATTAGGTATAATGCCTTAAAATCGGTTTCCGTATTTATCTGAAAGTGTAAACTACAACATTATATAAGTGTTTAACACGTTGTTTTCGTAATCCAAGCTTACATTATGTAGGAAGAAGGCATTTTATAAGCTTGTAAAAATACTTTAGGTGGCTTCGTTATTCTAAGTTATCAAGTAAACATTATTAACTTAAAAGTTTTTTCTTCTGGAGGTGTATTTATAAGAGTAAGCGTTAAACTTATATTTTACGCCTTCGTATTTAGCTATGTATATTGTGAAATTAGGTTTCGTTTGGTATTGAGGCAAGTAATCGGGTTACAACTGTCGTTTAATTCGAATCAACTCGTGTATTTGATTATTAGTAAATTAATAACCGATTTTACCGTATATCATATAACTTTTTTTAAAACCCATAAAATTCCCTGTACTTTTTATAGGTATTGTTATATGAGCAGTTAATTTCGCCTTTGACTATAAGTCCACCCTCGATAATATTTGTGTTACTTTCGGTTTCCTAATCTTCCTCCCTCATGTTTATCTTTTTGGTATCCGTATTTAGGGCGTTTATTCTACCTTAGGTACATGTTAAATTTTCGGTCTAAAACGTATTAAATAGTTTCAACAAGGTTCGTTTTGGTAAGTTGACCCTTACCCTTGGTTTTATCGGTCATAGATACTAATTAGAAACTCGTTTATCGATATCTAAAGGTTTGAAAGGATACTTCAAAACGCGTATAAAAAGCTTATAAATCATTTCTTAATTTTAATAATATAAGGTCGATGTTTAGGTTTTCACTATATACTTTTATTACAACTTCAATCAATAGTTTGTCACCCTTCTATTTCAGTTTAAAAGCTGCTTAGCATTTCCGGAACTTCGATAACAGAGTAATAAGAAATTTTTAAAAGCTTTTCTTAACGTTTTTATATGAATTCTTTACGGGTTTTTCGTTGGTGCTTATCCAGTCCTTATTGTAAAGTTTCTGAATAATTTCCGTATCGAAATGTGATTTTACGTGGTTATAACACTTCGTAAATATGTTGAACTATGAAAAATAATATACATACTACTTTTTGGATTACCCAAATAGTATACCGGATAAAATAACATGGAATTGTAACGGCTTAATATCTTGTGTTATATATATATTTAGTATTATATGTATTTTATTAGTAAGTACGTTATATGGTTCGCTGTTATAGTTTTTGTTCTTGTTTTATAGTTTGGCGAAGTTAGTGAGTTATATTAAATCGATTTTATTAAATAGAAAGCGGTATGGTAAAAGGTTACGTTAAAGGTTGTACTTAACGGGTATTAACCTGTAAAGTATATATTAGCGTTTTACGTTATATAATCTTCAGGCGTGCCGGTTTTTTCATTCGGGTTACTTTTATCATAACCGAGCTAATTCTTAACGATGTCCGGGGCATCATTTTATCTAAATCTTTATTTAAAATTACGTTCCAAGAAAGGTTCGTATTCGATTCGTATTGTAAATAATCTTTATAGCACTTCCTCCTATTCCGTAGATTCCTTCGATTCCGTTTCTCCTTCGCGGTGTATGTTTAGCCTTAAACGCCTCGGTTTTTGTATTCACGAAGTATTTTCTCGTTTTTATTCATTTTTTTAAAAAGTCAATCCTGGTGTTCTTTAAGCTAATATTCATTTACAAACTTTAACTTTATTATTCTATCATCGGTTTACTTTGGCATTTAAATAAATTAAATAGTTTTTAACAGGGTCTTTGAAATACGGATATTATTGTTACCTTTCGCATTAATACCTTTGTTTAGTAGTTATTTTCGTCATATTTTGGAAATTATACCGTACATTACACGTTACATGTATAGCGTTTAGTTTGAAAAAGCCTTCCTAAAATCGTTAAATAAATCGCGCCCTTCAATATCGCCGCTACAGTAATTAAAGATTATATTAATAACGTACGTATTTACCGTACACGGGTCTAAATTATTCATTAATACTTCAATTTTATTATTCTATAAATGGAGGTTTCAATACTTTAAGATGTTGTTATAAAATAACGTGTTTGTAAATAGGTAGTTCATATATTCGTTGGGATTTCCCAAGTTTATTACTGGTAAATCTATATTTACAGATATATAAAATATACTATAGTGATTTAAAAGACGATTTTAGCATATAACCAAGATATTAAAGCGGTATAAATATAGGTTTAGCGTAGTAAATAGGATTCGGATACGTTTGTAATACAGTATCAAAATCGGTTTAGTCCAAATAACCAAAAATGAAAAAGCGAACAAATACGTAAATACAAAGCAAATAGAATACAATAAAATAGTTAAAATAAGGCGTTTGACGCTTATTAATATAGATAAAATCCAAATAAAGTATAAATAAGGCGTAATTATAAGTTAATTAGGCGTTTTAAATTGGTTTTTTGTATTGTTTTGTAAACGTTATACTAGTTAAACTGCTTACAAATTTCAACATCGTAAGTGATAAACTTAAATAAGCGGTATAAGCCAAATAAGGGAAAGCGAATGTTGGAAAAGATGAAAAAAAGATATGTGGAGGTGTGTGTGTATACGATTCGGGGCGGTTTAAAAGGTTCGGTTCGCATTTAGTAGGCGGTTCAGATATCGTATTATAGCTTCTTTTATTATTTGCGAGAGATACGAGTGTTACGTCTTAACCGCTCTTATGTTTCGTAAACGGTATGAGTGTTACGTTTTAGCCGCTTTTGTGTTTCATAAGTGGTGTGAGTATTGCGTCTTAGCCGCTTTTGTGTTTCGTAAGCGGTGTGAGTATTACGTTTTAGCCGTTTCAAAAGTGTGTAAGCGGTTTGGATACTGTTTTTAGATTGGATAGGTTCTAACGAGGGGTTCCATAACTTGGTGGTTTTGGTTTGAGTGGCCTATTACGTGATAAAACGCTTTTTAAAAAGTTCTCAAATATGTTTCAAGCGTGAAAAAGAATTAACGCATAACGTAACGAGGCTTTTGATAAATAAGGTATTAACAAGTTAATAATATCTTACTAAAGTTTCATTTAGATTTACTCCAGCTTTTATAGTCTTATTATGTTTTGGGTTTTAAAGGCGCTTCTGTGTACTTTTACACTTTCGTATGGCTTTTTTAATTCGTAATATTAAAGTTCAAATAATTAAGACTGTTATAGTATCCTCCTATAAGTATTTAACTTTGGTTTATCTCTTTTTCCCTAGGTTATTAATAATCGATTTAATCGGCTATTAATTAGTATCGGTAAGGTCTCTAATACGTTCACGTAACAAATGAATAAAAAAATGGTATAATAATAGTAAGATGAGTTATCAAAAGTAAAAGTGGTATTCAGAGAGTGTATACCACAGGTAGGAGGTTATAAACCTTTTACTCAGACAGTGGAACTTTACCATACACTCTGCTAATCTCCCTTCTGGGCAGTAGCACTCTGTCGTACACTTTGAAAATTCTATTTCTAGGTAGTGGCACACTATCATTCACTCTGTAGGAATGCACCTTGCAGAGTGGAACGTTATCATGCACTCTGCAAAGGTGCACGCCGTAGCGAGACAGCTTACTAACTATAGGAATATATGATAATATCCACAAATTCGTTAATTTCTCAGGATTTGTATGTTTTCTTCAAAATTATTGCGTTTATTATGAAACGTTTTTCATTGATTGTACCAAGTTTAAAAAGGTAATTGTAAAAGCTTCGAGAGTTAATAAAAATGTTATGGTCCAACCTACAATAGTAAGCTCAGTAGGTGCCAATTGGGGTTTACTATTAAGGTACAGACAGAAGACTAGAAGAGGTTATAGTGGCCCTTCATGCAGAGCTTATGGGTATAGCCAGTGCCTAGCCCGTTATGTATCCTCACACGTGCCATATATGGACCGCGTCTAGACCGGGCTCGGGCCAAATACTATATATTCCGTTACGTATATAATCAGGTAACATATAAACTTAATAGCTAATAGCCGAAGTTAATAATATTCCCCCCTTTTTATTAAACACCGTAAGGGCTGCGGTATCCCGCTAATTAAACGTGGGATGTAGATCGTATCTGCCTAATACGTGAGCCGGGCATAAGCTGAGCGCGGGCTTATAACGTACCTTCTAACATATCGTATAACGTATTAGCCGGTTTAACCCTAAGCCGTCGGCGTCTTATAATACGACCTTTAATGTGTCGTATGATATATAGATTTTACTGTCAGTATCGTATAACGCACTCTTTAACGTACTATATAATATATCATTTTATCGCCAGTTTCGTATAACGCGCCATTTAAAGTTCCGTATAACTTATAACCCTTGTTTATTCCTGTCCGCCTATTCCTATTAATAACGATTTTCCTGTTACACCTAAAACCTCCCTCGCTTTCTTTTACTTCGCTTATTTCCCTTAAACATTTCCCATTATACCGTATCTTTTATAATAATTATCTTATAACTACTTGAACCCGAGTCTTATCTTGGCCTTTAATTAATTATTAAAGCCTTGTAATTCATTAGACCTCCCCTTATCGATAAAATCAATATTGACAATAGTTTTTAGCTAGGTTATTTCGCTGTAGGCGCCTTTAATGGAGGTGATTAGTTATCTCGTCAAGTATATCACCCTACTATATATAAATACCCTATCGCTAACTATATCCTATAGCCTCCTCAATTTATAAGTGACCTATTTATCCTTAATAACCGCGAAGATAAAAGTAAACTTCCTTTATTATAGGTAAAAATATTTATATGTCTTATTTCGATCGTCTTTCTAATTTTGAAGTACCTTTTATTTGCGTTTGTATTTATCGTATGAAAGGATATCGTATATACCGAAACTTTTGGAATAGTACTACATGCAGTGCAGTAGGTCAATTTTACTTACAATAAAGTTGACTATACTGTACTGCAAGTTGAGTGTATTGTTTGTGGACTTACTGCATTGGATATAAGTCGAGTACAGCACGCTGCACTTCACTCTAGGGCACGGACCGAGCAATTGGCCATACAAATTACTGTGCAGACCAGCTAGCGGTTTGCCAAACCTAGAAAAATTCATCCACTACTTAACCAATGCAATACTACTATTACTTCGACTAATCGAATCGACAACGTTACAACAATCTAAAGACCTGCTATTACTAACTAGTGTTTATTCGGTTAAGCACAAATTGGCTAAGTAGAAGAAAAAATTACTTTCCAGTTACTTTTTGTGAAAGACTAAGGTAGAATAAAGTATGGATATTACTATATATCCTCATAGATAGTATATATAGGCCGAGTAGTAGTGCACTATATTGCAGGATATATTCCTGCAGGGTGCACGATATTGTGTCACGCTGCAGGCTGCACTCTTGCAAGACGCAAAGTGCATCATGCATAGATCGGTCTGGAATGGCTATTCCAGACCGACAGCAATGCGTGGATCGGTATAGAAGAAGTATTCCAGAGTTATACGCTCTGGGTAGAGGGCTTATGTGCCCTCACCTGTGGCATACACCTCTGAATGCTTCTTCTTGACTTATCAACTTACTTTATACTACAATTACCAATCATTCTAATTACTTTTCAAAGACCTTATGTTCACGTGAATATTATAGGCTTGAGACCTTATTGACAGAAAGATTCTTACGAAGGGACTCTACTGCTGCGCCGGTTTTCATGGCAATAGGTAGAAAAAACTTTGAGGTTACGCCGATTTTCATGGTAATTTAGAAGTAGCAACGGTATCGTTATTGAAAAACATTTAAAAATATTTGCTAATCTTTTTTAAAGACGTTGGAATTGACTGTCAAAAGTATTAAAGTTCGGAAAATTGGTAAACGGCCAAGTTAGTATTACTACGCGTAATATTACTACAATAAAAACGAATAATTCCTATAGTCAAAACAATAAACAACCTTTAACCTTACTCTGTACACTGAAATTTTGCCTATTCTTCACTTTTTTCACTTCCTCTACGTCAATTTAATCGTTTAGTTCATTGTTTTGAGCGAAAACACCAATAATCACCAAGTGGCGCCGAAAAAAACACGTTACGCAACTTTATGATAAATCGTCAAGTTCTCACGCGACTTCAATTTAAAACACCAAATATCTACACCTAAGATTACCAAGTCCCTCGCCCTATACGTTTTACACGCCCTACAAAAGCCAGAACGTCAAACTAGCTACCGTAAGTGCTCACTTTCAGGCTATCACCGACTTCGTCTGAAAAAAAGCAATCAAAAACCTGAAAACAGTCTTTGTTAACCACTACGACAAATATATTTGGATTGAGGATGTTAATAAAACCTTAATCAAAGCTCACCTGACCAACTATGTTGGTTAATACATCCTCGAATTTAACGCCAGTAAAGAGTTCAATCGAGGCGCCCGTGTTTTCCAAGATTTTCACGAGTTTTTCAACAATTGGACTTTTAATATGTAAAAGATAATCCAAATTAAAGTTAAGATTAGGTTTAAAGTGAAGGTTACTCTCCGTAATATTTAAATCACGAAAAAAACTTTATTAGTATTGGCAAAAATCTTTTTTAAACTAGCTCAATAAGAAGATTAACCTTATAACACTAATCATCAAAACCTTTAAGGAAAAGAGAAAGACATTCAAGTATTTTAACGCTTACATACACGTTTTAAGGGACCCCCACTTTAAATTGAATTAAGTTAAGCCTTTTCATGTACAGGTAATAAGGAACCTATTAACTTGTTCGGCAGTGCAACACTCTTATGTAACAACGTGGAGTATATCCTTAGAAGTAATATAACACGTAAAGCAAAGGTTGGCTATATAGCTAAAAGAATTAACGTCGGAACTTTACACCAGTCAATCAAGTAATATCGTTAAGCCTTTTAAAATTGTTAGATATCACCTTGCCCTTAGCATTTTTACTTAAAACTACTAAGCCCTTTAAAGGCTTCCCCCTTTAGGTTTATCTACGCGCGAGAAACCACTATAAATCCTACTACAGGACTTTACCCCTCGAGCTAGACGACTGGCAATTACCCTTAACACTGCGTCTCGAAGGCTTCAAAATTGAAATTATCGGGAAATACCATTTAACGCTAGAATAACTATCGCTATCTTCCTTTAAGACCTATCCAAATGGTTAACATTAACTATAAACTCCTTATAGACTTGACCAAAATTCAAAACCACGTAAAAAAATATAAAGGAAAGCCTTATAACCTTTTCGATACTAAGATAATACCCTTCTTAAACATCTGAAAATAAATAGAGATTTCCCCTTTAGGTTTTTACTTACTATTCCCCGAAATCCTTACAAGAAACGCTAGGAATCATTATCTAATCTTCATTAATAGAGCTACCAAGTTCCTCGAAATCTACGACGGTATAAAAAGTTACTTTGAATACGATATTTACCTCGACCAATACCATCCAAACTAGGCCACCACGCGGTAGACTACAATAATAACGAAGAAAAGAGAAGGAAACGCCAATGGATATCCTTAACCAAATGCTTTACAAGTTAATGCTATGCTAGAAAGTAATAATAAAAGCCCACGTTAACGAAGCCACAATTCGCGAGCAAGTACAGGTAGCAGTTACGGGCGTTAATGAGTTCGAATACACTCTACAACGCCTAAATACAACCTACGAAGGCTTTTTTTAGCTAGTTGCGCTTTTCGCTTACCACTATAATGGCGCGTATACTAAATTCGCTTAGTATATACCTTTAAGCTGGCAATTTCCCTAAAGTATAGGGAAAAAAACCTTGCGGTAGTTAATTACATCAACTGAAAGTATAGATGCGGGCGCCCACGACGCCTAAAGTTTAGCTTACCAGCCACAAACTAAAGGAAGAGATTACGTTAGCGCTAATAAGGCTAAGATTTAGGGGGACTTGTTAACTGTAAACACTATCGTTGTAATAATGGCAAAAGATATTAAATCTGTAGCAAGTCTAGCTACTAGTTAATTCGACATACCCCTGCCGAACGTGATAATAGAAAGATAGTATATAACGTCTAATACCCCACTAATTTTAAACAGGATTACTTAAATTGAATCGCAGACTTTGAACGCGACGAGCCAATTAACAGTGTTAATATCCCCAAGCAGATTAATTAATTTGAATATGCTGCTCCTAATGCGGCCTAATAACTAGACGACTATACCTTTATACATCATTTAGGTGGTGAAAACCCTTATCTTTACCTTAAATAAGCCCACAACCCCTAACACATTTTTAATCTTCGGGATTGTTACGCGAACCACACGTTTTAAGGTATTATATTAGACACAGAAGCAGCAAGGTACTTAACAGGAGACTTTTCATAGTATACAACTCTATGAAGGGAAAGTACTATAGCTATTATTATTAATCGTTACGATGTTAGTAAAGTTAAAGTTAACTTTAAATTAGGCAAATAATTATCGCTAATAGGTATAAAAGTAATTTAAACTATTGTAAAAGTAATTTTATTTGACATCCTTAAGTCCTCCATTCCTTTTTTACTTTAATTAAAGGATATAAAGACCCTCGGTGTTAACGTCGACGTTAACACAGATAAAATTGTTAAAAACGGCCAAAGGTTTCTCCTCGCCTTTAAGTGAGGTTACCTATAGTTCTATCTTTAAGGCCCAGAAATAGTGGTATTAAACCTAACAAAGTAGAATTTACATTAATTATACCAGCGATTTAACCATCTAATCGTTAATACAATATACAAAATTCTAAAGTTTACAAGGCATAAAGATGTAAAATACTCTGCCATAGAAGTTATTGAAAGACTTTGCCACCATTGAAAAACGCATACCTAACCCCCCCGAAGATTTAAATTTATACTGAAAGACGATAAGGGTTTTCATTACGAAATCTTCATCAATATATTTTACTTGGTAACAAGCTTATCTTTTACATCGTTAATTACGCAATTTCTTTTTACGTGGCTAAGTTATCAAAGTCCCTTCCAACAAAAGATACGTGGAAAATGCTAAAAATTCCATAAATAAACACGTACCTGGGCCCATCTAAAGTTGTCGTCGACGATACCGGTGCCAACTTTACGGCGGTGGAATTTCCAAATGATGTTAAGATAATGGGTATTTAGTGTAAATAGGGACCTGTGGAAGCTCATTAAAGCATTAAAAGGTTAAAAAGATATACGCCCTACTTTTCCAAACGTATAATATCTTGAAGTTAGAAATTAAAAGCTTTATGGATTCGGAGGCACGTTTATAAATAGTAGTGAAAGGCCTAAACGATATTATAGACCTTAACAGCTTGGTACAAACATTGTTAATCTTTGGAGCGTACCTACGCCTAACGAGTGAATTTCCGCCATTAGCAAGTACTTAGAAACGTATTATGGCCTATAACAAAGCTTTAAGGGAGCTACGAAAAGAATCGGTACGCCGCCAGATTAATAAGGCCTCTAACACAAAGAAAGACCCTATAATAATAATCGACGTACTTACTTTGCCGTTGTAAAGTAAAGTCCTCGTATAGCGGAAACTAGGCAAATAAAAGAAACTGTACAAGATATTAAGTATTGCGAATTACAGAATATTTATTAAAATTGCGAACGGTCCTGTATCTTTTCGAATTACCCAGGTCAATCCTTATATGCAGTCTATTAACAATGAAGACCTTTAAATCAAATAATTAAGCTAATAAGAACCCCATTTACCTATCGTCGACAAGCTGATAGAATGCCACCGGCGCAGATAACCTCCGAAAAATTCAAATATTAAAGAGTAGGAATACATACCAGGCGGTATTTAAAATACTACTTAGGTAAATAGAAAAGAAAAGTATAACGAAGACTTAGTATTAAAGCTCCAAACGTATGAGATTATTGAGATTTCCTCCAAATACTTTAAGGAAAGCGATAAAGTTGAAATCAACGGCTTACTAATTCGAAGGATTGTATAATTCGCGCCGAAAACCGATTTCAACCTTCAAAACACAAACGTCACGATCTTCAAGTCAAAAGTTATTTACGAAGTTAAAGGTAAAACTACAAGGCGGCCGTACCAAATATCACGTCTACTTGTTAAAAGATACAGTAATAAAGGCGAACATTATATCATTAAGTAATCTCCAACGCTTTAGAATATCAACTAACATTTAGTAATTGATTGAATATTAAGTTCACTAGCTAAGACTAAACGTAAATTTACACTAAATAGCTGTAATATAACATAAGCCCATATATAATTAATAATGGATTTAAAACGGATATTACTATTCAAACTGCCACAGAAACTAGGTGTCACCTACCTTTTAGGCACGGTAATCCGATATATTAAACTATTATAAGAATTGGTCAAAACAGGCGTTTATTAGTTTCTAGCATACTAGTCGTATTTCAAATTATGATTAGCGATAAATATTTTAACGTACGACTCGTATTTATTAATAACGAAGAAAATGAACTTCAACGTAGTAGGCATATAAACTAATGATACTTTCTTCGTCGGAGCGGCTAACTTTATGACACTAGAATAATAAGCGATTAGGGACTTTAAGTTCTGAAATTACAAACCAGTAACGATGTTGACGGATGGCAGTTAACTTGACTTTAATAAATCGTTAATCCGTATGCTTGTTATTGATGCCGGCCTTAGTTTTCGCTAAAAAAGCTAGGGAATTATTTCAACTACAATTAATAAGACTAATGTGGGTATTTATTAACGGTACTTGGAATAAAATGCTCGAGGTAACTATATTATTACCTTATGCCAACCGAAAGCTTTTTATAACCTCTTTATTGAGGCATAAGTACAAAACCCGGCAGATAAGGACTTTGACCAGCTAAATACAAGGCTTGTGTGACTGATACAAAATCTAGATCGAAGGATTAATATGGTTCTAATCGACTTGTCTAATGCCAAGTTAATAATCTTTACTAATGTGTCCTTTACAAACAATACCGACTTGTCCTTACAAATCGGCAGCCTAATAACTTTCGTTGGTAAAAACAGACAGAAAGACTAATTTAATATTATCGGCAGCCTAATCAACTAAATCTCCGTTAAGTGCAAAAGGATTACACGAAGAGTATTGTCTTCGGAGGTCTACAGTATAGTAACGAACTTTAAAGTAGTTATGACACTGTGGAAAACCCTTAACATTATTATTAGGCAGCTAAAGATTCCTCCTATCCCAGTGTTAATTTGTACCGACTCGAAAAACCTCTTTGAATACCTTTCGAAACTCGGAACCACCAGCGAAAAACGTCTGATAATCGACGTAATATCACTCTGTAAAGCTTATGAAGGGAGGGAGATTAAGGAGTTCCGATAAATCGATAGCAAAGACAACCCTATTAACGCTATGATGAAGACATCACCGAACAAGGTCCTGATAATGTTTATGGATAGCAATAGGCTGACTATACGCATCGAAAGCTATGTTAATAGGCCTCTGAGAAAGCGCAAATCATGTAACGGCAGTCAGAGATGTGCTAGTAAACTGAAAAATTGCTAAGGAATTAAAGGATAAAATGGTAATCTATTTAATTAGCATGGTTAAAGTGGAGGCCTACAAAGGTTCGTAGCGGAAATTTTTTTTATGGGAGTTAATAAACTCGAACCTCGAAGAGACGAAGTAATTAAGGTCAAATGGGGTCAATTTGAATGCAATTAGGTACAATTTAGTATGGAAGTTAACTGAAATTGATAAGACCTTAGCCAGTTGATGAGGAGGTAATTCAGTGGTAACCGAAAAAGATTAGTCAATCACACTAGCGTATATGCACAAACTAAAAATCTGCCAATGTTGGAATAGTACTATATATAATGCAGTAGATCAACTTTACTTACAATAAAGTTGACTATATTACACTACAAGTTAATTGTATTATTTGTAGACTTACTGCATTGGGTATAAGTCGATTACAATACGCTACACTTCACTCTAGGGCACGGGCCAAGCAATTGTCCATACAAATTACTGTGCAGATCGGCTAGCGGTCTGCTAAATCTAGAACAATTCATCCACCACTTCACTAATGCAATACTACTGTTACTTCGACCAATAGAATCGACAACGTTGCAATGATCTTAAGACCTGCCAACAGAAACGTTTATAATAAAGTAAGTTTAAAACATTGATTTTATAGAAAACTCGACCGCAAATAAACCCGTTTTTATAATGCATTTAGGAAATAAAATTGTTTATTATATTACCTGTTTTACGTGCAATATCAAGACAATCAATCGCAGCCTTTAACAACGGTGTTTATATTTTATCCTCAGCCTTCAAAAGGTAAGTCAATATCCAGGGTTATAAACCCGTTTTTATCCCCACGTTCTTTGAATTGATTCATTAGTTTATTCGGCTTCGAAATATTACCTGAGCCTAATACATTCCTACCATTCCAGTAGTATAAACTGTTACCTTTTTTATTATATGTCTCTGTTGCCTTTTCCTTTCGAGCTTATTATCGCCTAAAACTCCCTTGTCGCCGTTAATTATTTCGTTTATTTATCGTAATAAAATTTCCTTGGTTAACTGTGAATTGGTATGAAATATCTTCACGTCGGTTTTTTCCAGGTTTTGCCGTATAACTTTTTGTAAATTTAGCGTAAATTGCCAAAATAATATATTTACCTAAATTATGTTTTTATGGTTAATATAAGGTACGGTTAATAAAGCGTAACGAACTATGTTTATGGTCCAATCATAAAAGCTCGTTTTTTACCTGTATCTTCTTTGTTAAACTTACCTAAAAATAAGTTGACCTAGTCGATCGTTAAAGAACGGACTATCGTACCCGGGCTGACCGCGTCATTCGAGTATAAGCTAATAAATTATAGTTTTTTTATATTCAGTTTAAAAGGTTGTTTCTTCG
The DNA here is from genome assembly GCA_038502455.1 of Anisogramma anomala. NCBI lineage: Eukaryota > Fungi > Ascomycota > Sordariomycetes > Diaporthales > Gnomoniaceae > Anisogramma > Anisogramma anomala. The sequence goes on along the minus strand of JASMMZ010000003.1, from coordinate 12,893,075 downwards.
TCTCGTCCCGCATTAGCCGCTATTATTGGCTTACCCTCATATTTGTCCCGTTTACCGTTATCTGTTATCGTTGGCGTCGCTTAGCTCCCGCATCTTCTCTCTCCAACCGACCTCGTTAGCGCTAATTAATACCCGCCCCGCCTTACATCTTCCAACTTTACTGGCCTCTTCCAATATCCGAGGCTAATCATAATATGGTTTCTATTGTAAACGGCGTTATTATTTGGAAAATTTAAATAAAAATAATAATAACGAGTAAATGAAATTTAATAAGCCATAGTAAAAGCTTCTTTCCAGTCGGATATTTATTCGAGGAATTGAGGTAATATATACACGGCCCTACCTATTGTATTATACTATAATAGTAATAAAATTTCCTCTTTTTCTAAATATTGTATCATTACTAAGGTAATGGCGATTCGCCTCACATAAAATACTTTATATGTACCCGCCGCCAATATCAAAACACCAGTTTATGATAAAACCGGGTGTTTCTTTACTTCGTTTCGAATTAAATTAAGGCTATTATATTTTAATAAATTTTCTCATAACTTTTACTTCATTGATATGTAACTAATACTACTCCGTTCCGTTTTCCTAACGAGAATTTATTAAACTTTCAATTCTTTGTAAATATCTTTTCCCTTATCGTTAACAACGAAAACTGGTTTCGGGCGAGTATTAGATAGAATCTACGAAGAAAAAGGTTCCATAACCGCCTGTTAAAAAAAATTAATGTGAAATATGAGGTATTTTCTAAAAAACACGCAATATAATATTTAACGAGTTCGAAACGTGGACGACCCAATACTAATTATAAAGTCAATTAAGCCCTTTATTCGACAAGTTAGTTTTAATATTATACAAGTTAAACTAAACTTGATCGTTTACCTTATACCGTTTCTCCAAACGTCGTCAACGGTTCGCCGATATTTTTATTTCTTATTAACTATATATTATCGCCGTTTAGGTTAATCCATATCTTTGTATAGGAATATTAAAAACGTAACAGCTCGTTTCACCGGATTAGTTTATAACTTTATAGCTTTATTTACCCTAAAATTAGAAGATATTTTGTAACTATTAATTATCTGGGTTATATCAAACCTGGTAACTGTTTATTTTCAGTTATTCAATACGAATCAGTAAGTGGTTAAATATAATACCCAGTTATATTACGAAAAGGCGACGTCGATCCGTGAATACTTTTAAACCGTTTGGTTTATATTTTCTATGCTATTATTTATTGATAGGTTATACGCCGTCAATAAGAGTTATATTACCTTTATTGAAACATATAAAGTCGTTTAAAATACGATTACTTGATTCGAACTGCGATCGTAAACAATAAAAGCCAAAAATCTATAAAATCTTTATTATATTTCCCGGAAACGTTCCGTATACATATTTACGATTATAAATTATATAGTTTCGAATTGGATAAACTTGGAGAGAAGATTAGCAAAAACCAATAAGTACCAAAAGCCGTTGTCGGTAATTAATAAGTCAACTATGAAATCGACGGAAATATAAAACTAATACCGATTTAAAATAGAGAGGAGGTAAAAAAGGCCTTATCGTAAGGTACAACGAGATTTCATACCGTTATATTACGTATATATTTGATATAAATATCGAATATTTATAGTTATCCCATTTTAATAGTAATCTTGTTAAAGGATTCGAAATTCAACGTTTTTACCTGGATAAGCTATAATGAACGAGTCGTAAATATATTATTAGATCCTCGTTGTCAAAAATTCATAATTCGGTATTCAAAATCGGTAAAGTAATGCAACCTATCTTTCGAGTCGATCCTATAATTCATAATTTATACCGAATATATTACCTTAATCGGAAAACGTTTAACGCTTTCGAAAACCATTAATAAGCGAATTTCGTATAACAGGTAGTTTAATACTCTTTAATTCCATAATTTCGCGAAGCTATCCGATCCGAAAACAATGTAATTATTTGACGTTAACGAAACTAGCAGGTTTAACGCGGGTTGGACCAGCGGTGGTATTATAATTTCCGGTGTCCCGGTGTCCCCCAGAGTTATTACGGTTAGTGATATAGGTGCGAGCCGGATCCGAGGAGATCCTGTTAATACCAACACCTTGAAATCTTCCAACTTTTCTTTAGGATATATGTGATCGCAATTTAGTAACCAGGCCTTTATCTTAACGAATTTATCCGTATATTCCGTCGTGATATACTTTGCTATAATATATACGTTTATTATTATTATATTTAATATAATCATAAAAATAGGTTGAAAAGAAAAAACTCGTACGCAACGTTCTTTAACTTCGGGTTTTTTTCTTTTTTTTTATAATTTACGGGTTAATAGATTTGGATGTGCGTTTTAGGTTACGGTCTGGTCCTCTAAGTAGTATTGGAAGAGCGAACGAATTTCGGACTATCAAGCCTGGCATTCCGAAATCAAACATGGTGAGAAAAAAAATTCAATTCTTTATAATCCGTCAAGATCATAAATGGAGTGCGAACGCTACGTAATTCCGAAGGCCACGGCATTAATTAGGATACCACAGCTAAAATATCTCTATAGTAAATAGTGTAGTTACGCTCCGTGTCCGTTTATCGTACGGAATAATAAGTTACTAACTTGAGGATATTATGTTCATTCCTTTACAATAAATACCCGTTTCAAGGTTATTTTCGAATAATGGATTGCCATTGCAGTTAGTCGATTTAAATTATAATATATAAAAATCAGGGCCGTAATGAAGGTATTCCTCAACTTTTGGAATATATATTCCTCCCGATTTATCTACGCCTAACGAATTCTTTACTTCTTTAGTCGAATAAAATAATCTGACAGATCGGAAAAATCACTAATAAAGTCTCGATAAAATTCAATAAAACCTAAAACACTTCGAGCTTTCCGAATAGTACGTGGAAACTCCTATTTACGTATTAACCGGACTTTTTCGGGGTTAACCTGAATACTTACGTTAATTATTGCGATGAAACCCAAGTATTTTACTTCACAAAGTTATAATTTTTTTAAATCCACAATAAACTCGGTATCGTCAAGGCGTTTCAAAACTACGTAAACTTTCATTACATAATCCGATTTAATATCGGAAGAAAAGATTAAAATATATTTATGATAAATTATAATAGTATTATTTAAAATATCCCTTACTATAAAATTAATATACCATTCTCACGTCTTCGACGTTTTTAATAAAACGAAAAAGGTAATTAACCATTGAAACAAACCTAAAAGTATTTGAAAAGTCGTTAACATTTCCGATTCGGGTATAACCCAAATACGTTAAAAGGCCATTCGAATATTCATTTTTATAATTTATGTTGACTTCGATAACGCACGTAAGATTTCCTTAATTAAAAGTTTTTAAAAACGATACTATTCAGTAATTTTATTTAAGATCCGGTAATCGATATGAAACCTTTATTACACACCCCCGGTATAAAAATTAGTGATACCAGCGCTGTAGCTGATGAAAAAAATCGTAGAAAATTAACCCTTATTTATTAACTTCGTAATTTAACGTTTAAACTCGAAAAAAATCATTTCGTAATATCGAGTTTAATCATCCCTATAATATTTTTGGTAAAAATCAATTTTCACTCGGTTATATGTAAATATAGTAATGGGGTTTTCCCTTGTATAAGGGTAAGGTTATCGCCTTATCCTTATCAAATAAGTCTTAAAACTTTGCTAATTCGGGTAAAAAACGTAACTAATTTCCCCCTCTTTTAATAGTCGATGTTATCAATTAAAAAATCCGCGTTATTTTACGTTAGCTTATAATAATAGTGAATTACAATCAATCCCTTATACTTCATACTATTCGTTAAAAAGAGATTAACAAACTAATAAAAACAGATCCTATAACGTTTCGTATATCCTTAGACTTAAGGCGTAATATTAACGTATCGACGACTAATCCTATTGAATTATAAATTACTAAACGATTACTGCCAACGTTCAATATTACTAATTAATATCATATCTAAAGTATCAGAAAAATATATCCCTCGTTATTCTGGGAATAACTTACGTTAATATCGGGTTTAATTATTAATCAATATTTTTACGAAATTTGGTTATTTCAGTAATACGTGTATTTCGCTAAAACCCCAATATAATTTCCTAATTCCGAGGATAAAAAAACCTAATTTAATTTATCTTTAACCGTTACAACAAAGCCTTGTTTATAATATAATAACAATTATAGTTAATATCGGTCAAGTATTTTAAAAGTAAATATTATGAAAGAGTATAAGGATAAGGAATAAAATTCTGTTTATATGTATTTTAATTCAATGAAACACCTTTTGACTTGATTTCGTAATTATACCATCAAAGCTATATGATATCTAAATGAAATTATATTTAGGAGTAAGTCTTTTTCTATCGCTATTAGTAGAAAACCTTTATTTACCTTTTCAACTTAAACCGCATATACCTGTATCCAAGGAAATACCGAGAGGAATCCGTAATTACTTTAATAATGATCCATCAAACTAATACGTAAGTAGCACCCTGTAACTTATTTAATACGACGTTCTTTTGTCGTTATTTACGACGCTTTACGTACTTAGTCCTAAACCTATATTAAACAGGCTTGCTAAAACAATCAACCGTAATTACCAAGATGTCTTTAATAAAATACTTAAAGGTATAAATTCCTGTTATACTTATATAGGTTTCGATAATTTTCGATCAAAACATCGTTTTCAGTTTAAAAACTTCAATTTGTCGGCAAGTTCGTGGTATTTTATTAGGGCCGCGATATAATTGACCCGGCTATCACTTATTGTAATAGATTTGTCTCAGATACTTAGGGATACGCAAAAGCGTAAATAACAGAACTTTACGGCCAAAAGCCAATTTAATATCCCGTTTAATCTAATAATACCTTAAATCTAATAGTAAATAGTATCCATAAGTCTTTGTCGTTTATGAATAATCCCTTGAATTCGATTAAGGCTTTATACGATAAAGGTCGTTAAAAATGACTTTGATATAGTCGAAAAACTTGCTTATATCGTATATACCTTCGTATCCGCCGGCTTCTTAATACGCTGTAACAACTTACTTTACCGCTGACTTATAATAACCTTATATATAAAAAAACGTATACCGACCTTTCCCGATTTATATATTATCCTCCATTAGTATAAATTCGATCATTTATCTTGTCGTCACTAATATAAACTTAATCCGTATAATTACGGTTAATTATGTTGTTTTCGCGTACCTTTAAACGTTAGAGGACTAATATAACTTGCCGTTAAGTTAGTCTCGAGTTAATAAATCTTAATTACGACTTAAACGAAGTCATATATAAGGTCAATAACGGAATTTAATTAAACCGGTTGTTATTTTTACTTTATAATAGACTCGATGTGGCATATAATAACCTTTAAACGATATATATTAGCCTAATTCGACTGTAAAGAGGTAGGAGGTATTTTTATAAAGGTAGAGAACTAGTTATTTTCCGAAGGCCTATATTCCCCGATAATGTCAAAGTATAACGTAAAATCATTAATATTTCTTATCTATTCGTTTATTATAAGGAGTATTCTTTCGAAAAGATGAAAAAGATCTCAATAGTATATTATTAGTTAACTTATAATAGTAAGCCAAGTAGTTACCAATTAGGGTTTATCATTAAGGTACAAGCGAAAGACTAGACAAGGCTATAGTAGCCCTTCGTGTAGGGCTTATAAGCATAGTTAATACCCAGCTCATTACGTTCCCTCGCATGTACCGCATGCGGACCGCGCCCAGACTGAGCCTGGGCCGGGTACTACGTATCCCATTACGTGCACAGTCACGTAAGCTATTGTAATGATCACACTGAATCCCCGTGAGTATATAGAAGGTGTCAGAGGGTTTATGTTATTAAGAAGGTAGCAGAGGTGCTGAGTGAACAATATCGCAACCGTGTAAGTAATGATCAAAAGCCGTGAGGCTATTCAGATATGTAGACTGAATACTTAGATTGACAACTGAAGAGCTATGAAGGAAATACTATCTATGTGGTGCTGGCCGTGTCCTTATATTCTTTATCCTTCATACAGTCTTCAATACTGTCCTGGATTGGATCATACTGAATCGCTATGATCTCTCATGATCCATCACGTGACTTTGCTTAGTCATCGTGGCTGACATAAGAGATGTTCCTCGCCTGATGTGTTAGACTTCAGGCTTCTCAGTAGCGCAGTTGCATACTAGTACGTTTTCTAGCTCAATCGCTGTCTGGATCATGAAACCTATGGACTCATTGATCAATGGCCTGAATACATAAGAAAAAACAACTATAGGTATCGGAAGCAATCTTAAATATTTGGTAATAACTCTTAACTAACTATTAATTACTATACCAATGTTAAAGCTTATCATTATGCTGTAGACTTCCGATATCAATACGTTTTGTATTATACGTTTACTCTTAACGAATGTTTAGTATACGAGGTATCTGAGAATCATAAATTGTTTATCAGATACATCCTTGTTGATAACTATTAAAAGAAATATGATTTCAGAGGTGTGGTCGGTATTATTAATAAAACAAGCCGTTCTCAAAGATTATTAATTTTACTATCGTTAAATTTACTGGTATTATATTATACCTTTATTCTCATTGTTCAATTTTCATTGGATATGTTTATTTAACCTATTAAAGTTTTCATTCTTTGGATTTTAGTCTTATGCCATAATCAATAGGTCTTTCAATCCCTCTAGCGGGCATAGCGTAATGATACAAGCTGCTGGAACTCTTTGCTTAAGGTACTGTTACGGTGTTGCCTCGTTAGTTTGATCGATTTGAACTAGGTTCATAGCTTTCCCTTTTTACTGTAGGTTGAAATACTTGCTACATATATTGTAAATACTATAATTTCGGATTGAAGATCCGTTAGAATCTTGTTGTATATATTTAGTTAACGTCCTAATTGACTTATACTTTTAGAGGCACGAATCTTCGATATCACGTCATTGAGTCGCTATTAACCTAATGGTTTTAAGGAAAAGTATATTGTTAGTTTGTATGTTGACGATCCCCTGATTTTTACCTTACATAATCAATAGACATAGGTTAAACGTTGAAGTTATTAGAACTCACTTATTTCTGAAATACGTTTGGTATATTAAGAACAAGTGAATACTTGGTTCGGCGTTTTTGTAGAGAGTTTTAACGTATGGTATTATCGTTTTAGTAGGAAACTTGTGTCTGAGTTTTTTTTTATAGATTCAATTGTATAATTTGTCAAATATTCGTAGCAGATCTCATTTATGTTTGAGTAACATTACGACTATTAAAGATGAACTTATTGTTTTCACCAGAATTCAAATTGGTAGTAATTACATCAATTAAATGTCAGCTCCTATTTTAGATTATAAACGATTAAATATGTATTCAAACTTGACTTTCATTACCATATACTTGAGCGATTCACATTAACGTTTCTTACGGCCGGTCTGTGGTTTTACCCTTAAATTCGTGAATCATTTTTCATTTGAGGATTATTACATTTTTCTGTTCTTACTATATCTGTGGAATAAGAAATATATGAAATACTTTACCTTAAAAGCTATTAGAAGACTTCGCCACTACTGATAAATATATACATAAGCCCTCTTGAAATTTAAATTGACATTAAAAGACGATTAAAACTTGAATTACACGACCTTTATTAATATATTTTACTTAAATAATAAGTCTATTTTTCATGTTGTTAACCTCGCAACCTCTTTTTATGGGGCTAAGTTTCTAAAGTTTCTTTCGGCAAAGGATACGTGGGAAACGTTAAAAATACTATAATTAACACATACTCAGACCTACCTAACGTCGTCATCCACGATACCCGTACCAACTTTACGACGGTGGAGTTTTGAAAAGATATTAAAATAATAAGTATTTAGTATAAACAGGTACCCGTAAAATCCCATTAAAATATTAGAAAGGTTAAAAGGGCATACACTTGAGTTCGCCGAATATATAATATTTTTATGCTAAAAATTAAAACTTTTATGGATCCGGAGAAACGCCTATAAATAGTAGTAAACGGCCTGAACGACATTATAGGCCTTAACGGCTTAGTGACAACACTATTGGTCTTTAGAATATACCCACGCCTGACGAATGAATCTCTGCCCTCGTTAAATACTTGGAAACGTGCTATGACCTACAGAAAAGCTTTAAGGGAGTTTCGAGGAAAATCGACACACCGCCAGGTTATTAAAGCCCTTAACACTAGAAACAGCCCTACAATAATCGATGTATTTGATTTTCCGTTAAAAATTGAAGTCCTTGTATAGCGAAAACCGGGTAAATGAGAGGGCTCGTATAAGATATTTAGTATCGCGAACTTTTAAGTAATTGTTAAAACTGATAACGGTTCTATATCCTTTCAAATTAAGTTTGAGATAACTATCGCGACCTTTTTTCAAAACCTGTTAAAATGGTTAACATTAATTACAAACTCATAACGGATTTCGCCAAAATCTGGAATAATATAAAAAAGTATAACGGAAAGCTTTACAACTTTTTAGACACCAAAATAATACCCTTTTGAAATATCTATAAATGAATATAAGTCCTACCTTCTGGTTTTTACTTGCTGTTTTCTGAAATCCTTATAAGTTATATTAAAAATTACTACTTAATCTTTTTAACGAGCGTTACCACGTTTCGCGAGATTTACGACGGTATAAAAAGCCACTTCGAATACAACATTCATCTCGCATAATACCATATAGACTGGGTTATCATAAGGTGGGCTATTGTTGGTAGGGTCTAAAAGACCTATTTCACGTGAAAAGGTAACTTAGAAGAGTAATCAAGAATGATTGGTATTTTTAGTATAGTAAAGATGGAGATAATTTAAGAAAATGTATCCAAAGATGTAAGTTATAGGTGAGGGCTTATAAGCCCTCGCCCAAAGCGTACCACTTTGAAATACCTGCTTCTAGACCGCTCCACGTATGAGAGTATAATCTACAGCGTGTTACGTTATCATATACTCTACAAGAGTATAGCCTATAACATAACACTTGATCATATACTCTGTAATAGTATAGCCTGTAGCATGATACGTAATCGTGTCATGCTTCAGGAGTGTACCTTACAGCATAATGTACTGCTACCTAATTATACTATCTATAAAGATATATAATAATATCCATACAGGCAATCTTTTCTTCTTTCTTTATGCGCTCCTATCTAGTAGTATAGTTCAGTATCCAGTAGTGATAATATTGTTGTAGTGCGGTCCGTATTAATTGTATAGTAGCGATATTCTTTAGTTGATAGTGACAGTGAGTGATATTCTGTATCCAGTAGTGATTTTTAATTGATAGTGATAGTGGGTGATATTCCGTTTCTAGTAGTGATTCTTAGTTGATAGTTACAGTGGTGTATGCCATTGTTTCAGGCAAAACTTCTTTTTTCCCCTTCTTTCCTTTTGCTTATAGTAAAGCACTGATATTACGAATTAGGTTACGTAACCTTCCTCGTAACGTCGATAATTGTAGAAAGTATTAAAAGCATTATACATATTTTGAATACGTACGTCAAGGCGTTGTACGTGAGTGACATACTGCTTTCGGTGGCTTGTTTCTGTGGTGGCAAAAGCGGTTTTTTTTTTTTTTTTATGGAGGCCTAGTTGCGTATAAAGCATCTGACCACTCCTTCTCCTGAAGTATCGGCTCGTATTTTTGTGGTGTAGCAGATTTTGAAAGAAGTGAGCGGTTAATTTGTTGTATTTGTGGCAGATCCCGTGATTCGTGGTCGGTTGGAACATGCGTGTGTGGCAGATCTGGTGATTCGTGGTCCGCTGGAAGTTGTATTTGTGGCAGATCTGGTCGTTCCTCCTCCTGTAGCTCTTTTCCTCCTATTTGTAGTAGATCTGGCCCTTCCTCCTCTTGTAGCCCTTTTCCTCCCCCTTGCAGCTGCGGCCTAAACTGTATATCTAGGCCTTTTTTCTCTTGAAAGCATGTGATATCTAGATCTTCCTTCGCCTCCTTTTTTTTTTTAGCACTCCTTCTTCCTGCTGCTGTGGCTAAGACTTTGTACCTGGCTCCTCCTTCTCTTGAGGTCGTTGCCAAGAATTTGTAGCCAGCCCTTCTTTCTTTTGCAAGCGTGTAGGGGTAATCTTTTCCTTTTCTTCCTTTCGCAGCCCTCCTTTGTCTTGAGGCTGTGGCTTGGACTGTACACATAGGTTTTGCGTTCCTTGCAGTTCTTTTTCTTCTTATAGCCCACATAGGCCTTTTTTCCCTTGCAGTTCTTTTATTTCTTGCGGTAGTGGTTTTTCAGAGCTCCACTTCATTAGGTATTCCTTTCACTTCTGCAGGTAGTATCCTTCCACAAAATCTCCTTCTATAACTTCTTGGTCCGTCCATTTGGGTATATGTGTGAGCTGAGCCATTGCAAACAAGGCTTCTACGATACGGCTATAGCCAGGTGTATTAATACCTTCGCTTCGTAATTACCTTCGTAGAATTCTTGCAACTTATCCATCCACCATTTGCCACATAACCAGCGTCCAGTCCGTAAAGTTTTTTGTAAAGTCTTCGAATAATTCGCGTCCTCCAATATCGTCGCTACAATAGTTGTAAATCATATTCGTAACATACGTATTTTCGGTGTAAGGGTCGAAATCTACCACTAAAGCCTCGATCTTGTTATTTCAAAGGTTAAAGTCCAAATTACTAATGATAGTTCTTCGGAACAACATGTATGTAAAGAGGTAGTCTATATAGTCGTTGGCCTCTACCAGGTCCGTTACTGGTGGAGCCATCATGTATTTTAGCGCTTGCTAATTAACAATAGTCAAGTGGCTAGGAAAACTCAAATGAACTTTGAACAAACAGTGCAAAAGAAACTCAAAAAGAAACAAAACATAGAAACAGAGCGAACACATAAATGGTTTGTTAGCGCTTGGTAACGCCACACTAGCCAAGCGACTAAAAAAAAACAACTCAAATAAACTTAGAACAAATGGGGCAACCGTATCTATAAAAAACGAACGTAGGAAGGTTTTGTTAACGTGTAGTAGCGTCATGCTAGCTAAGCGGCTGGGAAAACTCAAATAAACTTAAAACAAACAGGGCAAACGAAACTAAAAAGAAATAAGTCGAACGTAGGAAAGCGGGTAAGGCAAAGAGAAAATGTGGGCAGAGTAAAGGGAACGTGGGTAAGGTAAAGGAAAAAATGTGTGATCCGGTGTGCAGGTCCGTCCATAGTAACGTGCCGTAGCAGAAATTGGTGGAGAGATTGGTTGGTTATTTGGTGTGCAACCGATATTGTTAAGGCGACCGGGTTGATTATTTGTGTGCAACCAATTTCAGCTTTGCTAGAGCGCGTTATTCGAAAGAAAAATCAGATAAGTCCCAGCGAAAGGCTCCGAAACTTGGTAGTCTTTGGCTTGCGTGGCCTGGTATCCGGTAGGTCCCAGTAAAGGGTTCCGAAAAACTTGGTGATTTTTCTGGCTTGCGTAGCCTAGTAAGTGATAGGGCGCCTTTCAAAAAGGACCCAGGTTGATTGTTCAAAGCGCCAATGCAAGTTGGAAGTTGACGGAATGGGCTGATCTTTTCGAAGTCAATCCGGATCTTATAGTCTTGTAACGCTTCGGGTTCCTCAGCGCTCTCGCATAATTCCACACTCCCGTATGGTTCTTATAAGGCGTAGTATAAATAATAAACAGTTGGTACCGCTATAACATCCTATTATAAGTATTTAACGAATGCTTATCTCTTCTTCCTAAGTTGTTTATAATCGACCGAGTAGGCTACTAATCAGTATCAATAGGGTCTAACAGAACCATTTCACGTGAAAAGGTAATTTAAAAGAGTAATTAAGAACAATTAGTATTTGTAGTATAGTAAAGATGAAGATGATTTAAGAAAAAGTATCCAAAGATATACGTTATAGGTGAGGGCTTATAAGCTCTTGCCCAAAGCGTACTACTCTGGAATACCTGCTTCTAGACCGCTCCATGCATGAGAGTATAATTAGCAGCGTGTCACGTTATCATATACTCTATAAGAGTATAGCCTGTAACATGACACGAGATCATATACTCTGCAAGAGTACAGCCTGTAGCATAACACATAATCGTGTCATGCTTCAGGAGTGTACCTTACAGTGTAATGTACTACTACCTAAATATACTATCTATGAAGATATATCATAATATCTACAGCTATAATAATAATAATAATAATAATAATAAATTACTCATAGATGTTTTTAATTAAATACTTGACAAATTGATAATATATTAGAAAGCAATAGGGAAGGATTACGCTAGTGAAGCTACACTTCGTAAACAGGTACAAATAGTAGTTACGGGTGTTAACGCGTTTGAATACGCCTAACAACGCTTAGATACCACCTGTAAAGGCTTTTTAGCCAGTTATGTTACTTGATTGTCACCGTAATAACACGTATACTAAACTCGTTTAATATGTACTCCAAAGCCGGCAATTTCCTTAACGTAAATGAAAAAAACCTTACGGCAATTAATTATATCGACCGTAAATACAGACGCCCATAACGCTTAAAGTTTGGCCTATTAACCTCGGCTCTAAATTAAAGGTAATACCTACATTAACGCCAATAATATTTAGGTAAACTTATTAACCGTAAATATTATCGTTGTAATAGTGATAAGAAATACTAGGTCTATAGCAAAGTTAATTATTGGTTAACTCGGCACCCCCCCGCCGAGCATAATAATAGGAAAGTAGCATACCACATCTAATACCCTACTACTTCGGAATAAGATTACTTGAATCAGGTTGTAAATACTAAAGGCGATAAGCTAATCAACGTCGCTAATATTTTTAGATAAATTAAGTAATACGAAGATATTACTTTTGGTACGACGACCTAATAACCAGTCAACCATACCTTCTTATATCTTTTAGGTAATAAAACCCCTTACTTTTACCTTAACTATACCCTTAATCCCTTATATACCTTTAATCTTCGCGATCATTGCGCGGATTATACGTTTTAAGGTAATATGTCAAATACTAAGGCGATAAGTTACTTAATAGGAGGCTATTCATAGTATATGGCACTGTGAAAGGAAAATACTATAGCCATTAAACTCATTTGATACGATACTGGTAAGGCCAAAGTTGGCTGTAGCTCGAACGAATAACGAAAGTTATTAGGGACAATGTTAATTCAAATTATTGTAAAAGTAATTACGTTTTATATTTTGAAATCCCCTACCTCTTTTCTACTTTATTTAAAGAATATAAAGACACTTGACGTTAACTTCGACGTTAACGTAGACAAGTTAGTTAAAAACGGTTAAAGGTTCCCGCTCGCTTTTAAGTAAGGGTACTTATAGTTTTATGTTTAAAGTCCGGGAGTAATAGTATTAAACCTGACGGAACCGGAAATACATTAATTACACCGGCATTTTAACCACCCAGCTGTTAACAGATTATATTAATTCCTAAAGTCCGTAAGGCATAATGATGTGAAATACTATGCCCTCGAAGCAATTAAAAGGCTATACCACCATTTTTAAACGTATATCCAAGCCCTCCAGAGATTGAAGTTTATATTAAAGGACGATAAGGAATTTAACTACGAAATATTTATTAATATGTTTTACTTAGATAATGAGCCTGTCTTTTATATCGTTTACTCCGTAATCTCTTTTTATAGGGTTAAGTTCCTAAAGTCCATTTCGGCAAAGGAAACGTAGGAAAGATTAAAAATATTATAAATTAACACGTACCTAAGTCTGCTTAACGTCGTCGTCTACGGTATCGATACTAACTTTATAGAGGTAAAGTTTTAGAAGGATACTAAAATAATAGGTATCCAGTGTAAACAGGTACTTGTGAAAGTTTACTAAAGCATTAAAAGGGTTAAAAGGGAACATCCCCTACTTCACCGAATTTATAATATCCTTACGTTAGAAATTAAAAGCTTTATGGATCCGGATATATGTTTATATATAGCAGTAAAAGGCCTTAATAACAACGTGGGATTTAACATCTAAATGACAACGCTTCTAGTCTTTAAAACGTACCTACGCTTAACGAGGGAATCTCCGCCCTCGATAAGTATTTAAAAACGTGCTACGGCATACAGAGAAACCCTAAAGGAATTACGAAGGTAATTAACACGCCGCCAGATTAATAACGCCTTTAATACCAAGAACAGTCTTTTAACAATCGACGTATTTACTTTGCCATTGTAAAGTAAAGTCCTTGTGTAGCGGAAACGAGGTAAATGGGAAGGGTTATATAATATATTAAGTATTATAAATTCTAGAGTAATTGTTAAAATTGTTAATAGCCTTGTATCCTTTCGAATTACCTAGTTCAAGCTCTACATTAAGGGTATTAAAAATAAAGACTTTTAAACCTCCGAAGTAAAGCGACCAAGCTAACACGAACCCCCTTTACTCGTTATTAACAAGTCGATAAAACGCCTTCGGTTCGGGAGACTTCTAAAAAAGAAGGATAACGTTAAAGAAAAGTAATATATACCGGGTCGTATCTATAATACTATTTAAGTAAATAAAAAAAAAGATAACGAAAACTTAGCAGTAAAGTTTAAGGTATAAGGAATTATTAAAATTTTCGGAAAATCTTTTGAAAAAGGCGATAAAGTTAAGATCGAAGGCCTATTAATTTAAGGTGTTGTATAGTTTGTGATGAAAACCAAGTTTAACCTTTAAAACCCAACCGTCACAATCTTTAAGTTGAGAATTATCCACGAGGTTAAAGGCAAGACTACGGAACGGCTGTATGAAAGTTACGACTAATCGCTGAAAGATACGGCAATAAAGGCAAATATTAAATCCTTACCTAATCTTTAAGGATTGAGAAAATTAGCTAACGCTTAATAAATACCCTAATAGTAAGTTTACTAGTTAAAACTAAAAACAAGTTTATATTTAATAGTCGTAATATTACATAAGCCTATATATCATTAACAACGAATCTATAAAGTATTGGATTACTAGAACTACCGCAAAATTTACGTATTATCTACCCTTTAAAACGGTAATATGGTATGTTAAACCACCATATAAACTAGTTAAGGCAGATGTTTATTAGTCTTTAACCTACTTCTCGCACTTTAAATATCGTTTAGCTATAAATTT
Organism: Anisogramma anomala; assembly: GCA_038502455.1. Taxonomy (NCBI): domain Eukaryota; kingdom Fungi; phylum Ascomycota; class Sordariomycetes; order Diaporthales; family Gnomoniaceae; genus Anisogramma; species Anisogramma anomala. The sequence continues at coordinate 12,877,928 of JASMMZ010000003.1, read as the reverse complement.
GTCAATATCCGACGTATGCTTACTAATAATATAAGAAAAGGATTCTATATAATAGGTATAAAAAATGATGATACCCTTTTCTTCGGAACGGTTAGCTTTATGAAATTGAAATAACAAGCGATTAAAAACTCCAAATTCTTAAATTACGAATTAGTAATAACGTTAACGGAAAATAACTAATTTAACTTTAATAAATCGTTAATCCGTATGCTTAATGTTAATGCCGGTTTAAGTTTTCTCTAAAAGGGTTAAGGCGTTGTTTTTACTGCAATCGATAAAACTAATAAAGACAAGACTTAATAGTACTTGGAATAACATATATGGGGTAGCTATATTACCACCCTATACCAACCAGAGGCCTTTTACGATTTATCCATTACGATACAAACACAAATACTGACAGATATAGACTTTAATCAACTAAATAAAAGGATAGAGTGACAGATTCGAAACCTGAATCGCGGAATTAATATAATATTAATCGACCTCTTAAGGGTTGAATTAATAATCTTTACGGACGGATTATTTATAAATAATACCTACTTGTCTTTACAGATCGGCTTCCTAATGATTTTTGTTAATGAAAGTAGCCAAGAGAACCAATTTAATATTACCAGCAACCTAATTTACTAGAATTCTGTTAAGTATAAGAGGATTACACGAAGTATGTAGGTTTCGGAGGTTTACGGCATAATAGCGGGCTTTAACGTAAGCATAACACCATATTAAACCCTTAATTACATTACAAGGCAGTTAGGGATTTCTCTTATTCCGGTGGTAATTTATACCGACTCAAAGAGCCTTTTCGAATGCCTTTTAAAACTCGGAACCACTAGTAAAAAGCGACTAATAATCGAAGTAATAGCACTCCATAAAGCCTACAAAGAGAGGAAAACTAAGGAATTCCGATAAATTGATAACAAAGATAACCCTACCGACGCTATAACACAAAAATTACTAAATAAAGCCTTGGAAAGGTTTGTGGATAACAACAAGTTAATTATACGAATTAAGGGCTACGTTGATAAACCGCCTTATTTACTTAACTTAGCCGGAATTATTGATTTTATACTGACAATTCGGATACCAGGTCAAAACGCTTTTTACGTTTAGTTTATATCGTAGGTTATACGAATATAGGAAAAGACGTATTTCAAGTTATCGAAAAGTTTTGTTATAAATACTAGTTACACTTACAAGCCTAACGAAGTTTTAAGTTCCGCCTTTAAAACGTTGTGAACTTTAATTACAAAGTAACTGTTAATATTATATATTTAGATAGCTAATCTGTTCTTTCCACTGTCGACGCAGTAACGTTATTTTAGGCCGTTAAATTCATACGAAGTGCTTTCGCTAGAAATTATTAGGACGTTCTGGTCAACTATTAGTTTAATGTCTACTTAATACCCTCAAACTAAATTACATACGACATTAATATAGCTTTCAACTTTGTAAAATGGTGTATTAAGGTTTGGGTAACTGGTAACAAATGTAAACAAAATTAGTAAAAATCTTATGTGGTATTGTAAAATGTAAACGGTATTACGGACCATTTAAAAAAACGTATATAGTCTTATTAAAAAAACTGAAGGATATCAGTTTTAAGGGATTTATCCTTGAGATAGCGGTTAACGCCGTTAACAATAATTTTGACCCAAGTGTGCTTATCACTACATTCCTTGTTTTTGGTGCCTATCCAAAAATCTACATAAATTTTGTCTTATTATCGTTTATAGTGTAAAGGGCTAATTTTATGGAAAAATCTATGGTAGTATTACGCTCTTTACGGGCGAAAAATGATATGTCCAAAACGTTAGCTATAAGGAATAGCCTATATAAAGTAAACGTTTTAAATATACTATTACAATTGAAGGTTTTAGTTTGGAAAACGAAAGATAAATAAATAAGTCTTTGAAGGATTCACGGGTTCAACGGCTATAATGTGCTGGTTAACCTTCCAAACAATACGAATTCATTTTATTAGACAATGGTATATGAATACAAAAGAAAGGTAAAAGCAATCGGTCCGAAATAGTAAAACGAACAAACCCGCCCGCAGATATTACCCAAAATAACGATTTTAAACAGAATTTAACTCTAACCCTTTTCTAAAAACAATATTTCGATCTTACTTCTCCAGATAAAAGTGGCACGTTTATATCAACCCTACTAAAACCTTGCCACCAAGGACGCCCTTTCGGCTTAAAAACTAAAAAACGCCCTAAGAACTTTGCCACAAATTCCTTTATTACGTAAAAAGAAACGGCAAACCGAGAATTCAACCTAAAGCTTCGTCATAAGGGTATTATCACCACATCAGGTACTCTATTTACATAATTTACTTAAACGGAAATCTTAGTCTGAATCGATTAAAACGTATTTCGTTTTAAACGTTTCGACCTGGTTATTTACTGTTTTTACAAGATTTTTTCGACCTACCTCATTTACGAGGTTAAAAATAAGACTGGGAAACCTTACGAAAAAAAACTCGCCTAATTATTAAAGGATATAACGATAAAAGTAAAAAAGACATTATAACCCAATCGTTTATATTACAACAGGCTAGTTACCCTTTTATCTTTATACTCGCGGCCTCTCTTAATAGACCGTATAACCTACATGTCGAATTTCGAGATATTATATAGGTATATACCCAATTAAAGGAATGGCTTGAAAAACGAATCTACGTCGAAATTCCAAAATATTTTAGATAAAAATATCCGCCTAAAAAGATTTTACGTATTATAAAACCATTTTATGGCTTAGCTAAAACCGGTATTTACTGGTATAATACCTATTAAAGGCATTATAAAAACAACTCGAAATAACTAGTTTTACCTTTAACCCGTACCTATTAATATTCATAACCCGTTTAAAAGGATTTATATTTACAGACATGTAAATGGACGATATTTTAACATCATGTAACACCTCGGTTTCCGCGTTTAAGGAAAGGAAACTTTCAAAGGTCGACTTAAAAGCGAAACCTAAGATTTACCTAACGGAAAACCATATGATTGATTTTAATAGCGTTATAATCACTCTTCGGAACGGCATTTTAAGCTTTATACAAGGAGGGTAGTTGGATAAAGTTACTTCGATCGTTTTAAATAACGTAAAACGGGCAGTCGAATACAGATGTTAACGTGTACGTAACGTTTAAATTACTGTTATAATATAACTAAAGAAAGTATTTAATCTCTTTATCGCCGCGTAATACAAAACCGAACCAATGGACGGTATATTCAAAGCGCTGAACAAACGTCTTGAATGAAGAATATATAATCTAAAACGCGGCTTGTAATTTATACCGATAAATATATGTACTACAAAGCTATTTATTTTATTAACGGTATATTCGTTAATATTAGCGATTATAATTTATAAATAAGCTTCGTCTTAGTTCTCGACAACGAAACATCGGACTGAAACGGCTTTAAGTTGTATGAAAATATTATTTATTAAATCTTTATCAATTACAAAAAGGTTACAAAAAACTTCCTAGCGTTAAAAATCTATAATATAGTTAATGATTTCGATTCAGACATTACTATCAAGATAACGATCCGAATAATCATTTTTAACCCTAATTTATGATTTTTCTCCTTTTTTATATACACTAATTGCTTTTTGATATACGAATACTTAGTTCAACTAGGAATTACTAATAAAAATAATAATTAATATTATAACTTTAGGCGAATTGTACAAACGACGTAAAATCGAGGAAATAAGATAAATCCATAGCAAATCTAACTTAGTAAACGCGATAACCAAAGTTGCTCCAAATAGAGTATTGTAAACACTTATATCCATAAGTATATTCTTTATTAAGGTTACTAAAAAGGTTTTACGACTTAAGTAAACTATTATACTATTTTTCTCCAAGTTAACTCAGCCCGTACTATACCATTCGCGCAGGTCTCCGATTTTACCTTTATTTAATATAACCATCCGCATCGATCTCTGATTTTACTTTTGTTTAACACTGCCGTTTTATACAGCTCGCAACATTTTATCACTTCTTATTTTATACGCTTCGACTCAACGAACTACGTCATTTTTTTCTCTTTATTTAAATCAACGATATCGTACTAATCCTGGTATATTACCTTTTTCATTTTACATTTCGAGTTATATTTGTTACCCATTGAACCAATATTTTATCAGAAACTATAAAATTACTGTATAATGTGTTATATTATGACCGGGTACGTCGATTCGACCTGGGGGTATTTATTTATCAATAAAAGGAGAAGATGACATTATCGCGTCTCTACCGTTCTTTTCGTCGCCCTTTTTATATATATTAACTTTACCGTTATTACCGCTATCGGCGTTATCAACATTAACAAGAATATAGCCTCACACCTTATTGGTTATACCATTAGGCAAAGGCGTAAGGGGGGGGTTACCATCCTTACAACGACGTACAATAACGTTGTTAAACTCATTTACGTAATATATACGTAGACCTCGTTTCTAGGCAGTAACGGCGGCTGTCATTTCCTTAAACCTCCGGTGAACTTTTATTGCTAATTAGTATCGGTTTATTTTAATTATTTACGATCGCGATTACTTTTTTGGATAGCCTTAAACGATATATTTTTAATAAAGGAAATTTTTAAAATTCAGTTGAAACATACTGAAAAGCTGGCAAACGAATAGTACGGCTTGGGCTCATGGACTTAAAATTACCGAAATGGGGGTGTATAAGTTTCCAATCCATTCGTAACGGTAGTAGTAAGTTGAACGACTCCCGTTTTCGTAATAGTCGTTAACGAACTTAGCTGCGACCGCAAATACAACATACGATATGTAGGACGTATCCATTAACGGCTTAATTTACGGACCCGGATATATCGCTTTAACGCCTTACGCGTCAGATAAGTCTTGTATCAGCGGTGGCAGAAAGGAGCAAGGCGGCAGCAGCGATAAGGTTTAGAGGGATGGCGGCGGCGGTAAAACGGGACGAAGCGACGGTAACGGAGCTGGATAGCGTGACGGCATCTGGAGTAGACAGCATGGAGGCAGCGGGTAAAGAGGCCGTAATTAATAATATGGTACCCGAGAAAGGCGGGCTGTTACTGCTGGTGGTAATGGTGTTGTGAGCGGTGGCGACAGCAACGGTTGAGGTATGGTAGATACGTGTTAAACGGTTCTTTACAGACCTGGACTTACGCAGCATCTGTTTTAAGGAAAGGTTAATATATATATATTGGCTAGGTATCCTATATATTAAAGCGGTTTGTCTTAATTAAATAAAACAAAAGTAGAATTAAAGTAGGGATTTATATCGGCTTAGATTACATGCTTTTAAAAAAAAAGTTTTGTTTAAACCGATAACGATATATCTTTTTATACTAACCCAATACGTAATTGTATAATCACTCTTGCGTCATTATCCTTACGCAATCACCCTTGCATAATTACCTCTGTCAACTACAAAAGACGCTATATAATGGATAAAGAAAAGATTTACTATGTAGATATTACTATCACCCTTATAAATAGTATATATAAGTTTAGTGGCATCACATTGTATTGCAAGGTGCACTCTTATAGAGCGCACGATAACGTGTCACGCTGCAAGCTATACTCTTGTAAGACGTAAAGTGTATTATGCATGGATTGGTCTGGAATAGCTATACGAGACCGAATGTCAATACATGGATCGGTTTGGAATGGCTATAACAGATCGAACGGCAATACATAGAGCGGTTTGAAGTGGTACGCTCTGAGCAAGGGCATATAAGCCTTCACCCGTGGCGTGTACCTCTAGATGCTTCTTCTTTGATGATTATCTTTTATAATACAACTACCAATCTAACGATTACTCTTCTGAATACCTTATTTCACGTGAATAGGTTTTAGACATTACCGAAAAATATTGTAAATTAGTAAATTTGGAAGTAACATGTATGTATTCATTTATGAGGTACGTAATAACTCCTATATTTCCTTTAGCGTCATGTTTTTATGAAATTTGACTTCATAAAACATTGTTATTAAGTTAACAATTTGCAATAAAAACTTACTGCGTAATTAGAGTACGTTCATAAAAATTAAAAACATTAAAAAATTAGTTTCTTTCAAAGTAAACTTTAACTTGAGGAGGGTTTACGAGTATATTTGGTGATATTAATCATTCATTTGATTTCTTTCAACACTAAGAAGTTTATATTTTCAAAACTAATTATCTTAAAAACTTTATATAGATTGTCAATTACCGGATAATTAAACCGTAGACGAAATGGAAGAAGTTTGAATTCCATTAGGCTTCATATAGCTTCTTTTGATTTTTGAAGGTAGAACTAGAAATATTCATATTTCAAACTAAGTAGGAACTTTTAACCGTTACCTTGAACCAATTCGTTAATCCAAATATAAACGTTAACGCTAAGGTTTTTGATATATTTAAAGTAAACAAAGGAAGGTTTGATAGAATTTGTGAAGTAAAGAACCATGAACCCAATGAATATAATTACAGTCGTCGATCAAAGTGCAAAAAAAAAAAAAAAAAAAAAAAAAAATCGACCTAAATCCAACTTTAGCTCTATTTGCACCCACGTGTTTAAGTTTCGCAATTAATATTAATATATTTTCCTAATACGAAGTATTGCGAATAATCTTCTGTTACGTATCGCGTTATGATAATATACGGTACAATACTTAAAAAGACTGGAACTATGTAACAGTCACGAGTAATAAATGAATACGTAAAGATAAGATCGTTATCTTTATAACTATTATAAGTTTTTTTACTTGCTAAACGGTATAACAATCGTTATAGTCTAGTCATTAGGTTTTTTTAGGGCTAGAGTTAGTATTTTCATGCCAATAAATAGCTTAAGGCATATGTAGCTTATTTTTAACTTTTGTGATTTCAAAGTTTTCAACGTGTTCAATGTATTTTTTATTAAAAGTAAAAACTTATTAAATGCAATACATCATTGAATTCGATTATTATTTGGTAATAATATGATATATTAACTAATAATCTTATTAACTACAAATATAATGTCTTTTAACGTTATTTTAAAGGAATTCCCGGGATTAACTTAAAGATTTTCAAAAAGTGTATTTTTTTTTTCTTTACGTGTATCATTGTTCATATTTTTAAGTTGAAGTTTTTTATCAATCGAATTGTTTAGGTTTATTATATTTAAGAGCAATGTAGTAGATGAAATATGGTTTTTTATTGTTGTCGTTAAAATTGTAATCTTAAGGGTATATACCAGTCGAATTTGACACCCATTTTATTACGTTCATAAAAGAGGAAAGTCATTCGTTAAAAAAACTGTTTTAGATAAAATTAGGCTACTGTAAAGAGTATTTAATTTTTATAGCCCTTAATAGCTTGATGGGATTTTTAGCGTAGTATAATCTCGCTAGCTTTCACATCTCTTATTACTTATTAGCAAGGCACAAACCTATTAAGTATTTAATTAAAAAGATTCATCTTGCCTTCCAACTATTGTTGTGTTTTAATATGCCAGATTATCAATAATATTTAAATCCATATAGTAATGTGCAAAGTTAATATCGTATTTAAAATGAACCTTAAAATTCTTTTCAATCTTCTTAAATAAGAAGAAATTCATTAAAAACTATAAATGGTAGTTCTTGGTTTAGCAAGTCAGAATATCAGAAAATATCAAGTAAAAACTTGGTATCTTAATTCTTATTCCAAGTCAAATATTAACAAATAGTTATAACTTGATATCGAAAAAGTTATACAACTTACCATTATACTATACTTTGCCGCTTTAGATTTTTACAAAAATCGTGATTATACTATAATCAGCATTTATCAGGGAAATATTTCGATGAGAGAAGATAATATATTCGTCGTATAAACCTTTTAGAGTCCTCAACTGGAGGTGTCAAGGGTATAATGTATAGTACTAGTAGGAAGGATAGTTATCTTCAACAGAGTTTGGAGGGAAAATGCTACTAATTATACTTATAATAGGTTTACATATAAAGTTGTTTATTTTTTATATTTAATATTAATAGTGAATGCGTTGTAATTATACGTGTTAGTGAATTGGAGGATTGCCATAGATTTCGTAATAGTTGTTTAGGTACCAAAGAGATCTTTATAAGAGTTTTTACTTAACCGATTAGAGAATTAAAAAACTTGTTAGATTTAGGTAAATTAAGTTTTTATTATTTTTAATATTGTTCAAGTATTTTAGCCTTTGATAAATTGGGTTTAAGGAACATTTTTGGGTTTGTTTAGGTCTTTACAAACATCGTTATAGGTGTTAAATGATAATATTGTTAGAACTATTTTTGTCTTTATCTTCAAGGATTAATCAAATATTTTTATCTGTAATTAATAAATATAATATATTTGTTGGATTATGTTTTACCCTTTTTTTCGTCGAGAGGTGAATTCATTGTTTATGTAGTTTCATCTTTATATCATTTTTTATTCGCTTTCACACCCTACTCTATATTTTTAGGGTCTAGTTATTAAATCATTCGCGGAAAGTATCAAGTATGTTAGATTTTTAATCAAGTTCTATCTGGTTTCAATCGAAGATAAAATATCCTATATAGTTTGTTAGGTGTTTTTGGGTAAATTTTACGTTAACATTTCTTTTTTATAGGTTTTTATTGAAGTATTTAATGAGCTTAAATACGAGGCTTCCAATTGTTTCTTTTTGTCAAAGTTGTTGACAATATGAATTTTTGAATTTTTGGTAATTATCTTTACGATTAAGTGTTCAATCAACAAATAAATATAAATATTAAATCAATTAAGAGGAAAAGATTAATTTAGGAGGGTAGGCTATAGATTTTTTGTTGTTGAAGTAGTTACTTAAAGTTAGAAACATCTTAGGATTCAACTCTTTATAATTTGCAATTTGCAATAGTAGTAACAGTAGCGCTTGAGCTGTTTATTAACTTTAATAACTTGATAATTTGATGGTTCGTAAAATTTGAGATTTTTGAACAGTTAATTTCAAACCTTTTTATTCTAAAACTTATTTAATAATTAATTTTAGTATTTTCGATGACGATATCTTCATTACCTATAAATTACCGCAAACAGTTACATAGTTTATAAGCTCTCTCTACTCACTTCCACAAACAACTGTATAGTATTTAGAGGTACTTTGCAAAAATCTTTTCTTTACTTTAACTAAATAAAATGTAATAATTAGAAACCAATTTCTTTTTTTAACTTAGTTTATCTGTGTTTTAACTAATACGCATTGATTAGTATTGCTGGGCCTTTATTGTTGCAGCGTAATCGATTCGAATCGTGATCGAAGTAACTGGTATTGTGTTGAAAGTGTTGGTAATGTTTTACTTCTAAGTTTGGCAGACCGCTAGCTGGTCTGCATACTAATTTGTATGGACTACTGCTTGGCCCGTGCCCTACATTGAATTGGGCACTTCCTGCAATTGACTCGTAGTCAATACAGTCAACTTACATTCGGTACAGTCAACTTGTAGTCAGTAGAGTTGACTTAACTGTACTGCAATTGTCTGCTGTTCCAACAATTACGTTCTTTCCCAACTGGAAGTCGCTGCTGATAGCGGCATAATGTGGCTGCCTAATGTACCATAATATTGGGTTTGGTTGACCAATGCCAGTGAAGATTCGCCGTCATGATCTGGGATATCCCTGTCAGAAGCATAGCGTTCTTTGTCAGCACAGGGGCTGAACTTCAACCTCAATTCATCATCCACACTCCAAATACCCAGCCATGCTTCCCAAACTTCTAGTTCTCTATCAAACCTGAGGATGGTCTGTGCAAAATGCCAGAAGCTGTCCAAGGGGACAACCCTTGCCACCCCTGATGTCAAGAAGAAGACCGAGTTCTATCATGGTTCTGCCGCTGCCGCTGCTGCCGCCATATCCTCAAAGTCAGCAACACAGGGCCAAGCAGGTGTTGGAAAGGTGAGCTGACTTTGACTTGATGGGCTCCTCATTGAAATTTTTGGAATGAAATTTCTGTACCCCGTGCAATATCATGGAGGCTGATGACTTCTGCGAAACAGAGCAAATTACTGTCCAAGGGTGCAAAGAATCCATATGCACAGTATTCAAGGTAGGGAACCCGGGTGGCCCTGCCATTTCAACATGGCTGCGTTTTATTTCTGACCAAACTGGCAGCTCATGCACCAAATGCAAGACCAAGATCCCCCAGGGCCACAGTTACTGCAACAAGTGTGCATATCAGTCTGATTGTGAGTCGCTCCAAAATTTGATTGCTAGGTCTAGGGCTTGATGCTGATCTTGGGAGCAGTCTGTGCCATGTGTGGCAAGCCGAACAAAAAGGCAACTGGGAATGCTCCAACAGTATCAGGTCAAAAGTTCTCGCTGAAGTGAGATGCTGATTGACCTCTTCCAGAGCAGGGAGGATGACATCAGGTTGGGGGACCAGTGGTTTGATGTCGGGCGGAGAGAGAGAGGAGTTGTACACAGTGTCATTTGCACCGTATTTATGTCCCAAGGTCAAAACATTTGGAGCCTCAGTGCTTGAGACTCATGGACACAGCAGACATCTCATCTGATCAATACTCCATGGCTTCCGCTGATGCCAAGCCATTGCCTGTACATATATGGTTTCCCCGCACGGTAGTTGAACTTGGGAACCGGGTACTTCATGGAGATTATATGAAGTTCAAGATCTGAGGAACTCTATAGACTATACGTTGAGAGTGATCTTCCACCGCACCACCAAAACACGGCCCTTCGAGTACGACACCTCCGCGACCTGGACTACGTGCGTCTGCGAGAAGACCTTGGTCGCCTTCGCGGCGTTGAACCGCCGGAGGCGCGTATTGGAGGGGTGGAAATCGACGCCAAAAGACAGGACGAAGAAGAAGACGAAAGCGAGGACCCGCTCGATGATGGAGCCCTGGTCGGGCCGCGCGGTGTACATCATGGCGGCGTCTGTGATGCCGAGCGCCAGCTCGACGACGATGCATATCAGTGGGCGGTCCTACCACTGCCTGGTCACAATGGGGTTGGCTGCTATTGCAATAGGGTGCGGCTACACCCCGGGATACTTATCGATCTACCTCGGATGTGCGCACGGCATAACACGGGGCAACATATATCATCATATGACAGGTTACATAATCTACAAAGGCCTCTAAAACTATTTATTTTAATTAAGGATAAATATTTACGTTTGTCTTACTTCTAGTTCATCTCATCTATTGATAGGCCTTGCCAATGATAGGCCTTTAGACGTTGCAATGTAGTCGATTCGAATCTCTGGTCGAAGTAACTGGTGTATTGCATTGAAAGAGGTGATGCGTTACTTTTAAGTTTGGCAGACCGCTAGCTGGTCGGCACAGTAATTTGTATGGCCAATTGCTTGGCTCGTGCCCTAGTCTAAATTGGGCACATACTGTACTTGACTTTACAGTCAATACAGTCAACCCACAAAACAATAAACTCAACTTGCAGTCAGTACAGTCAACTTACGTTGACCGACTGCACTGCAATTACTCTGTTGAACAGCAATGCTAATACCATTACAATAAAAGATGAAAATACCACTATAACAAGAAGATAATAGACTTAAGTAACTTTTATACGCATACCTTAACTATAAATTGCCCAGTTTAATACAATATATAGAAATCTACTACATAACCTTTTGCGATAGTCTTTAATAAAACCAGTTAACCATGATAATATTTATTCAACGCTTTCCTTCAACGTAAAAAGTTATATTAATTTATTCCCCTGGTATAATATATAAAACCTATTTATCCGGGAGCTATTCGAGGATAAAAACGCTTTTTGTAGTTGTTGTAATATTATAGAGCTCAAATAGTAACATGAATTTCATAATAAAAGCAAATTTGAACCTATAAGTAAATTTAAACAATATATATTCAAATTCCCAAAATCGAAGGCATACATTTACTATCGGCCTGAAATTTCAATAGAAACAATGGAGATAATATATATGTAAATACACAAAGTCGCTAGTATTTGTACTATTATATTAATTGGTTGTTAGGCTTTATCTGTGCCATATAGTCGATTCGAATCTTTGGTTGAAGTTACTGGTGTATTGCATTGAAAGTGATAATGTCTTACTTTTGAGTTTAGCAGACCGCTAGCCGGTTTGCACGCTAATTTGTATAGCTAATTGCTAAGCTTGTCATCCTACCCGATATATTTATAAGTAGTTCCCACATTTGTTGGTGCTATCACAAGAACTATATACGATTCTTTAATATTACCAAAAAAAAACTTTTTAATAGCTCCCACTATAGCTAACGCTAAATGTGCCAAATCGACGCTGCACGCTCTTGGTGCGCCTATAAAAATACTCGATCTTTGTAGAAAAATTAAAAGCTTTAGCAAAAGAGTAAAGTAACTGGACCTCTTCCAATGGAGAAAAATAAAGTTGTATATCAATCCTAACCTTTTAGTATCGAAACCTTTTACAAAGCCCTCGATACGTAAAAACGCAACTTGTAAATTCGAGAGACCATGTACCGGGGCTATAAACAAATTATTAATGTTTTCTTCATTCGTTTCGATATACTCAGCTTTACTTAATGACGCACTTTAATTTAAAAAAATCGCGGTGTACGTTATGAATAATATTGCGGGTGGTGGGCTGTGAGTATAATTAAATAAACTTCCCTCTCACCTAACGTAAACCAACCAAACCCGAAAACCCTTTTGTACGTCTTCTCTTGCCGCTTCAAATTACTCTACAGCTCCGACTTCTTTAATGAACGTACTGATCCTTGAAATTAGATTAACTCCTTTCTTATATATTAATACGAAACCTTTTACCACGCCAATTTGAAGAATTATATGGATTTTCGTAATAAACCATAAGAGGATTCCGGTGTTTTTAATAACGTTAAAAACCTTGCCACATATACGAAAATTATAAAGCTTCATCTACAACCGCCTAAAATATTTTTACAATGTACTACTCTTTAAAAGGCCGCAAAAGAGGCGGATCTATTTATTTTCATTATGATTTAAAAATGCCTTAAATGCAACTTCGAGAGATAATTCCTTCAATACATATCTCTAGAACGTATATAATTAGATTCATCTGTAATTAAGTTAGTAAAAACACCTTATGGGATTTATTATTTGTTACTTCAATATTATTATCAAAAATAGCTTCTTTTTTGAAGAAAGGATATCAATACATCTCCACCTATTTGGGGGAACTTCCATTATATTTTACTAATTTCAATATAGTTACATAATAAATAAAGTTCTCTCTATAATTTATTCGCCTTTTCAGAAACTTCGATCGAGGTTCAAAAAATAGTGAAAAAAGAAATTGCGATGTTGGCTGGGATTACGCCGATAGATATACATCCATCATTATACAAGTAAAACGTTGAAATAGGTTTAACAATCGGAATCGTTTCATTTCTTAAACTTGTTAAATTATCCCTTCTATTCAGTAATAACCAATAGTCGAGGGTAATAAATAAGTCATACCGGCTTTAATTATACGAAAATAGTCATTTGTAACAATATATGCATTTATCTTACGTACGTTCCATCTAGTAACTTCATTACGCGGTTTTGGCGAAAAAAAAAACCGTTTCTAAACCGAAGAAATTAGCGACTCAATATAGTTATTGTCACGACCATATCTTCTTAATTTGTATTGATTATTCAATGGCTTTTGAACGGGAGAAAGGAAAGTACATCTTAGTTACAGAATATTGGTTAAAAAAAATTAGAATTTTGGGTAGGATCTGTTATAATACGTAATTAGTGGTAAAAACACTGATTAAAGATGTCATTCAACCAAATCCGCTGAGTCAAACCTCCACATAATGAAAAGATATCACGAAACCAAGTTCTATTACATTAATATATGCTAATATTTTATTAGTAAAGGCGCGGTACAAACCAAATTTCCCGTTTAAGTTTCCGAACCCTCTAAAAACACGGTCATATACGTTAGTTTAATCCCGTTATACGACACTTTTTTATTGGTACCCATCATGTAAGGAATAAACGAAATTATTAACGTTTAAGGAACGACAGGTATTTGAAGCTTTAATATTAGTGACCTTTTTTATCCATAAAAAGCCTTAAATTTTCCGATGCGTATAAAAGACTCGCTTCATTATGAAAAATCGATATTGATACAACAGGTAAACCGATTGCTAGACCTAAATCTTGAGTGATATATTAGAAATCCTTCAAATTAATAAAGATTCACCTTAAAGCTGCGAAAGCATATATAGCTGGGATACAAAATATTCCAGCTGTTGCAACTAAAGATTTACATGAAGGGGTCGTTACGATGTTAAAATCTGTTACGTTTATATCCCAATTCGAATTTCTATCCCTTCTTATCACTTCGATCGACTAATAGATCGCAATGATTCATTCGGAATAGAGCTACCAATCTGATTGTAAATTTACTACCTACTAAATATCGACAAATAATAAGGTTTCAAAATTTTTAACATACTTATTCCGAGTACATAGATAATAGCTAAGCGTTTCCGAACGCTAAAAACAAATACGAGGTTTACAATAACTTAGGTAAATGAAGGAAAAACAACTACCGTACATCAAGTTTTACTACTAGATCGCATAACCAAAAGCACTAACGTTATTAACTTATAACATTACCACGATAAAAAGATAATAGTTTGAGATTATTATAACGATACTTAAGTTACGATCTCTTTTTATCTATCCGAAACTAAAGTAGATTAACCTATACATAAAAGGAACAATACGAATTACTTTTCATAACTATTCTTCGAGTCCATTTTCACACCAAAAAGGTTCCTTTTTTACAGTAATATAAACTCGGCTAAATATCGAAAAGAATTTTTTTGTAATTAAATATTAACAGAATCAAAATAATAAACGTAAATTGAAATTAATTCACAAACGATATATTAACTGAGATTTTTCATCAGATACTTCATTTTCAAAATATTATTGATGAGAACTTAAACCTTAAATATAAGCGTGTAAACCCAACCATAAGTAATATAAGTAGGGGAAAAACTTGAGATAATTAGACTCTTACGATAGGTATTTACTTTAATGACAAAGTAGAAGTTTCTATACATTATTGAAGACACGTTTTCAACTTTTCTTTTACTAGCATTTGTAATGATCACACTAAATACCCGTGAGTATATAGAAGGTGTCAGAGGGTTTATGTTATCAAGAAGGTAGCAGAGGTGCTGAGTGAACAATATCGCAACCGTGCAAGTAATGATCAAAAGCCGTGAGGCTATTCAGAATACACTGAGACTGAATACTTAGATTGACAACTGAAGAGCTATAAAGTAAATACTATCTATGTGGTGCTGACCGTGTCCTTATATTATATGGCCTTCATACCATCTTCAGTACTGAAGCTCATCGGTGCTCATTGAGGCTCACCGGTGCTCACTGAGGCTCAGTGAGCACTTGTGATCTAGATAGCCCTAACCCTGGAGGGTTGCCTAGTCTGGTGCTGACAAAGAGATATTCTCCGCCTAATGTGTTGGACTTCAGGCTCTCGGTAGCTCAGCTGCATGCTGGCCTATTTCCTGACCCGCCAACGTGCTTGAGTCATAACAGCATTACCAAAGCCATTAGGATAACCCGATCTAATCTCGATAAAAGTTCTGATTATGAGGTAATATTAACAACATTTTTAGCTTACGAGTCCTATACCACGTTAGGAAGGTATATCAAAGTATCGAAACCCAATTTACCTATAATTAACAACCTACTCGTTATAAGGATAAATTTTGTACTTCTTGTAACCGAAATTACAAACAAAGTCGCCGTATATTCGTAAACAAATACCTTTTCATATCTGTGTAATTACGTTTGATATGGGGTCAGTAAACTCTCCATAATATGATTAAATTTGAAGAATGGTAGATTTTGAAAGTCGACTGGTTTTGCGATTATATATAAAAATCGAACATAGTAAGGTTTTATAACGACAGGTTAACCGAATTTGGAAAAAATCCTTATTAAAGTATATCGGGCTCGCGCCGATTTATGAAGAATTAAACTGGATGGGCTTTAAACTTCTCGAAGGTTTAGAAAATAATTAGTCAATATAGATATTCTTCTTCACTCCGAATCTATTTATTTGAAGTAAATAGTTATTTCGATTTCGACACTTATTAATAAGGTTAAATTTTAGGGGAAACATTTTCAATGGATTTTCAACCGATAACGACATCTTAAAAAACATTTCAGATAACAACGATAGATTCAAATACACCATCCCCTGGGGTATTTGTTACAGGCTAGTGCCTGGCTAGTATTACCAGGGATTTCATTCTGGTAGTTCTACACGTTCTTGCGATATCCTAGAGTAGGGAAGAAGACGCATGGGGACACGCTTCTATATGTCACATGACCAGGAGGATTACACTATCTTAACTTCATAGCAGCTCCCTAGCAGAGATTTCTCTTTTCTTATTTTTATCGACGTTTATAGACAATATTCAACCACCTTAAGCGACAGATCCGGCCTCAGTCCCTTTACATATAAATCTCGATCTCTTCCCGACGTTGTTTTAGTTGTTTATCAACGGCTATAACTTAGGGATATACGATCATTTTTCGACTTATCAAATTTAGACCCCTAATTCCTAAAGCAATTCCTTAACGCGTGCGTTAAAGAATAGCTTTAAAACGTTTTAACGGCTTAGTATAATCACTTGACTATTTAATATAAACGTTTTAACGACGCCCTAAGTGCGGAATTTATCAAGCGAAACTAAGTCGTTCGAAAGTACGTTTGATATTTAAAAAAAATAGAATACCAACGTATTGAATGCTTTAACGAATATAATTCGATAATTCGAAGTTGTCGGTACGTTTACGTCTTTAAAACAACTTTCCTTTTAAGAGGTTCCCCTTACGTACGTTACGAATGACGTTATTATTATACCGCACCTTACTAGGGACCACGTTAATTCTTTAAGCGATAAAAACCCGGACTCTTTTAACTCCGACTACGATATCGATGTCTTTTTTAATAGGAATTAACAACTTAAAATAAAACCTTTTAATTAGCCGGTCAAGCTTTCTGGTAATAAGTTACGGTTTCCGGTATAAAAAGTTACGATAATACGTAAATTACGTTGGAACCGAAAGTTTATCGGTATTGAAAACCCCTATTTTTACGCTATATTTCAATACTTAAAGGGCTCTAAAAAAAACTGTTATGGAAAGTTACTATACACACAGAGACGACAGCGGTATTAGTCACCCTAACGCCTTTATAACTATACTTCGTGCCAATTATTACGATTTTAACGTGGTTCAAATAGTTATCGCTCGGCTTACGAGTATAAAAAAGGTAGTTTGTAAACGATTTTACGTTTTTTAAACGTTTGGAAGCCCTTATTCGCGAAAACTGGCGGCATAAATTGGAAATCCGCCGCTAAACTTGCTATCTTAAAAGGAGTTATTAATAATACATTCGATAATACGTTACTCTTCTTCGATATACCCGCGGATTATAACGAATAGATTGCCCGCGCCCAGCTTATCGACGAACGTTTTTACAACTTTCATACTTGTTATAACGATACTATTACTAACTATTAAGGGCGCCATATGTAGTGGTAATAATAGTAGTAATGTACCCGTTCTTAATAACTAGAGCAACGTTATTATAACTGGTGTAAACGTTTTCCTAGTCGCTTTTAAGCGGCGCGCTGCCTGAATTAACTATTCAAAACTTTCCCGTCGTAAAAACCTCGGGTTATGTTTGTGTTACGATGCGAATAGGTACTGTATCTGTACCTACCCATGGGATCCGGCGTAACCTCTGAATGGCTTTAACTCCAAAACCGCTATAAAGATTTATTTTACTTTCATCGAAAGTTTTATCGATTTTAAAAAAGGAAAAGTGTAACTTTAGTATATAATCGCATATAAGAGTTAATAAAACTTTATTTTGAGTTGGTAACTTTTTTTCAGATTTTAAATAGCTTCCCGTTTATAATAAATTTACTTTATAGTTACATTCGTTTTCTTTATGTTTTAGTAAATATAGGTTTTACTATTATAATGTTACGAGTAAGTAGTTTGCCGACCGTTTAAAATTACCACGATTTTCCATCCTATTACGACGATTCGGCGAAGCTAAATACTACGTACCGGGTTTTTTCCCGCCACCTATTTCCTTTATATTTTTTGAGATATAAACCTTAATAAATACCGCCACTAAATCTAGGCTTATATCGTCCCCTTTTTATAATATAACGTTATTTTAGGTAAACCTTGGATAAAATTCCAACAGGTTATTTACGACGTTTCGAAACATATATTACTTTCAAGGCGAACCAGAAACCTTTGCGTTTAAAAGAGAGGATTCGCGCCCGTTCAAAAAACGCCAAAATGGGTCGGCGCCGTTACATTTCATGTTATTTTGCGAATAGCTTGTAAAAACCGAGCCGCTACTACACGGTTCGCCGCTGTCTCCTTCGAAAATATTATTAAAACACTTGTTTCAAAACCGTTCATGCCCGTTTACGATAAACTTCTCGCCGATATTAATGAATTCGCCCCCCGATTCGATAAGACCCTTAGCAAGATATTACCTTTTTACCGCTCGGAAACAAATTACGAAATCTTCTTTTATACTAATAACTATATCTTACCTTTAAAGGTTCCGTAGAGTCATTTATACGATATATCTGGTAGAAAAACTCCTTATGTTACGTAAAACGTTATCCGAGCTATTTAATTAAGGTTATATTCGAGTAAATAACTTTTCAATGGGTACTCCCGTACTTTTCATTATACAACTCAAAAGTAAATTATATTTTTATATCGGCTACCGCCGGCTTAATGCCATTACTAAGGTGGATCGTAACTCACATCCTCATATTAAAAAGATGTTCACGAATATTTTATAAGTTAGGTGGTTTATTAAACTGGATATTAAAGCTGCTTTTGACAAATTTCAAATTAAGGAGGAAAACTAATTGAAAACTACATTTCGTATACGTTTCGAACTTTTTAAATAGTTTATTACTTCTTTCAGCCTATTTGACGCCTTCGCTACCTTTTAAAGATATATTAATAATTCGTTACAACCCTTCTTAGATATTTTCTACTTTACTTATATCGATAATATCTTAGTTTTTTTCAACAACGCCTTTAATAACTATGTAACTAAAGTTAAATAAATCCTTAACGCCTTTAACGTTGCAGAAATTAACCTGAATATTTTCAAATATGAATTCGGCGTTTAAAAGACTAAATACCTAGGATTCGTTATCTATGCTGACGTCGGCATACGTATAAACACAGAAAAGTTACGCGTTATCTAGAATAAAACAGCTTTTAAGATGATTTTAAAAGTATAAAGGTTTCTTGAATTTATGAACTTTTATCGATATTTTATTCGCGATTAATTAACGATTATTCAACTATGACTCCAGTTGAACCTAAAAATACCTTATTTTATTAGGAGCCCGAGGAAAAAACTACTTTTCAATGGCTTAAACTTAACTTTTTCTTTAAACCAATACTTACTTAATAGGATCCTAACCACGACAACTTTTCAAAAGCCAACTATTTTGATTAAGCCTTAGGAGATTAATTTCTTTAGCGCGACGACTACGAAAACCTACGCCTAGTAACGTATCTCTATCGTTACTTGTTTCCCATCGAATATAACTAGGAAATCTACGACAACAAGCTATTCAGATTATAAATTACTTGAAAGCATGGAATACGGAGCTCCAAGACAAAGCACGCTCGTTTATGATTTGAATAAATTACAAAAATTAAAAGTACTTTATAAATATACGACAGTTTCTTAAATGATAAGTCCGCTAGTTTAAACGGCTTTAGTAATTCCATTTTCGGTTAATTTACAATTGAACGGTAAATTTTACGCGGACCAATATATTCTTATGACGAAACCAAAATATTTTAAGAGCCTTTTTGATTTACGTTCTTTAAGTCGAAAACTTTCATTATTACATCCAAATGACCCCTTCTCGAACCATTTCCGCATATAGTAATCTCCAGATTAACCGTTGCCGGAGAATTCATTCCGGAAGACCTTAAAAATTTTACTAATATCGATTTTTAAAGCTATTGAAACGCTATTATTATACGCTGTATTATGTACCCCCGACTAATATATATGGTACGTATAGGTAACCGATATTTTTAACAAATATCTATATCGATAACAAACGTATATTAAATGTTTCAATTTTGTAATATATAGTCAACAACGATAGGGTTTTATAGTTTCGCGACCGCATGTGGATACCTATTTACGAGTCGCTTACTTCTACCTAAATTTGAATTATTTATAATTTACTTTCTACTGGCGACCCAGGCCGTAACGTTACTATCATTATTCTTTATAAAACGTACTTTAAAGCCGGCTTATATCGTACGGTCCTCCGTTTTTACCGTAACTACGACGTTTTTAAACATACAAATTATTAGAGATATTAGCAAAAAAGACTTTTTAAACCCCTTACGGTTTCCGAAATATTTTAAAGCGAGTTTTTCATCGACTTTATAGTTAATTTACCTTAGGAAAGTATTGGCGACCTACTTTACCTTATAATTATTACGAACCGCTTACATAAAGTTGTTACTTTTGAGTCTATAATTACTATAAACACCGAAACTTATACGAAGTAGTTTTTAAATTGTTATGAACAATTTTATAGATTTCCCCGTACTTTTGTTAACGACGGTGACTTAAATTAGACCGGTGGGTTTTAAAAACGCCTTTACGACTTAATTAGGGTAAAGTGACGTTCAAATATTGCTTTTTACCCCGAAACCAACGGTATAACCGAACGCGTAAATTAAGAATTTTTCATGTATTTACGTTTCTGTTGGAATAGTATTACATGCAGTGCAGTAGGTCAACTTTACTGTAAGTAAAGTTGACTATACTGAACTGCAAGTTAAGTGTATTGCGTTGTGCAAACTTACTGCATTGGGTTTAAGTCGAGTGCAGTACGCTGCACTTCACTTTAGGGCATGGACCAGGCAATTGGCCATACAAATTATAGTTCAGACCGGTTAGGGGTTTACGACACCTAGAACAATATATCCACCATCTGACTACTAAAATATACCTGTTATTTCAACTAATCGAATCGACAACGTTGCAACGTCTAAGGCTTACCAACACTAATTAGTGCTTGCTTGCTAGTTTAAGCGTAGATAATCTAGGTAGAAGAAAAAGCTACTTTCCGATTACGCTTTAAGTTAAAACGACCGCCGAAGTAAAGGAACGGTTTTTGTAAAGGGCTTCCATTAGTACTACGGCAGTTTTCCAACGGCAGGAAAACAGAGAAGATTTTTGGGTTACGTCAGTCTTCCAACGGTAATCAGAAAGTTAGCAACGGTATCGCTATTCGAAAACACCAGGAAATATTTAGTAATCCATCTTAAAAAGCGTTGAGACTAACCATTAAAAGTTTTAAATGACAAGTTGATAAACGGCTAAGTAAGTACTACTACAGATGCTACTACTATATAAAAACGACTAAGTTCCTACGCTAAACAACTACAATAAATAACCTTTAACCTCTACCACTACCACTGACCTTCGCCCTTACCCTTTACACCAAATTTTTTCCTTACTTTATTCTTTTAACTCACTACATCACTTAAACCGTCAAGTTCGCTGCCCTAAGTGAATCAAGCCGCGCCAAAAAAGCCACGTAACGCAACCTCTCGCCAAAACACCAAGTTCCTACGTCTAAGATCACTAATTTTTTCTCCCTACACGCCTGCCAAGATATTTACCACAAGCCTTCACTTTCAGGCTATTACCGACCTCGTTTGGAAAAAAACAGTTAAGAACCTTGAAACTGTTTTTACCAAGTTTTACGACGAAAAACTATAGACCACGAATGTTAACAATACCTCTGATAAAGCTTACCTAACCAATTACGTTAGTTAGTACATCCTTGAAACTAACGCCAGAGAAAAGTTTAGTCGCGACGCCTGTACTTTCCAAGACTTTCGCGAGTTTTTTAGCTACTAAACCCTCGACCTGTAAAAGATAATCCAGCGCGAGGTTAAGATCAAGTTAAAAAAGAAGGTTACATGCCGTGGAATTTGGATTCATAACAAAATATCGGTGGGACTAGTCAAAACCTTTTTTAAATTAGCTTAATAAGAGGACTTTTTTTAGGATCCTAATCCTCAAGATCTTCAGGAAAAAAGAAAAGGTGTTAAGGAATCTTAACGCCCTTACATACGATCCAGAAAACCTCCCCTTCACTCTTAGCTAAGTTAAGCCTTTTTACACGCTGACGATAAAAAACCTATTTTAATACCATTACGTAACAGCGCGGAATACACCCTTAGCGGCGGAAAAACGCGTAAAGCAACAGCTTCCAACACGGCCAAAGGTATTAACGTTAATGTTTTACACCAGTCAATTGAATAAGATCGTTAGGCCTCTTAAAACCCATAAGGCCCCATCAACCCTCAACGTTACAATCGCCAAATATACTAAAAAAAACCCTCCCTTAGGACTTTACGTACGTGAACTGACTATAGACCTTACCATAGAACTCTACCCATCAGGTTAGGCGACTAGCAATTACTCTTAACACCGTACCTCGAAACCTTCAAAATTTGAATCGCCAGGAAATACCAACTAAGTTTAGGATAATTATCGTGACATTCCTTTAAGATCTATCAGAATAGTTAATATTAACTATAAACTGATAACAGACTTTGATAAGATTTTGGATAATATAGAGAAGTATAACGGAAAGCCCTATAACCTTCTTAACACTAAGATGATACCATTTTTAAATATTTGCAAGTGGATAAAGGTACACCCTTTTAGTTTTCACTCACTTTTTCCTGGAATCTATACAAGGTACGCAAAGGACTACTACTTAACCTTTCTAACTAGCGCTATAACGTTTCGCGAGATTTACGATAGTATAAAAGGCCACTTTTGACACAATGTCCACCTCGTGTAGTACTATACATATTAGGTTACTATGCGGTAAATTATAATAATGGCAAAGAAAAAAGAGGAGGAATCACTAATAGATATTCTTAATCAGATACTTGATAAGCTGATAATATGTTAAAAAGCAATGGGAAAGACATACGTTAGCGAAGCCACACTTCGTGAATAGGTACAGGCAGCAATTACAGGTGTTAACGAGTTCGAATAAGCCTTACAAAGCCCAAATATCACCTACGAAGGCTGTTTTAACTAGTTACATTCTTTACTTCCCACCGTAATGACACGCATACTAAACTCGTTCGGTATATACCCCTAAATCGGCAACTTCTTTAACGTAAATAAAGAAAATCTTACGGTAGTTAATTACGTTAACCGTAAGTACGGACGCCTATAACGTCTAAGGTTTGACTTATCAACCTCGATCTCGGTCCCGGATCAAAGGCAACACCCACGTTAACGCTAACAAAGTACAGGCGGTCCTGCTAACCGCTATTACTATCGTCGTAATAATGGCAAAAGATATTCGATTTGTAGTAAAACTGGTTACTAGTTAACTCGGCACCTCTTTGCCAAGAATAATAATAAAAAGGTAATTTATTACATCTAGTACCCTACTATTTTTAAACAAAAATACCTAAACTAGGTTACAAACTTTGAAGGGGATAGGCCTGTTAGAATCAATGCCCCTAAACTAATTAAATGGCACGAAAACACTGTTTCTAATACAATAATCTAATAACTAGACAACTATACCTTTCTATTTCGTTTGGGTGATAAAAACCCTTACTTTTACCTTAACTACGCTCTTAATCTCTTACACACCTTTAACCCCTGTAATCGCTACGCGAACCATAGATTTTAAGGTATTATACCAGATACAGGGGTAGCAAAGTACTTAATTAGAGGCTATTTTCAATACGTAATATTACGGAGGGAAAGTACTACAACTACTAAGATCAATCGTTACGATGCCGACAAGGTCAAAGTTAACTTTAGCATAAGCGAATAACTATCGTCACTAGAGATAACGGTAATTTAAACTATTATAGTAGCAATTACATTCCATATCCTTAAATCCTCTACCCCTTTCTTACTTTCCTTAAAGGATATAAAGACCTTTAGTGTTAACGTAAATGTCAACGTAGACGATCTGGTTTAAAATTGCCAAAGGTTTCTATTCGCTTTTAAGTAGGGATACTTATGGTTTTATCTTTAAGGTCCAAAAGTAGTGGTCCTAAACCTGACGGAGTCTGAGATACGCTAACTACACCGGCGCTTTAACCACCTAGTTGTTAACAGATTATATAAAGTCCTGAAGTTCTTTGGGTATAACGATATGAAATACTCTTCCCTGAAAGCCATTAAAAGGCTTTGCCACTATTAACAAATGTATACCCAAGCCCCCCAGAGATTGAATTTATACTAAAAGACGATAAGGACTTCAACTATAAGATCTTTATCAATGTATTTTACTTGGATAACAAGCACGTTTTTTAAGTCGTTAACTTTGCAACTTCTTTACATAGAGCTAAGTTTCTAAAGTCCTTTTCGGTAAAGGATACGTAGGAAACTTTAAGAATGCTATAGATTAACACGTACCTAGGTCCACCAAACGTCATAATCTACGATGCCGGTACCAATTTTACGGCAACGGGATTTTATGAAAATACTAAGATAATAGGTATCTAGTGTAAATAGGTACCTTTAAAATCCCATTAAAGCATTGGAAAGGTTAAAAGGGCACACGCCTTACTTCGCCGAGCGTACAATATCCTCACGTTGGAAATTGGAAATTTTACAAATTCGGAGGCACGCCTACAAATAGTAGTAAAGGGCTTAAACAAAATTATGGGCTCTGATAGTCTGGTGCCAACACTGCTGGTCTATAGAACGTACCCACGTTTAACGAGTGAATCTCCGCCCTCGGCAAGTACTCAAAAACATGCTACGACTTATAGCAAAGCTTTAAAGGAACTACAAAGGGAATTGACACGCCGCTAAGTTAATGATACCCTTAATACCAGAACGGGCCTACAACAATCGACGTACTTGATTTTCCATTATAAAGTAAATTTCTCGTATGACGGGAGCTAGGAAAATGGAAAGAGCCGTACAAGATATTAAGTATCAAAAACTTTAAAGTAGTTGTTAAAAATGCTAACGGTCCCGTGTATTTCCGGACTACTCAGGTTAAGCCTTACATTAAGGCTACTAAAGATAATGACCCTTAAGCCTTATAAGTAAAACTACCGAGTCAATACTACCCTTCTTTACCCATTATTAATGAGCCTATGGAGTGCTGCCAGCGCGGGCGACCCCCGAAAAAAAAGGTAAATATTAAAGAGAAGGAATAAACACCGAACCGTATTTACAATACTACTTAGGTAAGCAAGAAATAAAAAGATAACGAAAACTTGGTAGTAAAGCTTAGAGTATAAGAGATTATCAAAACTTCCGGCAAACCTTTTAAAGAAAGTAATAAGGTTGAAATCGATGGCATATTAACTCGAAGTGTAATACAATTTATACCGAAAACTTACTTTAACCTTTAAAACCTAAACTTCATGATCTTTAAGTCGAGTATTATCTACGAGGTTAAGGGCAAGACCACGGGGCGGCCGTATAAAAAGTCACGTCTAATCGCTTAAGGATACAGTGATAAAGGTAAGGACTAGATCCTTATATAATCTCCAACGATTTAAAAGATTAGTTAGCGCTCAATGGTTGCCCTAGTAACAAGTTTACTAGCTAGGACTAAGGGTAAATTCACACTTAATAACCGTAATATTACGTAAGCCTATATATAGTTAGGAACGGATTTATAACAGATTATGCTATTGGAATTACCATAGGAACTCCGTGCTATTTACCTATCAGGAACGGTAATATGGTATGTTAAACCATTGTATAAATTAGCTAAGGTAGGCGTCCACTAGTTTCTGACTTACTAGTCGCATTTCAAAGCTCGGCTAGCGATAAAATCTTTAACATACGACCCGTATTTATTGGTAACGCAAAAAAAGGACTTCGGCATGGTAGGTATATAAATTAACGGTACCCTTTTCGTCGGAATGGCTAGCTTTATGGTATAGGAATAGCAAGCGATCGGGAACTTCAAGTTCTAAAATTGTAATCCGGTAACGAAGTTGACGAAAAATAACTAACTTGAATTTAATGAATCGTTAATCCATATGCTTGGTGTTAATTCCGGCTTAAGCTTCCGCCAAAAGGGTTAGGGTGTTATTCTTATCATAATCGACAAGACTGACGAGGCTAAAGCTCAACGGTACTTGGAATAGCGTATACGGAGTGGCTATATTGTTAATTTATGCCAACTGAAAGCCTTATACGACTTATATATTGCGGTACAAGTATAAATACCAATAGATAAAAACTTTAATCGACTAAATAAAAGGTTGGAGTAACGAATGCGAAACCTGGACCATAGGATCAATATGGTGCTAATCGACTTTACAAAGGCCAAGTTAATAATCTTTACAGACGGGTTCTTTACAAATAATACCGACTTGTTTTTACAGATCGGCTTCCTAATAACCCTTATAAAAGAAGACAGGCAGGAAAGTTAATTTAACATTACTAACAACCTGATCTACTAGACCTCCGTTAAATGTAAAAGGATTATATGAAGCGTGTTTGCTTTAAAGGTCTACGGTATAATGGCGAGCTTTAACGTAGACATAGCGTTATGGGAAATCCTTAACCTTATCACTAAGTAACTAAAGATTCCCTTTATCCCAATGGTAATCTATACCGACTTAATAAGTCTCTTCGAGTACCTATTAAAGCTCGGAATCACTAGCGAAAACGACTAATAATCGACGTAATGGCACTCCGCGAAGTCTACGAAGGGAGGGAGATTAAAGAGTTCCGATAGATCGATGGCGAAGTTAATCCTACATATATAATAACGAAGTTCACGGCAAAGAAAAAACTGGAAAGGTTTGTAAATAACAACAAGCTGACCATACATATCGAGGGCTACGTAGATAAGCTGTTCGGAAAGCCTAAATCACGTAACGGTAGGCAGGGATGTGCTGGAAAATTGAAAGATTATCAGGGGATTAATAATAGTAATCTGGTTAAGTGGCACAGTTAAAGTTGCGAAAGACTAGCTATGGCAGAAGAACTTTTTGTGGGAGTTAATGAACTTGAACCTCGAAGCGGTAAAGCAATTGGGTGTAATGAAATGGGAAAGTTAATTGAAATTAATAGGGGGTATGAAACCACTGTTTAGCACTAACCGGGAAAATTTGGTCAGACACACTGGCGTAAGCGCGCACAAACTAAAAAGCCGCCAGTGTTGGAATAGTATTACATGTAGTACATTAGGACAACTTTACCATAAGTAAAGTAGACTATACTAAACTGCAAATTAAGTGTATTACGTTGTGTAGACTTACCGCATTAGGTGTAAGTTGAGTGCAGTACACTACACTTTACTTTAGGGCACGAGCCAAGCAATTGGCTATACAAATTACAGTGCAGACCGACTAGCGGTCTACCAAACCTAGAACAATGTATCCACCATCTGACTACTGCAATAAACCTGTTACTTCGACTAATCGAATCGACAACGTTGCAACGTTTAAGGCCTACCAACAGTTTCTTTATTATTTATACTTAATTCGATTAAATCCGTTTACTACTTAGCTATTAATTGGCGTTAAATAATAAAGATACTATTACCATGGATATAGACCTGTTTTTATAACTTACCATTATCATATCGATTTTATACAACCAGTATAACATTCTTTGTCCCGGTTACAATATTACGCGTAAGGAACAAAAACTTTATTTAACGTATCCAAAAAGCTACAAACTTCGTATAAACCGTAATAGCGGTTACTTAATAACGTATAAAAAAAGCCGTTAATAAGAGGCTTTCCCCTTTAAAAAGTTTTCGCGTTAATAATAACGTTTAACTTTTTTTATAAAAACCATAAATTAAGCTAATTTTCAAAAGAAGTTAAGTTAAATTTAGGGTAAATACCGATCAACGCGTGTAATCGACTTTGATATTATTAAATTAGATATATCGGGCGTGAAATATCCCTGATTTCATATAAACTAATTCGTACTAGTCGATTTTGATTCGCTTCTAAGCCAGGTAATTCGAAACTTTTAACTGTAAATCATTGATATTACTGGCGACAACGGCGAAGAGAAACTAAAATTCTATATTAAAAGTATATTACGAGCTCCTAATAAATTGTAACTCGGACTTAATCGACTTTATAACCCACCGGAACGGCAAGTCTTGATTAAGTAGGTAAATTATATACACCTAACGTAAAAGCCGCTTTTAAACTTCTTTAATACCGTAATACTTAATAACTTCGAATTACGTTACAGATTATCTAAAAATAACGATGGGCTTTTACACCTAACCCGTAAACTGGCTTAATATTTACACTTTACTTTACGAAATAAAGCGGCGTATAAACCGTTAATAAGCGGGTAATAAACAAATGTATTGGTATTAATAAAGATAG
Source organism: Anisogramma anomala (assembly GCA_038502455.1). Taxonomy (NCBI): domain Eukaryota; kingdom Fungi; phylum Ascomycota; class Sordariomycetes; order Diaporthales; family Gnomoniaceae; genus Anisogramma; species Anisogramma anomala. Next base: position 12,849,460 of record JASMMZ010000003.1, on the reverse strand, counting down.
AAAGCAAAACGATGACGGTAAGTTTACTTAAATATATCTTCGAAATTCTGGTCTAACTCCTTACCAAATATATTTTTGCCTATCCCAATCAGCTTATTTAATTTGTTATCTATACAACCTAGCTTAGCATTAATACATTTCGAAACCTCAATAAACTTTTACGTCGCTTCTAATAACACTCGTTAACTGCTCGTTAACCGCGTTTTCCACATTTTTACCTTACTACGAGAAACTTATTTAAGTATTACGTTTCTTTTTTATCAATTATACGGTCTGTAGGCTATTAAAGCGCACGGGGGTAACGGGGATAAAACCCGCCCCGGCCTAGGTATCCACTTTACATTATGTAACACGACATACCATTATAGTCTTTTTAATAGCAACTGCCTAGATTTATATGCTTTTTAATCGCTTGTTAACACTTATACAGTTATTTATAAAAATATAAACCTCCCCTGGTCTTAAAAATTAAATGCTAGGTTCGTTTTGGATAACTCCTTTACCATCTCATTAATATCAGGGTTTGGATTTAAAGGCCTATAAGAATAATTGAAATTGGGGCCTGTAGCCCTAACGAAGCAGAAACGATAACTATTACTAGTACTTAACCGCTTATTAGAAGCTTCTTCACGGTTATCTAACTTACTTACCTTCGGTTTCCTAACAGAACTTTCTCGGATGATATGCCATTTTATAAACGTATTCGAAATACGTTTACTCCCGAGTTTCGTCGGGATACATTTTAATAGCCTGTAGGGCAAGTAACCTCGGCCTCGTTATTAATGACTAAACAACTTTATAACAAATAACTTTCATTTTTAATAACCTTGAAAACCTTAAAAGCGAGTTAAGGATTTATCTTATTATAAGGCGGATATAAAGGGGAAATTAATTGTATTAGACTAGTGGAGCTAAAATACTGGTATTTTATCTAAGGAGTAAGGGTAAATACTCAGGGTAAAGTAGGTTATAAGATTTAAAACTGTACGAAAGGTTAAAAGTTCAAGGTTAAAGGAGGAAGAAAACTTTTATTATTAAAACTAGAGTTTAGGAACTATTTATAAGAAAGGCGTTAAAGCATCTTCTAATTAACGCTCTATTCTAACATAGCTTAACACTTTTTATACAATATTATGACGTTTTAAAAGGCGTGTTTACTTCCTCCGTACTTATCACGCCATACCAAAAAAAAAAAAAAAAAGATAAAGGAAAGGGGGAGGAGTTTAGGGGTGATGTTATAGGCTAGTGCCTAGCTAATATTACCAGGGATTTAACCCTGGTAGTTTTACATGTTCTTACGATGCTTTGAAGCAAAGAGGAAACCGTATAGAGACACGCTTCCACATGTTACATAACTAGGAGGGTTACACCATCTTAGCTCTATAGTAGCTCTCTATTAGGGACTTCTCCTTTCTATCTCTTCATCGAGGTTTATATACAATATCCGACTACCTTGAGCGACAGCCCCGGCTTCAGTCCCTTTACAGTATCGATATTTTTGATGAGGAGGTACATTATAATACCATAGGAATCTAAAAAACATTGCCGGGATACAACAACATATCAATCCGTTTATTTAAACCGTACTAGGAAATCATAGTGAAGTCTCATCTTATATTTTATAATGAGTGTTTAAGGTTAGGGGTTTTATTTTTAACATAGAAATAATCGAAAATATTTATGGTACCAGAATAAGGTGAGGGGAACTTATTATAAGCATATAACTAAAGACATATTGTTTCAATTTCAATATATTCTCAAGGTTAAGAACGTACTGTCACTCGTAAAGTATTTTGGACGTTTATTTTCCATGGTTTGGTTAACGACTAATATGGCGGGAAAAAGTTTAGGTGTTCCGCCTTGGACCTTGTAACATCTTTTCTGTATAATATCAAGTTCACCCTAACAAGTGGTAAAGTTACATCAATTATTTTCCGATAAATATAGGGAGTTATCCACGCCTTTTAATATAATTACCTTACGTAAAAATCACTACGGCGTTTGAGGTCTTACTAGAGTTTATTTACTTTGATTCAAAGTTTTTATTAAGAAGAGTGATGAAGTTTTGATATTGAATAATAATTATGGAATTTACGAACCTTTGCAACAATACTCTTTAAACTCATCTTTTTCCTTCGATAGTATATATAATTTATATAAACCTTGGTTAAATTTTGTTTCAGTCGTATTTTAATATATAATGATGACATTTTATTTCTAGGTATTTTACTTTTATTTAGAAACTAACTTCATAGGGTTTAGGGACGATTTACGGGAGGTGAACCGATGGATAATTAATAATGAGTTTGTTTTTATATCCTAAAAAAATGAATTTTCATATAATATTAGTCGCTGGGATTCGAACGATCTTACGAAACATAATAATTTATCTGTTTTATCTACCGCGAAGCCGGTTTATCCGATTACGAACGCTTTTCGAGTACCAAGTCTTTTAGTATGTAATGGTTGGGTTTTTGGTTTAACCGAACTTTATTAGGGTAAGTAAATATTAGAAAACGCGTTATAAGGGTTTCAAAAGTCGCGCGGCATTATCAGGGAATCTCCTATAAGAAATACGGGCCCTTGACACACATCCTTAAAATATTTATCAACATTGCTGCTGTGTCTATACTAATTTATCACACCGAAAATTGGTATACCAATCGTGGTTAAAAGGGATTCAAATAATAGTTTATAATTTCATTAATTAACATGATGAGAGTGATCGCTCCATCCTATAAGAGTTCGCTCAATACCTTCGCCCTTAAAAACGTTGGCCTACCCTTTAACAAAGTGGTTTTAAAACAGTAACTATTACGATTCACTCCTTATTCAAAAAAAATATTTACTTCGAACACCCTCTCATTCGACGTATTACAATATTATTTAACACTTAATCGAAAACGGCTACATAATAGGACCCGAAGAATCTAATATTAGATATAAACAGTTTTAACCACCCTATATACATACTTAAGGGGTCCGCCTAGTTTTATGTAATAATTACAACTCTTTCACACGTTTCTTTTGATTCTAATAACCTATTACGACCATATCGTACAAGTTAAAGAAAAACTCAATCTAATCTACAATTACTTTTAGTAAACAGAGAGTTTCTCACCTTCTAGCGGCTTATAATACTACCGCCACAGTTTTTTCCTGAGTTTTAACACCTTAAAGGCGGATAAACTAGATGAAAAACGGCTTATGATTTAAACGATAATACGCCAACTTCAACTTAAATTATATCACTGGTTTTGCTGATAAATATGAATAATTCTTTCACGGATAATGTAGATATATATATATATCCTTATAGTTAGTAAGTAGCCGCGGTACGGAATGCACCCTTGCAGCAGTGCACGGTAATGTACCACTCTGCAAGGTTCATTCTTGCAGAGTGCATGATAGCGTGCCACTGCTTGGAAATGGCATTTGTAGAGTTCACGATAGCGTGACACTGCCTGAAAGTTGTACTTTCAGAGTGCATAGTAAAATGCCACTGCCTGGATAATAGGTTTATAACCTTTTACCTAAGGTGTATACTCTCTGGATATTTCTACCTTAATAATAATTGTTTTTACTTTTTATAATACCAATTTGACGATTTATTTTCTATTCTTTTACGTTTATGCAAATGAGAAGATATTTTATCGTTACTAATAAGTAGTTGACTAGGTTTATTATAAACAGCTTAAGAAAAAAGAGGTAAACCGAAGTTAAATACCTATTATAGGATGTTATAGCGGTTTTAACTGTTTGTGCTTTAATACTACACCTTATAAGGATTATACGAGAGTGTGGAATTACGCTGGAAAGCCTTTAAAACCCTGAACATAGCAAGATTATAATATCCAGAGTAACTTTAAAAAGAACCACTTGAGTATAATATTATTAACTAGTTGTTATTTCGTTTAATAAAAGCCCCGTTATTTTAACCGTTCTTTCGTTATAGAGTTTTGAACGTACTCAGACACCTTTTCAAAATCAATTTATTACCTATTTAAGCTATACGAGTTAAAACTACCAAAATTCGAAATAATTTGTTAGGACTCGTCCAACCTAAACGCAGTATCTAGACCATGTACACAAACTAGAAGTAGCTAAGACGTAACATCCACACCTCTTCCAAAACTTAAAAACGGTTACGATATAATACATAAACTACTTACAAATAAGAAGAGCAGCTATAATACGATACTAAACCGCCCACCAAATACGAACTAAGTTTTACAAACAAGATCATTTATATACACCTCTTTACACTCAAATTTTTTCCCTCTCCTTTCCCATTTACCCTATCCGCCTCCCTTCGCTCGCCAAACACCAATTCTTAAATCAATTACTTACGAAGTGTAAGTTTATTAGCCTCTTGAATAATATACCGTTTGTAAAGAGTTAAAGAAGCTAATCCAAGGCGCCTGACTAGCTTATAGTTACGCTTTATTTGCGCTTCACTCGATTTTAGATTATATTAATAAGCGTTCAAGCCTAGATTGAATCGTTTTGTTATACCTCATTTGTTTTAAGTTTATATTATGTATGGTTTTTATTTTGGTTATTCAAATATTATAACCCAAACGCATCCAAATCCGTTCCACTACACGAAACCAATAGTTATACCACTCCAGATTTTCAGGTGTATTTAAGAACCGTCTTTCCAAACGTTTTAGTATACTTTTTACGCCTATAAATATAGTTCCGCTTGTAATAAACCTGGCAAATGTTAACGAACATATAGACTACATATTGAGAAAAAAAACGTTGTTTTGCAGTAGTATTTTAAAGTACTTAAACCTTAACCTATGTGATAATAAAATCGAGGCATTAGTAAAAGATTCAAGCCTTTTTACGGAAAATATGTATGTTATTGATATAATATTTAATTACTACAATGGTGATATGAAAGGGCGCGAATTATTCGATGATTTTAAAGAAGATTTTGTAAACTAAACGATGCATATATAGCGTTTGATCGATAATACGATTTCCAAAATATTAAGAAAACAAATACGGAATAGAGGTGTTAATACCACCGGAATAAATAATATACGTATTGCAAAGACCCTATTAAGAACGGCCTAGCTTATTCAAATTCTGAAGTAAACGGACCATGAAGTAATAAAAGTGAATTTTGTAAAAGGATACGAGTTGAAAAAGCGTTAGAATTCTCTACTTGAAATGATAAATCGGGAACGATAAAAGCTTCCACAAGTATAAAAATTAGGCATTTAATAAGGTTGAACTCCCATCTCAAAGTAAAAACAAAGTTAAAGGAATCGACAGAAAAACAGGAAATGCCGTAAAAATTATTCACGACGTAAGTTAAATACGAACCCTGCCTAAAAAGCAGTGTTAAATAAAGATTAAGATAAAACCGCGTTTTAAATACCGTTAATAACCAGTTTAAATACGAAGGAAACATCTTGGATAAAAAAACAGCCTGTTCGAAGACAATATGAACAGCGTAAAACGCTAATATATACCCTACAAACTAATACCCACTAATCACGACTCTTATCGTAATTTTCTACCGCATCGCTTTACTATTCATAGGGGCGATTTAATAAAACTTTGTAATTTTTTTAGTATTTGTGATAAAGACGATAATTATAGAGGCAAACCATACGACGTATTCAATAACAAAAGATGTACGATATTAATTACGTGTAAAAATCTAGATATTTAATCGTCGTAGTTTTACGTTATCTTACCCGGTATTTAATCAAGGCAAGTTAAAAAGTGGTATATCTACCACTTTGTTGTGGACTTAGGCTATTGGCCATTAAGTCTATTAGTTACGTGACTGTGCATGTAAAGGGATATGTAGTACCCGATTCAAGCCCGAATCGGGCGCGGTCCAAGCGTGGTCCGTATATAGTACGTGCAAAGGCACGTGACGGGCTAATTGACTGTACCTTAATAATAGACCCTAATTTGATACCTATTTAGCTTACCATCATAAGTCGGTTTATAATATATTATTAAGGTCTCCTTCTATTTTTCCGAAGAAATATTATTTATTATAAACGATTTGATAGCCAATATTTATAATTTTACGTTTTATTTCAACGTAATTGGGAAGAATGAGTCGTCGGCGAATAACCAGTTCCCTATTTTAATAGATATACTCTTTACCTGTTTAGAGACGACTTAAGTTAATATTTTTTGTTTATAAGATATTATAAGCTATATCGCGTCTGTTATAAAGTAATTATAATATCTGTGTTAATCGAATTTTTGTTATGGACTCAGGATATTGTTTTTTGAGTCTATAGATTACGTGACTGTACACGTAATGGGATAGGCAATACCCGGTCCGGGACCGGTCCGGGCGTGGACAGGGCACAGTTCGTGCACGGCACGTGTGAAGGCATGTGAAGGGCTGGGCACTGGCTATACTCATAGGTCCTGCACGGTAGGCTATGGTAGCCTCTTCTAATCTTTTACCGTACCTAAATAGTAAACTCCATTTAGTACCTATTTAGCTTACTATCGTAAGTCGGATTATAACATGCTATTAAGGTCTTTTTTTATCTTTTTAATGAAATATTATTTATAATAGACGAATCGATAGCAAACTTCAATAATTCTACGTTATATTTAAATGTTATCGTAGAGGACTGGCTGTCGGAGAATTCCTAGTTTTCCACCTCTATAATTATACCTCTTGCCACTTTAAAGCCGACTTGAGCCGATATTTCTAATTTATAAAATACCGTAAGCTATATCGTATCGGCTGTAAAGCAATTATAATAACCGAGTTAATCTACTTTAACCATCGACCTTATATCCAACTTCATTTAGGTTGTAACTAAGATTTAGTAATTTGAAGCCGAATCAGCTGCGACTCGTATTAGCCTTTTATCAGCTTAATGTAAACGAAAACGATATAACTAACCGCAATTCGAAGGATCTACTTTTACGTAGGCGACGACGCGCTAAATAATCGAATTTATACTAGAAACGAATAAGATATAAATTGGAAACGGTCGGTATACGTTTCTTTACGTATAAGGTTGTTATACAGTGGCGGTAATTCAAACGATTATAACTTATTATAAAGCCGGCGGACACGAGGATATATATAATAAAAACAAGTTTTTCGATTACATCGAAGCTACGTTTAATAACCCTCATTACGCGAATAAAATATTGGTTAAACTAAAGGGATTAGTTATAAGTAATAAAAACTTCTAAGCACTATTTGCTATTAAATTATAAATACTTTAAACTTTAAACGGACGGCCTTAATTAGCCTTAGGACGTAAAGTATAATTACTTACACTTTTGTATATCATTACATATCTAAGACAAACCTATTACAACAAACGTTAATCAAGTAAATTATATCGTAATCTTAAAAAAAGTACCGAGAATTCGCCCACGAGTAAAAATCCTTAAATTTAAAATAACGTTTTAATCGTTAATTAATGGGACCTGTACAAACTTAATAACCGGATAATAATACAATTATAATATGAGTTTGCACCTTTTAGGTTTCCTTATTAAGGGGTCATAATAATCGCGACTGGTTATCTCAATACTGTGGATAATTATTTTAATAATCCCATTCAGTACGCGTTCAAAACCAAAAACGTAAGGTGACGTAAGAGATGGTAAAAAAACGTTAAACGAAGCTCATTACAAGGCGTTATATACGTTATAACGTATCGGATTATTATTAACGAGATTATACATTCTGCCGGGTATTACCTCCTATGTGGGTATATTCGGTTTAAGTCGAAAAGGTAAATGAAGTTTCCCTATTAACGGTGATAAAAAATACCTAATTACTGGATACAGTTTCGGTCAAAGGTTACATAACCTTAATAAGGTAATTATAAAATCGAATAAAAAGGAGTTTAATTTAATTAAAATAAGTATAAACAAAGATTTATTCCTTATCCCTAGGAATTTTAATAATACTTATTTTCCAAATATTCAAATCGATTTGAACTACAATTATTATTATATTATAAACGAAGCTTTAATATAACTATTAAAGATGAAGTAAATTCGACTATTTTATCTTCGAAATCTTAGTACTACATTAAGTTTCCGGTAAAATACGCGTATTACCTAAATAACCAAGTTTCGAATGAATATAGATATATAGTTAAACGCGATACTAATATATATCATTCTCGGAATAACGTGGGACATGATTTTTGGAATACCTCAAATACGATACTAATAAATAACTTGAAACTTCAACGAAAGTCGTTTAAAAGTTTATGATTAAAAAAACTTAATCATCGAAATAATAATAATACACCTTAGGTCTAAGGATATACGGGGCGTAGTAAAATAGATTTTTATTGGTTTAATTAAACACTTGTATCAGAAGGTTTAAGTACGGGAAATTAGTTTCCGTTAAATTTTATCACAAACCTTTACGAAATAACGCGGAATATACAATCGATGGCAACGACTATAATTAAAAAGAAAAAGAATTAATTACGTCTTTTATTAAAATTTACAAAATTCCGCAACCTATTTAACAAAAATGAGGTTATAACCTTACCCCTATATAGAGAGAAACTCGATTACCAGATTTAAATCAAACGAAACAAAAATGAATCTTTATTGACACGATTATAGGGGTTATGACATTCTATATTAAAAAATTAATTTCTAAAGCTTCGATGATAAGTTAAGAATTTATTAAATAAAGGCTTAGACCGGACAAATTCTTTATCAGCTATAACGCTGGAATAACTTATTTCTAAGATATAAGGAGAATAAATATTTTATGTCGATTACCGAATCGTAAATGAAATTACCGAATAAACCTGTTTTCGTCTACCTTTAATTAAGGAAACTTTACGTACGTTATCGAAGTTGATATAACTTACGAAGTTAAATATTCGGCCGGATTTTTACCGCATTCGAGTTACTCCCAGATAAAAGGAATTAACGGCGTTTCGTATGTGATTCCGATTATTTAAATGATTAATTACCCTCTTTAAGCTAACAGGAATGCTAGCGACGTTTAAACGATATATTAACTATATCATAACGGATATTTTAGATAATTTCGTTACTTCTTACCTAAACGACTTTTTCGGTTTTTTCCCCGGTTATAAATAAGATTATATAACGAAAATTCGGGTAGTTTTGCGATGTCTTCGCGATACGAGGCTGAATTGAAATTTTAAAAAGTGTAACTTAGTAGTTAAAAAGGTAAAATGCCTGGGTTTTATTGTAACGGTCGGAGTTGGCATCCTGGTTAATCCTGAAAAAGTTCGGGAGGTTCGCGAATAGAAGTTATTACCTATTATTCGAAAAGTTTGAAGTTTCCTGGGTTTTGCCAAGTTTAATCGTAATTTTATTAGTATTTTCTTCGAGTCAGCAGATTATGTCGTCCGACGAAAGAAATAAGGAATTCGTTAAATTTGAACTAAATAGAAGAAATATATATTCCAAACCTTCAAAATACCTATATTATGGATCCGATTTGAATATATTAAAAGTTAGATCGGCTGACATTAATAAAAACCGACTGTTTCAAAACGGCGTTAAAAGGGTACTTATCGTAACAAAATATGGATAATATTCTATAACCAGTAGCTTATCATTTGGTAAGATTAATAGATGCGAAACGTAATTATATTATCTATAATAAAGAGCTTTTCGCGGTAATATTTTATTTAAAAACGTAGTTTTCGAATTACGTAGTATTTGCATCTCGTTTACGATATTAACGAACTATAAAACATTGGAATATTTGTTTTATTAAGTTTAATTTCAAAACGCCAGGTTATATAGGCCGAAGTCCTTTCTTTATTTTAATACCCCTTACGATATAGGCCCGCGACTTAGGGCGCCCGTCCGAATACGTTAACCCATGAATAATAAAATAAGCGTAGAGTCAAGGAATTCTATGCGCGAGTTTTTTAACCTATTTTCATTACTATATTAAACGTAATAATAATAAATTTATACGTTAAGGGTACGTAAATTGCGGCGGGTTGTACAAAGAAATTCATTCAAATAAAGGCTTAGTTGCTAGATCTCGACGACATATACTTTAATGGTGAGTCGAAAGTTTTTGAAAAGTCACCGAAAGCGAAATCGCTTCGGGTCCGATTTATACCTGTGTCATTATAGGAAATAATACCAGGGTATTTTCATACGTCGAAACTAATAACACCGTTATGAGTCCGGCCTATACTAAACACGTTAATATCGTTAACGCCAAATAGTAAATTTATTTTCGGTTTGGGTACCTTAATAGATTTCTAAAATTAAGAAGTAATAAACGACCTATTATACGAAATTCACCTACTAACGATTTTAGAAAACATTAAACGTTTTGTAATTAAAGATGGATACTCATTATAAATTGCGAATTATTAAATTAACTTACCGAATATATTATATTAATGTAACTGTGTATATTTACCGAATTAAAACCTATTAATAACGAAAATCTTACAGTATACCTACGATCTACTTATTATAAATTATTTAGGTAAAAATATTTCATTTCGCGCTTTCCAATGTGATGACTATTAAAAAGGGATAGTCGTAGATATTGGATATTTAGATCGAATAAATACGTGATGAAATAGAACAAAATCTCTTCTTACTTTACGTTAAAGCCTTCTTTGTCCCCTCCCTATCCCAAATCGGTATTACATATATATTTTTATCGAGTTCATAGTCGATTTAGTAACTACCAAGAGCCACTTTCTTTATTGTTTGGTTATTACGAATCGCTTTTTAAAATTTATTTAATTTCAGGTTATATAGTTTATAACTGTCGATGCGTATACGAAACGCTTTCGGAATATATAGTAAAGATTTCATAAATTTCTAAGTTTCATTATCAGTAACCGCGGTTTGAATTATGTAAACGTATTTTAAACGATATTGAGTTTTTTTTTAGTAAAGATAGAAAAACTTTTATATACGATATATTACCCATGAATAAATAATGTTATTCAACTTATAAATTTTGAAGTCCAAAAATACTTATATATCGTCTTCGCTTTTTCAAACTAGGATTAAGTTTGATATTTACTCGTTTATCAATTTGCATTGAATAACCAGAAGTCGAAGATTACCGGGTTTCATATAAACTGTGTAATAAATAGGTATACAATATTACATATTTCGAAAGTAAAAAGAGATATAAATCGTTAACTAATTTAACAGCGTAAACCGCTACATTTTTAACATATTTACATAAAAGGGCGGAACTGGCTTGAACAACGATAACTTATATTTAATAACAAATAAACACGACGACGAATCGTTGACGCCGTTTTATAAAACGATATAAAGTACGAACTTGGATTTAACTTAATTTACGTTATATTGAAATTGATCGCCTAGGTAAAAAAATTAATTAATTTTAAAATTAATACCAGTTCGTCAATATTTCGAACCCGTTTAATATCGATTTAAATATTTTAATCAAATACCTTATGTTTTACATGGATTTAATTAAATAGACCGTTTCGTATCCTGTGGATATTACTATATATCCGCATAGATAGTAATCATAGGGTAATTAGTAGTGCACTATATTGCAGGGTTCACTCTTATAGAGTGCACGATAACGTGTCACGCTGCAGACTGCACTCTTGCAAGACACAAAGTGCACCATGCATGGATAGGTTTGGAATACCAGACCGAAATGGATCGATTTGGAATGGTTATACCAGACCGAACGGCAATGCATGGATCGGTCTGGAATAACTATATTAGATCGAACGGTAATACGTGGAGCGGTTTATAGTGGTACGCTCTAGGCGAGGGCTTATAAGCCCTTGCCCATAGCGTACACCTTTAAATACTTTTCATTTTTACATTTTCATCTTTACTACAACTCTACTAATTTAACGATTACTCTTTTAAATACCTTTTTTTATATAAATATGTTTTAAAACTTACCGATATTAATTAGTAGCCGGTACGCTCGACTACAAATAACCTAAGAAAAAAGAAATAGATACAAGTTTAATACTTTTAACCTAATGTTATAATGGCTTTAACTATTTTTGCTCCAACACTTCTTTTTACAAAAATTACACGCTGACGTATATAAATATATTAAAAATGAAGTGACTTTAAAAAAGATAACTTTAATACAATATTATTAATTCTTATTTGGCGTTTGATCTATTAAAAGCCTTGTTACGTTACCATTGACCTATATTTGACGTTTTAATGCATCCGGATACTTTTTTAAAAGCGTTTTTTTACACACTAGGCCACGTAAGCTAAAACCACTAATTTTCGGAAACTTTAATTACGATATATTTGATTTTTGAAACTTATACCGCTCCTTTAATTGAAAACAGGTTACGACATATTTATCCTAGTCGATCGCTTTAGAAAGAGCGGTTACGACATACCTATTCTTACCGATCGTTTTAGAAAAAGCATTTACATATAAATCAACTAAAACGATTAATTTATCAAGTTCGGTTACAACATATTAATCTGGACCGATTACTAAACACCAGATTATATAACGTACCTCCCCATATTTACCCTCCCTTTACCCTGTTTACCTTATACTTCCTTTTCTCCGTTTGTTCTTCTGCGTTCGCCTTATGTATTTTAAATTAAATTTTCGCGATGTTTAAGTTTTCTTAGTCGTTTAACTAGCGTAGCATTACGAAACATTGATAAAACTTATTTGAAACGCGTGACTAGTTTTTGGTTACGTTTTATTTATCGTTTAGAATTTATTTACCTTAGTAAACGTTGATAAGCCTTGTTTTAAACACTTTAATTGCTTTACTTCCTTTGTATTTGTTATTTATAAAACGTATTACTTTAAATGTTAAAATCCGAACTTACTCGAATTTTTCCACAGCGCAGAATTACTGTAATGATCAAACTAAATACCCGTGAGTAAATAGAAGGTGTCAGGAGGTTTATGTTAGCAGTAAGATAGCAGAGGTAATAAAGGTACAATATCAAGAAGATGTTCGTGCTGTAGAGTAATCACTAGCCGTTAAGCTATTCAGGTGTGTAGACTGAATACTTAGATTGATAACTGAAGACCGATGAAGGAAATACTATCTATGTGGTAACGACTGTCTTCTTATATCCTATGGCCTTCATACAATCTTCATTACTGGACCGTTGAAGTCACTGGTCGCTTCCTGCGGTCCTATGTAGTATAGACTGGACTGCTACCTGGGTCCTTACATAAGAAATATCTCCGCTTGATGTGTTGAACATCAAGAGTCTGGCCGCTGGCCTGTTCCATGGTCTGCAGTTGGTCCTTGAGTTATAACAATTACTAACTTAACCTATTGTAATATATTAAGTAAGTATAGAAACCATTCTCAAAAATACTTATAGCTAAAGCCTTAAAATCAATAACACTAAAAAATGACAACGCTTACTTCGACCTCCTAGTTAAATATATGGGAATCAAAAAATCTATAATATATAAAATCAACTTAGGCCTTTGGAATGATATTATCGTTTCTCTAATTCAGGAACTCGATCTATATATAGCAAATATATATATATTGGACGTTATATTTCGCTATCAGGCGGAGAAAACCTAAGGAACTGACTTATTAGATGATTTTTATAAAACAAAATCGAGTTAGACGTTTGATATATGATAAATAGTAAACTTTATTATTGCTAAAGACTTATGGATGCAATTACGAATTGAAGGTATAAATACTCTATAGGGTATAAATAGCCGCCTTGTAAAAGCACTATTCTAAATAACATAATTCATCGATGTACCAAATTAGAAGGATCAAGATTTATATTTAACGGAATTTATAAAGGGATATTACCTTATAAAGTAAAAGAGACTATTATGAAAATAAAGGGGACAAGGCGTAAAACAACCTAATCCTATACATATAACCTAGGTTAAAAATAAATGTTACGAGGAAGAAAAACTATCATAATCCTCATTAACTACGTAAGTTTAATACACCCTTATACCGGCATATACTATGGAATAAAACCAAATACCAAACCACTTTTTGAATACTGGAAATAGCCCTCTTAGCTATGGCGAGAGCGGCTGGAATATTGAAAATGACCCGATCGATTACGGAAGAATCGGCTAAAACATAAAAAACAACCAGATTCAAGAATTAACGAGTAGCGCGAAAGGCTAATACATACCTTACGGATTGATATTTATAAACCACAACCATTACCACAACCTTCTACCACACCGTTTTCCCACGAATAAAAGCGACTTTATAAAGATAACTCACTTTTCCAGGTTATAAGATAGGAATAATAATTACAACATAGAGCCGTACGAAGTATTTAATAATAAAATACGCGTTATACCTAATACTTATAAAAAATTAGATATTAAGTGATTTTAATTTTATGTTATTTTACTCATATACAATTTGGATAAGTTAAAAAGTGATATATATATTATATTATATAAGTAAATATATTCGCGAAGTATTATAACCGCCTAAAATCCTATTTAGATATAAAGATTAATTACGAACTTTACGATAAGAACTGGACCGATAAAGGCTAGGAATCCTGAAAAACTAATAGGAAAACGCCGATAAAAAACTTAAGTAAATCCTTATCACCTTGTTAATTGAGTTTCGGAAATGCTAGGCAACCTTTGAACTGGAATACAAAGGTGACAAACTGTTAATACAAGTAGTAACAAAAGCCTGCCGCATAAATCCAAATTTCGACTTTATACTTTTTAAATCGGAAAAGGATTTAAAAGATATTGAATTTAATCCCCTTTATGACGGCGTCGATCCACTCGTTTAGCCAATATATATTTTAATTTTCAATGCTCGACATCTAATCCATCGTCATCATATTTAATTAACTTATGTAATAGTGTAATTATATTAAATAGGTCGTTTATTAGGATTTAACATGATAAAAAACAAGTAATGTAAATAATTAGGTCAATTTGTAAATTTGATAGGAACTTTAACGTAAAAGTCCAATTATTAATGTTTTTTACGATTATATATAACTTTATACATAGTGGTAATAATTTTCCTTTTTTATATAATGGTTTATAGGCTTTTCTTAGCTTCGGCTACACTTTATTGCCCATAATGAATTTATACCAACGATAATTCTAATCGTATCGTTTTTTAACCTTAACAGCCATAATATTTATCGTGAATTATACGTCTCGTCGTAAATATTCCGATATAAAGCGAATTTCTACTTATTGGCGACATAAAATTATTGTAAAAAGATTTACTAGTATCGTAAGTTTAAAATTCAATAAATACTTATATGGATTAGCTTTTAAGGTACGTAAATAAGTATTATTAAGGTTTTATTTTAAAGCTGGTATGATATTAACCAAATATTGTTTAAAATAATCTACGATAAAGTGGCGTAACTAATTTGACTAACTATTTTTTCCTTTTTACTTATTTATCCGCCTATAGATAATAAGCTAGCATTATTATTAAGCGTATTCCAAATATTTTTTACAAACTTTATTAAAAGGTTAATATAAACTTAATATTTTTATCCGAAATTCATTGTAGTAGATAACGCTAATCGTATAATAGAAATTATCAAATTAAAATAGCTATTCAATTTTCGGTTGTATACGTCGTATAACCAGGAATTAGTAGCGTTTACTTAGATGTTTTGTATATAATAAGTATTATAGTAATAGAAGATTCCTTATCGGGTAATATCTAAGGTATATCTTTAGAAGGTATTATTAGTAATACGATTAAAAAGTCCATGTAAATCGTATATATTGGTTTTTTAGGTATTCAAATAGGTTTAAAGCGGCTAAATGGTTTTTAATCATCGTTACGTAGCTTTCCATAATGCATGTAATTTTTAACATATGCTTTTATAAGCTTTCGTTTTTAATTAAAATATGGATCGTTTAAGGTAATTATTATTTTATTAACTTCGAAATAATGTTTTTTATCGTATACCTCAGCGAAAAGCTTTTATACGAGTGTTGTAAAACCACAAGTTTTTTACAATCGCTCGCATCGCGATTATATAATAAACAATTAATTAATCGAAATAGGTATACTAATTTAAAAGCGATAAAAAACATATCCTTATTGTTTTTAATGTTTACGAAATCTTATAGAATTCTACATTAAATAGTATTCTTATAATAAACAGTCCAAAAACACATTCGCATATTGTTGGTCCTTGACAAGGTATATTATCTAACCCTAATTTATCGTTAGCAAGTTATTGAAGATTTAATTTAACACCAGTATATTAAGTTTATAAGGTTTTTCATTCTCGTCGGAAGGTAAGTAACTAAAATCATTTAATGTCAAATTAAAACATTCTGACAAGTAAATTACATTTAATAAAGATAAATTAGGGGAAATTGACGGGTGAACTAATCGTTGATTTACCCTATTTATAAATGTCGCATTCAACGATGTTTAGTTTATAATACGTTAAGTAGACTTATAATCAGTAAAATTAATAATTGGTAAAGGGTTATTAACCAAAGTTATTAGTAGGCATTTACATACCTACATAAGATATATAACCTTATATTTTAAAAGACTATAGTTCAATTTAGCTCGATTGAATCGAAAATTTAAAAACATTACTGGTTAGATAATATTTATTGAAATAGTCTGGCTCCGTTATTAAAAATAGACTGTTTTTAATGAAAAAACATAATACCAAATCCGCGTTTAAAATTTTTGTTAATTTGAAGAAAAGATTAACATATTGGATCAGGTAAAATAATTTAAGTTATTTATGTATATAACTTTGTGTAACTTTAAAAAAGTATTATCATTTAGGCATAGGTTGGAAAAAAATAAATTACGTATAATGTAATCTTTTTCTTTGGTTACTGATTTCGAATTACCCTTGTTTTCTTCCTTATACTAATAAGTCTTTTTTAATCTTTTTAAAAAAGGCCTGATAATTAGGAGTAATAGGGTATTATTAGCTTTAAAACCCCTATTGCTTTTAGATACATTTGCAAGGGCTTTTAAGTTACGAAGAAAAGAAAGATTCCGAAAACCTTAGGTTTTCTTTTTACTATTTAAAAGTCGGAAAGCATCTATATAAAATCCTAAAAGATTTATCAATTGAAAACCGACATAAAATTTGTTTAACGATAAAGCGACGCCTTTTCTATCAAAAAACTTAAATATAGTTTTTTAATAAGTAAGGTGTTTTTTTAACATATTGAGAAAGAAAATTCGTCGACAAAAGCGCGACAAAAAGGCCGAAATTCTTTTAACATTCGATTAATAAAACGTTAAAAGTAAAAAGGCGAATTGCGAAAATCTATAAAAGCAACTTTACTTCGTTCGAGTCTGTGATAGCTAACGAAAGTAAATCGGTTGCGAAAATCTAGATATACCAAAGATGAAAGGAAAAACTTAATAACGTTTACAATTATAATCCTTATTTTTTACCGCGAATATATTTAATAATATCGTTTTATAAAGATAATTAATAGAAATCGAAAATGGCTCATTTATTGAATAGCCGTAAATCCATTATCACTCGACTTTTGTTTACTTTTTATACAGTTTGTCATATTATGAATACTGGTAATATAAATGAAAAAATATCGTTCAAAAACTTTATACGTTATTACTTGTAAAAAGTGTCGAATTATTAATTAAGGAGTTTTTCGTTTTTTTTTTAAAAAAAAATACCGAATTAGGGTAACGGTTCAATTCAACATATTATTAACCGTTGATTAGTAAAACATTTATTATTTAATTTATAGGTCTTTTAATTGAATGGATCTTTTCTATACCGTTGGATATCGTTTATAAATACTCTGTAATTGAACAAATTACCTCTGATTGGTCGCGTTATTGTAAATAACGTATATATTTTTTACCATATGTATATTTTCGAGTGTTCTTATTTTAAAGGAGGTATCTCGATAACGTGGTTTATTGCGAGGTTTAACGAAACCGGCTTTTTTGTTAGGAAGTTTTACTACCTTAGGGATTCCAAATTCTAAAATTAAATACGTTATTACTTCTAAGGAAAAGATGTAACATAAAGTTTTTATGAAGGCTATAGTAGAAGAAAACGTATTCGCGGACGCGATAATAATACTAAAAGTTAAAAATATAACTTAAATTCGACACTAATTACTGAAATAAGGGTAGATTTGTTTAAGGTTTTAGTAAAAGTGAAAAAGATTTAATAGTTACCAATAACTATTTCGGTAGGTTATATCACAATAGATAACACGTTGTTAACACCTTTAATCTATACGAAGGCTTATATGACTCCCATGTACTTCGTCTAAAAGTAAATATTATCTTCGTATTTTACGATGGTTTCTAAATAAGTATACTTGGCAAGGCGTATTACCTTGGTAATAGGATTGTAAATTTATATTATATGAGGAGTAGTAACGTCGCTGAAAATATTAAAAGTATATATATATTAAGTTGTAAATATAAAGAATCTGCCCTTAAAAAAGGCAATATATTCGACTACAACATATATCGTTTATCTAAGTTAAATGACTATCTTCAAGTGGGAAAAAACCTTATAGATTATAAGTTATATAGCTACTTTATAAATTAAAAGAGGAATTTTGAAATAGGTATTTTTTAAAAAAATTCTATTTTTCAATATCAATATATTTGTATTACGCGGCTTTATCCAATAGTTTGTTAATAAAGCGCCCATATTTATGTAATCGACAAGTTAAGTTTTAGCTTTTTCCTATAATAAGGTAGGAGTGTTGTGAAAATAATTCTCGAGTGTATAAAATATTGAACGTACCTTAGTGATAAGGCAAATAAAAAGACTTATTACTTTATTAATGGTTTCGTATTTAATTATAGGTACGCCTATCGTAATATAATCGGGAAAGTTTATATTTAATTAGAATTCGAATATAAGATTTTTATTAACACCTGTATCTAGATAAAGTATATCATTTTTATTTATAAAGCCTATTTGCATAGCAATTTATAAGTAATGATAGCCACTTGTGGTGAATATTACCTTTTCGTTAACAAGATTAGCTTCAATAATATTAATGTTATCCGTATTGCTTACGATATTATTCAACCCGATTGTAATGGCAGGTTACTTATGGTCCAATTATTGTATATACCTTTTTATATCGTTAGAAAAAAACTTATCTTTCTGGGTATATGCCTTTAAATACTTAAACAAAGTATTAAGCGAGTTGTAATTCTTACTATAACACATATAAGTACGTCGACAAGAAGACGTAAGGGTAAACTTTCTTATATAACCTACTTTATTATTCGAATAATACGAGTTTACTTGTAAAAGCGTTCGTAAATAATCAAAATAGTCTTAATTTAAATAGTTAGCATCTTTTTTTTTAAAAAGAATTATATATTGTTAACTTTATACTTACAATCACGTTCGCGATCTCGATCATTACGAAGACGGTGTCCTTTACATTTTCGATTATTAAAAGCACTTTTTCGTTTATCCTGATTATGGTCTCTATCGGCATACTCGCGAGGACGATAATTATATCGTTTGCGATTATATTCCTGCGAGGGAAGTTTCTCGTACCTCTAACATTATTCTTGGGCTTACGGGACTGGTACTCGTCCCGACAAGGTTGGTATTCGTCTTTCCAAAAATACCACGAATCGTACCTCTCATCTATATCTCTAGAATAAAGCTAATAATTAGTATAACGCCGAATCGCTGTTATTAGTAATACAGTTTTCGACTTTTCGACTTTAGTGAAATATTCCTTTATGATTTACCTACGATACAGAGGCGATAAGTATTATTAAATGGCTAGGTTTAATACGGATTAAATGTCGATTATACCGTTATACCAATTATTATTGTAGCCATTTAAGGTACATATATCTTTTATGTATCGTATTTTGATTTATATATATTTTTATAGCTTATACTTATCGTTTAGTAAGTCGCGTAACGAGAATTTAGCTTGTTGGAACTTTATAGTAACTCGTTTAAGGTTTATAGCAAAACAATCCACGAAAACATTAATAATATAAGCGAAGCCGCGACGAAATATTTTACGACGTTCGTAAAAAGTAAATTCTGTATTCTACCAGTATATAGTCAATTACTATAATAAAGTAGAGAATATTTTTACGATTTGATTCTTTAAAGCTGGAAAGGTATTTACGAAAGTGTTTAAACGTACTAAAAGCTTTATACGTCGGTGTCATGACCCAAATAGCGGTTGGGTCAGGAAATGAGCCAGTATGCAACTGCGCCACTGAGAAGCCTGAAGTCCAACACATCAGGCGGGGAACTTCTCTTATGTCAGCAACCCCGGATAGGAAAGAACCGATGGGACCGACAGCGACTCCAGCGGTCCAGTACTAAAGACGGTATGAAGGTAAAGATATATAAGGACACGGTCATTACCATATAGATAGTATTTCCTTCATAGCTCTTCAGTTGTCAATCTAAGTATTCAGTCAACATACCTAAATAGCCTAACGGTTAGTGATCACTCTACAGCACGAATAAACATCTTCTTGATATTGCACCTTTATTACTTCTGCTGCCTTACTGCTAACATAAACCCCCTGACAACTTCTATTTACTCACGGGTATTTAGTGTGATCATTACAGTTAGTAAAAACTACGTTTTTGCCTATTGTAATAATACTCATATCCTAAGGATTGGGATACTCGGGGTTAAATACTCCAATTTCTTTACGCTTTAGGCGGCGAGTGTAGCCTACCGAGTATTGGTTAGTTATCGTATTCGGGGTTCGGGAAGGATTGCAAAGGCATCAAGAGGGTTTGCAGCGGTTGCGAGAAGGCTCGCAGCGGCGAGAGAATTCGCGGCGTTCGCTAAAAGGTTCGCAGTGGAGGCGAGAGGAAGGCTCGCGGCGGCGGTAAAAAGACTCACGTTCATTTCCTTTACGTAGGCAATAGCAGTTACCCTTAGAAGTGTCCGAGGAAGTTATAGAAATAGGCCAAAATTGGAGATAATAGCGGCGAAAAGAGAGTTCGTGGTTACGAGAATGGTAACTTTTAACTATTAAGCTGTCGAAGCGCCTTATTATGGCGTTATATTCCGTACATCTCATAGCGTCGCGTTCCTCAAACTCGCGGCACAATTTTACCACGAGTTCCACAGTTTTAACACTACTAATAAGGCCTGCTGCCGAAGATGCCTCTCCTGATTTCATAATGGCAAGAGGTATAAATGAAAAATGGGTTAAAGGGGTGTAATAAAGTAAGCTCGCAGGCGAAGATGTTATAGGTAATGGTAAAGGTATACGCGTAGGTAAAAGTGGAGCTTTTGGTGAAAGTAAAGGAAAGGTAATAGTCGACTTTGTACGAGTTTGCTAGCGCGAATGACGAGGAGTTTAGGGCTTGTTTGGTAGTATGATACCTAGCGTTTGTAACTTTCGCTAGCTTATATGTCAAGATAAAATACTTGTATACAAAGCTTAATGAAGATGAAGTAAAAGTAAAGGAAGAGAAAGATAGAGAAGGTTGTTGTTTTTTGGTAGTAAATCTATATAGTTGCAGGTTTGCGCGAGTAACTTTTTAATTACTTTATAGTAATTAATTAGTCTGGTGCTAAGTAGAATTTTCGCTTATAGTTACTATTTGTTAAGTTGTGTGTATGTATGAACGTATGGTGATATTCTGGTTTGTATTTGAAGTTGAAAGTTAAGTAAAAAGGAATTTACCAAAGTATGCATAACAATAAATACGCATGAAAAGGATGACTTATGTGAAGAGAAAGCGTACTCATAAGTAGGCAATCTTGTGAGAAGGCACGAGACAACAACGACCAGGCTTGTACACAAGCAGTACAAGTACAAACGCCCCCCCCTCAATATAACAAAACGGCTTAAACGACTGATTTACACCGATATACCTAAAAACTTTAAGTAATATCACCCGCCTAAAAGGATTTTACGTATTTTAAAATTACTTTAAGGCTAGGCCGCAGCTGGTATTGACTTATATGACATTTACTAAAAATAATATAAGGAACGACTCGAAATAACTATCATTACCTTCAACCTAACCCTGTTTGTATTGATAGCCTATTCGGAAGGCTTTATATTAACAGGTATTCAGACGAACGATATTTCAACGTTATATAACACCTCTTTTTCCGCTTTTAAAAGGAGGAAACTTCTGAAAGCCGGCTTAAAAGCGAAGCCTAAAACGTATTTAATGGAAAACCACGTAATCGATTTTAAAAACTTTACTATTACCCATCGGAACAGCATTTTGGGCCTTACGTAAAGAGGGTAGCTAAAGGAAGTAATTCTTATCGTTTTAAATAGCGTAAAACGAGCCGACGAATATAATTGAAAGTAGTATTTAACTTTTACATCTTCGCGTAATACCAAACCAACCCGATAGACGATATATATAAGGCATTTAACAAAACTTTTTCGTAGCGAATATACAATTTAAGGCGCGGTTTATAATTTATGTTATTGAATATGCGTATTACAAAGCTGTTTGTTTTTATAAACGGCTCCTTTGTTAATAATAACGATTATAATTCGTAGATAGGCTTTGTTTTAATTCTTAGTAATGAAACGTTGGCCCTAAATAGCTTTGCGTGTTAAAAAAAATCTATTAGAGTTTTATTAAGTGTAAAAGGACTAAGAGGAACGTTTTATCTTAAAAAAATTATGGCATAGTTAGAGGTGTTGATTTAGGTATTATTATAACGATAATGGTTAAGATAATTATTTCCAACCTTAGCTTATATCTTGTCCCTTTTATTGTATATGTTAACTTCTTTTCGCTTTTTAAGTACCTAGTTAAATTAGGTATTACGAACGAAAAACGTTTAATAATCGATATTTTAGTTTTATGCGAGTTATAAAAATGCCATAAAATCGAGAAAATAAGGTGTTTCGACGGAAAATCTAATCCGGCGGATACGATAACCAAGGCTACGTTGAAAGGAGCCTTGGAAACAGTTATTTCGACAAGTACACTATTTGTTGGGGTTTTTGGGAAGGTATTACGACCCTAATAAACCATTACACTAATTTTCGCCAATTTGGGTCGGCTCATATTATATTATTCGCGTTGATCTCCAGTTTTTCCTCTATTTAACCCTACTATTTCATACCGCTCCCGAGATTATGATACTCTTTGTTTTATACGCCTCGACTCGACGGAATTTCCCGTTCGTTCTTTCTCTATTTAAACCTGCCATTTCACACCACTCATAAGATTCTGGCACTTTTTGTTTTATACGCCTCGACCAGATAGAATTTCCCGTTCGTTTATTTTTCTATTTTAAACCTACCATTAGCATCGATCCCCTATTTTACTTTTATTTAACCCTTCTATTTCGTATTACTCCTAATATTTTAGCATTTATTTTATACACCTTAGCTCGACGAATTAGCGGGTTTCTAATTTTATGAAGTCGTACCGATTTTAGAATATTATCTTTTTTGTTTTTTTGTACGTTAAATTACGTTTATTATTTTTGAACGATTGTTTAATAGAGAGCTATAACATTAATGTGTAGCGTATTACACTATAGCCGGGTACGCCGACCCGGTGGAGGAGGCATCTATTTACTAATTAAAAGGAGAGAGCAACATCGTCGCGTCCCCATAATCCTCACTGTCACTCTTTCCCTTTGCGCTCATATTACCATTATTACCGCTATCGACGTTATTGACGTTAGTAAAGACGTAGCCCTACGCCATATTAGTTATACCTTTAGGTAAAGACGTAGGGGGGTGATTACCCTTTTTACGGCGACATACAATAACGTCGTTAAACTTACCTACGTAATATATACGTAGGCCCCGTTTTTAGACGGCGATAGCAGCTACCTTCTTTTTGGTTCACTGGTTGGCGTTTATTACTAATTAGTATCAACTTCTTTTAGTTACTTACGACTATAATTGTTTTTTCGAATCGCTTCGAATGGTATATCTTTGTTAAAAAAAAGTTTTTAGGGTTCGGTTAAAACTTATTAAAAATCCGGTGGACGTGTAATAAGGCTTTGGCCTACGGCTTTAGGATCATCGAAACGGGGGCATACAAGCTGTTAATTCGTTCGTAACAGTAATAACGAGCCGAACGACCCCCGCTTTCGTAGTAATCGCCAACGGATTTGCTCGCGGCTGCGAACGAAATATATGATACGTAGGGTGTATATACTAGCGGCCTGAGGCTATGGACCCGGGTGCATAGCTTTAACACCTTACGCGTCAAAAAGGCCTCGCGAAGTACCTTGGCGATACGAAGCTCGAGGCGGCAAAATAGGTCCGCCTCGTATTTTTTATTTAAGGCAAAAGAATTAAAAGTATACGAACGAACGGATTAGAGATATACAAACGTTAACGTAGCTATATCAAGTTACACTTACGGCGTAAAGGGGACCCTACGGGTAATGGAGTTTTTACCCATAAGGAAAGGCTAAAGTTTATAACATTAAGAGCCTCTCGTTCCCCTCCTTAGAAGCTAGGAAAAGAGAAGAGAAAAAAAGAGGTGGTGGTCATGGCGGAGACGGCGGAAAGGGGTGAAGCGAAGGCGGTAACGGGATTGGACGGCGTAACGGCAGCGGAATTAAATAGTGTAGTGGCGGTAACGGCAGGGCTTGGTGGCGTAGCGGCGAGCGAGGTGGCGGCAGCGGGCGGCGTAACGGCGATAGAAGAGACGATGCCCGAGGAGGGCGGGTTACTGCTATTAGTGGTCGTGGTGCTGTGGGCGGCAGCAGCGGCGATAATAATGGCGGCGGCGGCGCGCAGCCGTTTACGCGCCAAACGGTGCCTTACGATTCGGGTTTTACGCGTTATTTATTTAAAAATAAAAGGTTAGTATATAAGTATTGGTTAAGTAACTTACATTAAAACACGACTTATTTTAGTTAAAAAAATGGTTAAGTGGAGATACGACTTGGTTTGTGTAATAGGGAAAATGCATAAATTAAAATGTGGACTTGAATTTGCTTTAATTACGCGCTTTTCTTTTAAAAAAAAAAGTTTTATCTGGGCCGATAGTAATTTTTTTATATTAACCCGGCACGTAATTACTTAATTACTCTGACGTAATTACCCCTATATAATCACCCCTATTAGAAATTACGAAACGCATTATTACCAACCATATCGCCCTTATTTTACTATACCAATTAAACCTGAATTGTAAATATTAATTTAACTAAGCCTTACTAATCCTGACAGAACTTTCTAATTTTGACCTTTTGTTATGAATACAGCAATAACACTATTAATACAAAACTTACTAATTAAAACCTTCGTAACTACAATTAAACTGTCATTACTAGGCTATAGGTACGGAATATATATAAGAAAGAAAATAAAAGATTAACTGTATAGATATTATTATATACTCTTATAGATAGTATACATAGGGTAAGTAGTGGTATATTGCATTATAAGGTACACTTCTATAAAGTGTGCAATAATTTGTTACGCCACAAGTTACACTTTTGCCAGACACAAAGTATATTATGTATGGATCGGTTTGAAATTGGTATACCAAACCTAAATGGATCGGTTTAAAATGAATATACCAAAACGAAATAGATCGGTTTTTAATGGTTATATCAGACCGAATAGCAATGTATGGATCGGTTTGGAATGGCTATACAAGACCGAACGGCAATACGTGGAACGGTCTAGAGTGGTACGCTCTAGGCAAGGGCTTATAAGCCCTTACCCGTAGCGTGTTTCTCTAGATGCTTCTTCTTTTTACATGTTCCTCTTTACTACAACACTACCAATCTAACGATTACTCTTCGGAATACCTTATTTTACTTGAAAAGGTTTTTAACCTTACCGACAGATCCCCTTCCCTCTCAGGTTTTATCCGATACTCTTTAAAAACCAGTTTTAATCGCCGACGACATAGGAAAATATATATATAAGAAATTTAAAATTTGAAAATTTCTTGTAGTAAAAACGAGATAGAGTAGAATTCGTTTTATATTAGTTAAGTGTAAAGGTTATAATGAACGGAAGTGGAAAAAACGAAGAAATTACTAATATACTATAGCCTTGGATAGATTTAAGACAAAATAAAAGGATATTCGGATTTATGATAACCCGGTATTTTAATATCAGCGTTGAATTTATATTGTACGATGTAAAACCGAGTCTTTTATACCTTCGAAATAATAAATTATGAATGAACGGAGTGGAAACTTCATTATTAAACAAAGTCACTATATAATAAATAAGGCCAGGTAATATTACCCGATTTTCTTAAATATGTATCCGACCGTAAAACGGCTTCTACTATAATTTAACAAAGATCTACCTATTCTTCATCTTTATTTTTATTAAGGTTTAGCAAGTATCGGCGTTGTTAATATTAAAGGCCCTATTATAATTAGCATTAAATATTAAATGATAATATGAGAAGAGGGCAACGAAAAGCGTAGAGGACGCTAATGAAAGCCAACTGAAAGAGCTGGTAAAAGGCGGGACGGGCGCGGGGTGACGTCAAAGATAACAGATAACGTTAAAAAGGACGGATGTTAATGGGGACCAACGATAACGGATAATTTTAAAAGGGACGGGCGTAAAATAAGGCCGATAATAACGGTTAACAAAGAGTAAAGCGAGAGGCAAGGCGAAAAAAACGATCTTTTAGGCGGTTTATCAAAAACTGTAATATATTGATTTAAGTCCGAGCGATGCGGTTGACCCGGGTACAGTTTTTCGCTTATTCGCGGTCGGCACAATTAGCTCCTTCCTAAATAAAGTTAGAAAATATAATACGAGTAAAATCTAAACTTATATAATTAGGCCTTAGATATCATTCTTTATACTTTATAAAACGTAACTCATATTAGTTATAAACGATATAACTTACGTATTTGTATTATTTGAGTTATTTAAGCTAAAATTATAAAATGGTATACGGCTATTGTTAAAAAAAGCCAGGGCGAAAATGTTTCGCGCTAAAGTACGGTCGATCGAAAGAGTTTAATCTCGGTAAATAAACGATATTGTAAAAATTTACAGAGAAGTCCTAAAAGAAAACGGACCCGGGAGGAAAGGGTAATGAAAATTTATAATTAAAGGGGTAATGGTTTATACGATAGTTACGGTAAGGACTTTTTATACCTAAGTAATATCGTGGAACCGAGAGAACTAATTGATTAATTAAAAAATGCGGGAGTAAAAACGGGTCGATAACTCGCAACATTTCCTTACTGTTTCCGTATAGGGGACAAAATACAGCCTTTATCCTCGGTTGTAATAATTAATGATTGTAAGAACGCGCGTAAACCACATATAGCCGAAATTAAGTTTATTTACTAAATATATTACGAAAATGGGTTAAATAACGGTTGGGTTGTTCGTAAAGCTAATTTATTAGTTTATCTTATTATAAATATTTTAATATATATGATAATCTTACACCCCATAAATTCGAATATAAATAAAAGGAATACTAAAGTTGAATGAGTGGTTAATATACGATATACATGCGTTTTTAGTTTATAAAAGGGAGAGTTCGCTTTTATTGTTGTTATTACTCAAAACGAATAGGTTTTCTATAATATAAAAAGGTTATAAAAGGTAATTAACGGTAAGGTATTCGTATATAATAAGGTATTATATTTTATAAAGCGGTTTATTACTATTATTAAAGACATTAACGACGGCTTAACCCAAGTTAGGTTTATTATATCCGTCGATTATAAAAAGAGGTAAAGAAAATAATTGGAAAATAACTAAAGAAAAATGTTATCGGGATTTCGTAATTGAAATATAAAGGGTCAAAATGAAATAATGACGAAAAAAGGTAAATAAAAAAGTAAAAGCGACTTTTAAAAGGAAAAAAAAGTAAGTTTTAAGAGTTCAAGAGGCGTTTATAATTATAAGAATTAGTAAATCAGATTAAATTGGGGTGACGCTTTATACAAGGTATTATACGATATGATGAAAAATATGTTATATGGTACCGCCGATAAAGAGGATACTTTATACAGTGAATTAAGGGGACACGTTATATAGCGTCGGCAGCCTAAGGTTAAACCGATTAATACGTTATATAACTCGTTAAAAGACGCGTTATACGATGCCGGCGACCTGTGGTTAAACCAGCGAATACGTTATACGGTTCGTTAAAGGGCGCGTTATACAGCGTCGACGGCCTAGGAACGAATGATCTGATATATTATACGACGTATTAAAGGGTACGTTATACGAAATCGATGGTAAAAAGAATATATTATACGGTAAGTTAAAAGGCGTGTTATACAACGTCGACGGCCTAATATCAAACCGGCTAATACGTTATAAGGCTCGTTAAAGGGCGCGTTATACGACGTCGACGTTTTAAGGTTGTATCGGCCGATATATTATACGGTGTATTAAACGTCGCATTACCGGTCCGCGCCCAGTTCGCGTATTAGGCGGGTAAGACTTGCGCACTGTATTTGATTAACGGGACGCTGTAACCCTTATAATATCTGGGGAAAAGGGAGGTATATTATAAACTTGGTCTATTAGTTATTCATTCTATAGATTACTTAATTATATACGTAATGGGATAGGTAATACCCGGTTCGAGCCCGGTTCGAGCGCGGATCGGATATAGTTCGTACACGGTAAGTGTAAAAACACATAAGGAGCTGGGCATTAGCTTTACTCATAATTCCTACACGGTAGGCCACGGTAACCTCTTTTAATCTTTCACTGTATCTTAATAGTAAACTCCATTTGATACTTACTTGTCTTATTATCATAGGTTGAACCATAATATATAATAGTCTTACTAATTAAGCTTAAGCTGGTTAATGTAGCTTTTATTAGCTGACGTTAGTTAACACCTTTAACCGTTGTTTTAAGTCAAAAGTACTAATAATTCATACTTCCTGAATTACGCTAATTATACTATAAGAATTAGACATAATATAATATCATGCACCTAAACATGTACATAACTCATGACTTAGATTGATGGTTAACAGCCTAAATCCATAATATGCCCCGCTTTCAATCTCCTCTTATAGTGTTTAGAATACTTCAAGGCTTATCCACGACATCGCTTTTTAGCTACTATTCGATTAGCAGGTAGATAAGGTCTGCTCGAACCGTTGACCTTGGTTGGTCTGGATTATATGTAATGGTTTTACTAAGTAGGACCAAGCTAGTTAGCATGGCTCACATCAGCTGACGTTAATCAGCCCTCTTAACCGCTGCACCAAGTCAAAAGTACTAATAATCCAGACGTTCTGGATTACGCCAACCATACTATAAGAGCTGAATATAACACAATATTGTGCACCTCAATATGTATATGACTCATGACTCAGACTGATGGCTTATAGCCTAAGTTCATAACACTTTTACTATCGATCTTATATTCGACTTTATTTAGGTCATGGGTAAGATTTAGTAATTTAAAGCCGACTTACCGGTAATTTGTATTAGCATTTCCCTGTATGAAGGTAGGCGAAAACGATATAATTAACTATAATTCGATGGATTTGCTTTTACATAGACGCCGACGGGTTAAAGGATCGAATATAAATTAAAAGCCGATAAAATTTAAATTAAAAAAGGTCGATATACGTTTCTTTATGTATGGGGTTATTATAAGTCGGCATTATAATAAGCTATTATGACGTATTACGATACCTATAGACATAAGAGTATATACGATATAGATAAGTTTTTCGATTATACTAAGGTTAATTTTAACGACCCTTATCGCACGGATAAAGCCTTGTTCGAATCAAGGAGATTATTTATAAACAATAAAGAGTTATAGGTACTATATGCTATTAAGTTCGAAACATTGTTAACCTAAGCGGGAGGATTGGGTTGGCTTTTAGCCGTAAAGTGTAATTACCTACATTTTCGCGTATTTCCATATATCCGCGATAAATCTATTACGGTAAACGTAAGCCGAGCAAACTATATCGGAGCCTTAGCGAAATACCGCAAGTTCACTGATAAATTAAAGTTCTTAAACTTAAAGTAATGTTTTCATCGACAATTAAAGGGGCCTACATAGGTATAATGATCGGATGAAAATATAATTATAACGGGAATTTATACCCTTCAGGTATTTTTATTTGGGATCGTAATAATCGTGGTCAATTATCTTAACGAACCTATTAAATACACGTTTAAGTCTAAGAATGTAAGGCGACGTGGATAACGGCGAAAAACCCTCGAATTAAACAAGTCATGGAACTTTACCTACTTTATGGTTAGACTAATTATCATTAACGTGGTTACGAATTTCGCCCGGTTTTGCCTTCGATGTAGATGTATACAGTTTAAATCGAAGTGTTAAATAAAGCTTTCTTATTAACGGCGACGGGGAAAGCCTAACTTTTAGATATAATTTCGTTTATAGGTTACATATCTTAAATGGGGTAATTACAAAATCAAGTAAAAAGGGGTTTAATTGAATCAAAATACGTATAAACTTGTATTCATTTTCTATTCCTATACTCTTCAATAATACCTACTTTTTAAATATTTAAGTCGATTTTACCTATGATTATTATTATATTATAAATGACGCTTTGGTATACCAGTTAAATATAAAGTATATTCGGTTATTTAATCTTCGAAATTTATATACGATATTATAGTTACGGTAAAATACGAATATTACCTAGAAAGTGCAGTTTTTCATAGATTTAAATAAATAGTGGAACCCCATATTAATATATATTATTCATGGAATAATACGGGATATAAATTTTTGAATTTTCGTACGATATTAACAGGTAATCTTAAACGCTAGCGGTGGTTGTTTAATAATTTATGGTTAAAGAAGATCAGTTTTCGATACGGTAATAATGCGCCCTAAGTCGAGAGATATGAAAACATTGTTAAATCGATTTTTATTAGTTTGACAAACCGTTTATAACAAATAATATAACGTACGGAGGATTAGTCGTAGTTAACTTTTATTATAGGTTTTTGTAAAATAACGCGGATTTTGTAAGTGATGACGCTAATTATTATAAAGGTAGAAGAATATTGATTACGTTTTTTTTAGAAAAATTAACAACTTTTTGCGACCTATTTGACAATGATAAAACTATAACTTTATCTTTATATTATTGAAAGCTTAATTATTATGTTGATATTAAATATAACGAAAAAAAATTTATGATAAAACGACCTTAGGGAATATTTTATTCAATATTACGAATTAAGTTTTTTAATTTAAACATTAAGTTATGGAATTAATAAATTGAGGTTAGGTTTGCGTAAACTTCTAATCGGCTATAACATCGATATGACTAATTTCTTAGTTGCATAGGGGGGGGGGGGATAGCGGTTTTACATCGATGACTAAATATTAAATAAAATTAACGAATAGAATCGTTTTCATTTACCTTAAATTCAGGAAACCTTACGCGCGTTATCGTAGTCGACGTGGCTTATAAAACTGGATATTAAAACAGCCTTTTGCCGTATCTAGCCTATATCCAGATAATAAGAATTAATGGCTTTTCGTATACTTTTCAGGTTATTTAAGTGTTCAGTTACCCCTTTTGGGTTAATAAGAACGTCGACGACATTTTAACGGTATATTAATTATAAAATAGAGGATATCTTTGATAATTGTATTATAATTTACTCAATGGACTTTTTTTTCCGGTGTTAAATAAAACTATATGAAGAAAGTTCGCGTTGTTTTAAAATGGTTTCGTAATGTTAGACCTAACCTAGATCTGAAAAAGTGCGACTTCAAATTTAGTAAAGTAAAGTACCTGGGTTTTATTGTAAAGGTTAGAGTAGGTATCCGAGCTGACTTTGAAAAAGTCCGGGTAATACGCGAATGAAAGTTATTACATATTCTTCGAAAGGTTCGAATTTTTTCGGGTTTTGTTAACTTTTATTGGGACTTTATTAGTAATTTCGTCGAATTAGTTTATTGTCTTATTCGACTCACGAAGTAATGAATTCGTTAGGTTTGACTTAAGCGAGAAAAATACGTATTTTAAACCTTAAAGAATGTTTTTGTTACGGCCCCAATTTTGTTATTCTAGTATTTAAATCTGCTAACAGTAGTGGAAACCGATTATTGGGAAACGGTATTAAAAGAGTGTTTGTGATAACAAGAGAAGGATAGTATTTTGAAACGAATAATTTATTATTTTACATGGTTAAAAGACGTGAAACTTAACTATTTCATTTACAAAAAGGAGCTTTTCGTGGTGGTATCCTGTTTCAAAGCGTAATTTTCTGAATTGAATAACGTCCGTACCTTGTTTACAATCCCAAAGAATTATAAAGGATTAAAATATTTTTCCTTACCACGTTTGATATTGGAACCTCAGGCTAGATAGGGTGAAATCCTTTCTCATTTGTAATATTACTTGGGATACTAGCCCGTAGTTAAGGGCGCTCGCCCAGGTGTATTAGTTTGTAAATTATAATATAAACCCGAGGTTAAAGAACAGCGCACGCGAGTCTTTTAACTTATTTTTATTATTATATTAAATGTAGTAATAATAAACTTATATATTTTATAAACGTATATTACGACAGGTTATATCAATAAATCTGTCAAGACGAAAGCTTGGCTGTTGGATCGCTATAATATGTATTTTAAGGAAAAGTCGGAGGATTTTAGAGTGTCGACATTAATGGAATCGACCCGGGTCCAGCCCGCGTCCGGGTCGTCGACCGGAACAACGCCGGGAGATATCAGAACGCCGGTATTAGTAATACCGCCGCGGGCCCAGATTACGTTAAACCTTTTAATTTTATTAACGCTGAGTAATCACCTTATTTTTGGGCCGGGTACATAAACGAAATTGTAGGATTAAAAAGTAGCGAACAACCCGTTATACGAGGTTCGCCTATTAGCGGTTTTCGAGGGCGTTGAACTTTTTTCGGTTAAGGTAGAATAATCGGTGTAAATTACGGAATATATGATGAATCCGCGAAATATGTTATGTCATCGTAACCAATTATAACTACCGAGTTGGAAATTATCAACGATGAAGATTTTATAATAAATTTACAATTCGTCTATTATAGTTCATTTGGGTAAAAACGTTTTATTTTGATTTTTTTACGAAATGATTATCAAAAGGTGATAGTCGTAGATATTCGACGTTTATATTAAATATATACGTAATATCATGTTACGAAACTTCGTTATACCTTAAGATAAAGCCTTCTTCAATCCCTCCTTATCCTAGATCGATATTAAGTATATATTTTCGTTGATTTTATAGTTGATCTATTAGTTACCAATAACAACCTTCGATATTTGGAAATTTTTATTGACCGCCTTTTTAAGTCAATTTAATTCGAGATTATATAGTTTACAACTAACGATATGTATATAAAGTACTTTCAGAATATATAATAAAGATTTTATAAATTTCCGTACTTCATTATTAGTAACCGTGGTTTGAATTAGGGAAACGTATTAAAAACGAACTTATGTTTTTATTGAAAATTTAGTAACTTTTGTGGAAAACGTATTATTTATAAATAAATAACGGTACCTAATAGATGAATTGAAAAGTTGAAAAGTATTTACGAATCTTCTTCGGCTTTTTGTAGTATAATTAGGCATGATATTTACCCACTTATTAATTTATATTAAATGAACAAAAGTTGACGGTTATTGGGCTTAATATAAAGCGCTTTGTAAATAGGTACGAAATGTCTGTTATTATTAAATTAAACAGAAATAAGAAGTCTTTGACTAGTCCGGTGGAGAAAACCGTTACGTTTTTGGCATATTTACATGATAGTACAGAATTTGTTGAGGCAACGATGATATATATTTAGTCATGAATTAAAATAATAACAAATCATCGGTAACATTCGGCGAAACGGTATAAAGTAGGCGATTAGGTTGAGTTTAAATTACGTAATATTAAAATCAACCGTCCGAATAAAAAATTCGACTAACTTTATAATTAGTACCGGGTCGTTAATATTTCGAACCCATTAAATATCTTTTTTGGATATTTTTAGTAAATACCTTTTATTTTACGTAAATTTAGTTGAACAGACGGTTGCGAACCCCTTTCTCTTATGAGTTTTATCCGATACTCACCTGAAACCAGTTTTTCTAATGAATGATATAGGAGAAGAAATATACAAAAAAAATAAAGTTTAAGAAATTCTGCCGGTAAAAACGGGGCGGGGCGGTATTTGCTTAATATTAGTTAAATAAGAGGTTGATAACGAGCTGTAGTGGAAATTTCTGGAAAATTGCCAATATATCATTACCCTAAAAAATTTAAAGCGAAATAACGGGACGTTCATATTCATAATAGCCCGCTATTTCGTAGTCTGTGTCGAATATATATTAAGTAACTTGTACGAGGCGAATCGCCTTTACTTGGAAATGAAATAATGTTTTGATAAAGGGGGAGAATGTATTATTCTTATAATATAATACGATAAGTATTGGAATAATATTACATGCAGTACAGTAGGTCAACTTTACTTACAGTAAAGTTGACTGTACTGAACTACAAGTTGAGTGTATTTCTTTATAAAAACTTACCGAATTGGGTGTAAGTTAAGTGCAGTACGCTGTACTTCTCTAGGGCACGGGCCAAGCAATTGCCTATACACATTACAGTGCAGATCAGCTAGTAGTCTGCCAAACCTAGAACAATATATCCACCATCTGACTATGCAATACCACTATTATTTTGACCAATCGAATCGATAACGTTGTAAAGTCTAAGGCCTACCAATACTGATTAGTGCCTACCTGCTTATTAGCTTAAGCATAAATAAGCTAAGTAAAAGAAGAAGCTACTTTCTGGTTATGTTTTGTGTCTACGGCGGCTAGGTTAAAGGAAAGATTCTTGCCAAAGGCCTCTATTAGTACTGCGTCAGTCCCCAACGGAAGGAAAATAGGGAAGACTTTTTGGGTTACGTTAGTCCTTAACGGAAATTTGGAAGTAAGCGACGGTATTGCTATTTGAAAAATACAAAGAAATCTTTATTGATCCTTTTTGAAGACGTTGAGATTGATTGTCAAAAGTCTTGAAGATCGGTAAGTTATCAAACGGCTAAGTTAGTATTACTTCAGGTGTTACTACTGTAAGAAAAACGACTAAGTCCTTACGCTAAATAACTACAACAAATAACTTTCGCTCTTTACTACAAATAACGACCTTCGACCTTACCATTTACACCAGACCTTTTCCCTACTTTACTATTTTCACTCCCTACGCCATCACTTTAATCGTTAAGTTCGCTATTTTGAGCGAAAAAACACCAAGTCGTGCTAAGAAAGCAACGTCGCGCGACTTTATGCTAAGTCACCAAGTCGTCAAATTTTCACGCGATTTCATACCAAGTCTCTCGCCCAAAACACTAAGATTTCTTTTGCAAGCGCATGCTTTAACGCCATTATCGACCCCGAAAGGAAAGAAGCAATCAAAGCCTTCGGAATTGTTTTTATTAAGTTTTACGACGACGATTTTTAGGTGATGGATATTGATGAAAAATTTACTGAAAAATGTTTTACCAAGTTCATCGGATACTTTATCGTTAAACCTGATACTGGTTACGATCTTGACCATACTTTCAACAAATATCGTAACTTATTCAAGAATTGAATAAAGGATATGTAAAAAGCAGTTTAAAAAGGGGTTAAGTTAAGACTTAGGTTCGAATTGAAGTAAGGAGGTATTTTCGTTCAAGTATCGGGAGCTACGATATTTTCTTAAGCCTTTTTCGACTTATCCTAGTTTAATAAATTCCCTTATAACTTACGTCCTAAGAGAAAAACTGTTAAGGAATTTTACCAGCCCCATATACGATCTAGGGGTCTTCTAACTTACTCTTAGCTAAGTTAAGTCTTCTTACACGTTAACGATAAGGAACCTGTTAACTTTCTTGGTAGTTTAGTACCTTTACGTGATAGTGCGGAGTATGTCCTTAGCGGCGGCAGGGTATGTAAAGCAGCGGCCACTAACAAGACTAAAGGTATTGATGTTGGTGCCCTACACCAGTTAATTATATAGGATCATTAAGCCTCTTAAAACCTTTAAGTACATATCGCCTCTAATTAATTCAATCATGAAGCCCTTTGAAAACCTCTCCCCTTTAAATTTACCTATGCGCGGGAGCCTATTATAGGTTCTTTTACAGGATTTTACCCCTAGGGTTAGGCGGCTAGCAATTATCTCTAGCATTATACCTCGAAAGTTCTAAGGTTTAAATCGCTAGGCAACATCACTTACAGCTGGGAAGATTATCGCAACGTTTTTTTAAACCCCTATTAAAATGGTTAACATTAAATATAAACTCCTAACAGACTTCGCAAAGATTTGAGATAATACAAAGAAGTATAAAAAAAAGCTTTATAAGCTCCTCAACACTAAAATAATGCCTTTTTTGAATATTTGTAAGTAGATTGAGGTTCTTCTTTTCAATTTTCACTTACTGTTTTCCGAAATCCTTATAAAGCACGCCAAAAATTATTACCTAACCTTTCTAACTTAAGTAATTACGTTTCGCGAAATTTACGATACTATAAAAGGATATTTCGAGCATAACGTTTACCTTACGTAATACTACATAAATTAAGCCACCACCAGATGAAATATAATAATAGCGAAGAAAAAAAAGGAGAAAACACCAATGGACGTGCTTAATCATATATTTGATAAGTTCATACTATGCCAGAAGGCAATGGGGAAAGCCTACGTTAGCGAATCTACACTTCGCAAGCAGGTACAAGCAATAGTTACGGGCGTTAGCGAGTTCTAATACGCCTTATAACGCCTAGATACCATTTGCAAAGGTTTTTTTAACTAGTTGCGTTCCTGGTTTGCCACCGTAATAACGCGTATACTAAACTCGCTTGGTATATACTCTTAAGCTGGTGATTTTATTAATGTAGATAAAGAAGACCTTACGGTAGTTAACTACATCAACCACAAGTACGAGCTCCTATAAAGTTCAAGTTTTGGACTATTAACCTTAAACTAAAGGCAATAGCTACGTTAACGCTAACAAAATTTAGGCA
Source organism: Anisogramma anomala (assembly GCA_038502455.1). Lineage (NCBI taxonomy): Eukaryota > Fungi > Ascomycota > Sordariomycetes > Diaporthales > Gnomoniaceae > Anisogramma > Anisogramma anomala. The sequence continues at coordinate 12,812,554 of JASMMZ010000003.1, read as the reverse complement.
GGTCTATTAACCGTAAGTATTATCGTCGTAATAATGGTAAGAGATATTAAATTTGTAACAAATCTAGTTACTAGTCAACTAGTTACCCCCCTGCTGAGCGTAATAACCGTAAGATAGTATATTACGTTTAATACCCTACTGCTTCAGAAAAGGATTACTTGGATTAAATCGCAGATGATAAGGGCAATAAGCCGGTTAATGTTTTCGTCAACGCTTTTAAGTAAATTAAATGGTATAAAGATATTACTCCTAGTACGGCCTAATAACTAGCCAACTACGCCTTTTTATACTGTTTAGGTGGTGAAGATCCTTACCTTTGCTTTGACCAAGCCTCTAACCCCTTATACACATTTAATCTCCGTGATCGTTACGCGAACCACATGTTTTAAGGTATTATGCCAGATACAGGGGTAGCAAGGTACTTGATAAAAGGATATTCTCAATATATAACATTGTAGAAGGAAAGCAATACAATTACTAAAATTAATCGTCATGTTGATTATAAAGTTAAAGTTGGCTTTGGCTCAGGAGAATAATTATAGTAACTGGTGATAACGGTATTTTAAATTATTGTAAAAGTAATTAAGTTTCACATCCATTAATTTCCAACCCCTTTCCTTTCTTCCTTGGAGAATATAAATACTCTCAGCGTTAATGTTGATATTAATATAGACGAACTAATTAAAAACGGCTAAAGGTTTTTACTCGCCTTTAAGTAAAGGCATCTATAGTTTTATCTTTAAAGCTCAGAAACAGTGGTGTTGCACCTAATAAAGCCGGAGATACGTTAACTACACCGGCGTTTTAACCATCTAGCAATTAATAGGCTGTATAAAATCCTAAAGTCTGTAGAGAATAATGATGTAGAATACTTCACCCTAAAATCTATCGAAAAGCTTTATTACTATTTTCAAACGTATACATAAGCCCCTCATAAATTTAAGTTTATACCAAAAGACGAGAAGAATTTTAACTACGAGATCTTTCTTTATGTGGTTTGCTTAAATAATGAGTTTGTTTTTTACGTAGTTAATTCCGCAACTTTTTTTTATGGGATTAAGTTTTTAAATTTCCTTTCGGTAAAGGATATATTTGAAATATTAAGGATATTGTAGATTAATACGTACTTAAGTCCATTTAATGTAGTTGCTTACAATGCTGTTATAAACTTTGCCGCGGTTTAATTTTAGGAAGATATTAACATAATATATATTTAGTATAAATAGGTACCTATAAAAACCAACTAGATCATTGGAAAGGTTAAAAGGGTATACGCCTTACTTCGACGAGCGTATAATATTTTTACGTTGTAAATTGAAAACTTTACGGATCTAGAGGCACGCCTATACATGGCAGTAAAAGGCCTTAACGATACTATAGACCTTGATGGCTTAGTGTTAACACTTTTAGTTTTTGGAGTATATCCATGCCTAACGAGTGAATTTCCGCTCTCAGTAAGTACTTAGAAACATACTGCAGCTTATAACAAAGCTTTAAGGAAATTACGAAAAGAATCGGAACGCCGCCAGGTCAACAACTTACTTAACACCAAAAACGGTCATTTAACAATCGATGTGCTTATTTTACCATTGCAAAGTGAAGTCCTTATATAGCGGGAGCCGGGCAAATAAGAGGGCCTATATAAAATATTAAGTATCGTAAACTTTAAAGTAGTTGTTAAAACTGCTAACGGTCTTGTATTCTTCCCAATCACTGAAGTTAAGCCTTATAATGGAGGTATTGAAGATAAAGACCTTTGAACCTTTTAAGCTAAACGACCAAGCTAATAAAAACCTCCTTTATCCGTTATCGATAAGTCGATAAAATACTGTCGGCGCGGACTACCCTCAAAAAAGAAAAACGTTAAAGAGGAGGAATATACACTAAGGAGTATTTATAATACTACTTAGGTAAACAGGAAAAAATGGATAACGAAGACCTAGTATTAAAGCTGCAAACATAAAGGATTATGAAAACCTTCGACAAGCCCTTTAAGGAAAGTAATAGGGTCAACATTAACGGCCTATTAACCCGAGGAATTGAATAATTCGTATCAAAAACCGACTTTAATTCTTAAGACCCGAACATTACGATCTTTAAGTCGAGGATTATTAACAAGGTTAAAGTCAAAACCATGGGGCGATCGTACGAAAAATTACGTTTGATTGCTTAAGAATACGGTAATAAAGGTGAATATTAAATCTTCATACAGTTACTTACGATTTAAAAGATTATTTAACGTTTAGTGATAGCTTTAATAATAAATTTACTAGCTAACATTGTAGGAAAATTTACACTCAAAAATCGTAATATAATGTAAGCTTACACTAAGTTAGCAACGAATTTATAACGGATCTTACTATTAAAGCTGTTATAGAAACTCCGTGATATTTACCCTTTAAGTACGGTAATACGTTATATTAAACTATTATATGAATTGGCTAAAACAGGCGTTTGTTGGCTTTTAACCCACTAGTTATACTTTAAATTACGGCTAACAATAAAATCTTTAACGTACGATCCGTACCTATTGGTAACATTGGGAAAATACTTTGGTATAATAAGTATATAAACTAAGGATACCTTTTTCGTTGGAACGGCGGGTTTTGTGGTATTGAAATAATAAAATATTAAGGACTTTAAGTTTTGGAATTTCAAGTCGGTAATAACGTTGACAGAAAATACCTAATTGGTCTTTAATAGATCGTTAATTCGTATATTTGGTGTTAATACCGGCTTTAGCTTTGACCAAAAAGTCTAGGACGTTGTTTTGGCTATAATTAATAAAATTAACGAGGTTAGAGCTTAACAGTACCTAAAATAACGTATTCTAGGTAGCTATATTGTTACTTTATATTAATTGAAAGCTTTTTACAACCTATTTATTACGGTATAAATATAAATACCAACGGATAAGGACTTTGACCTGTCAAAGAAGAGGCTTAAATAATAAATGCGAAACTTGAACCATGGGATGAATATATTTCTAATCGACCTTTCAAAGGCCAAGTTAATAATTTTTACGGACGGGTTCTTTGTATATAATACCGACCTATTTTTACCGATTGGCTGCCTAATAACTCGTATTAATAAAGATAAGCAGGAAAACTAGTTTAGTATCTCCAGTAACTTGATTTACTAAACCTTCGTTAAGTGTAAGAAGATTACACGAAGCGTATTAGCTTTGGAGGTTTACAGCATATTAGCGGGCTTCGAAGTAGGCATAGAAATATGAAAAATTCTTGATAATATTACCAGGCAACTAAAGATTCCTTTTATTCCAGTGGTGATTTATACCGACTCGAGGATTTTCTTCGAATACCTTTCGAAACTCGAGACCACCAGTGAAAAACGCCTGATAATCGACATAATAGTACTCCGCTAAACCTACAAAAAGAGGGATATTAAGGATTTCCGATAAATCGATGGTAAGGACAACCCCGCTATCGCTATAATCAAAGCATCGTCAAACAAAGCTTGAAAAGATTTGTAGATAGCAATAAGCTAACCATAAAAATCGAGAGCTACATTAATAAATCGCTTAAACGGCTTGGATCACGTGACGGCAAGTAAGAATGTGCCGGAAAACTGGAAAATTGCCAAAGGATTGATAATGGTGATCTGTTTCAGTGTTATAGTTAAAATAAAAGCCTACAAAGTTTTAAAGCGAAAAAAAACTTTTTGTAAGAGTTAATGAACTCAGACCTGAGTGTAACGGAATAATTAAGTTTAAATAAAGTCAATTCACATGAAATTAGGTGCAACTCAGTATACAAGTAAATTGGAATTGATAGGGGTCTGGCCAATTGACAAGGCGTCAATTTAGTAATAACCGGAAAAGATTGGTTAGCCACACTAGCGTACGTGCACAAACTAAAAAGCCGCCAATATTGAAATAGTATTACATGTAATGTAGTAAATTAACTTTACTTACAGTAAAGTTGACTATACTGAACTACAAGTTAATTGTATTAATTTGTGGAGACTTACCGCATTGGGTGTAAGTTGAGTATAGTACACTGCACTTCACTCTAGAGCACGGGCTAAGTAATTAGCCATACAAATTACAGTGCAGTCCGGCTAGCGGTCTGCCAAACCTAGAACAATACATCCACCATCTGACCATGCAATACTACTGTTACTTCAACCAATCGAATCGATAACGTTGTAACGTATAAGGCCTACCAACAATAAGTAAGGCCGGGTATATTTTATCCGACTTTTTAGGATAATTATTTCACCGTAAACCGATTTTTACTACGACTTATTAAAGATTTACCTACTCTCTATTATTATTTTTATCTGGATTTTGTAAATAATTACGCCGTTAACGTTAGGTATTTTAATATAATTGGCTTTGGATATTAAAAAAGGCCGGCGGAGGCGGGCGGCGTGGAGCAGAGTAAATATTAGTTAAAGCCGACAAAAAGAGCTAACAAGGAGCGAAGCGGGCGTTAAGCAAAGCTGATGATAACGGTTAGCATTAAATAGGATAAATATTTGAAAAAGCCGACGATAATGGTTAACGAAGGATGGAGCGGAGAGAGCGATCTTTTAGGCGAGTTACTATGTATGGTAATATATTAGTTTATATCCGGGCGACGCGGTTGGTACGGGTATGTGTAATGATCATACTAAATACCCGTGAGTATATAGAAGGTGTCAGAGGGTTTATGTTATCAAGAAGGTAGTAGAGATGCTGAGAGAACAATATCGAAACCGTACAAGTAATGATCAAAAGCTGTGAGGCTATTCAGAATATACTGAGACTGAATACTTATATTGACAGCTGAAGAGCTATGAAGGAAATACTATCTATGTGGTGCTGACGGTGTCCTTATATTCTTTATCCTTCATACCGTCTTCAGTACTATCTTGGGTTGGATCATACTGGATCGCTATGATCCTCTGTTCTCTAGATTATCTTGGATCGCTATGATCCTTCATTATCCATCACGTGACTTTGATTAGTCATAGTGACTAACATAAGAGATGTTCCCCGCCTGATATGTTAGACTTCAGATTTCTCAGTAGCGCAATTGTATACTGGCCCGTTTCCTGACTCAGCCGTTATTTAGGTCATGACAGTATAATTCTCCACCCGTTTTCGGTCGGCCCGATTAACTTGCTCCTGGTTAAGGTTAATTAACGAAATACAGGTGAAAACGGGACTCGTATGGTTAGGCTTTAGACGTCGTTCGCTACGCTTTACAAGTCGTAATCTATATTGGTTATAAAAAACACAGATTATGTAGATATATTATTTTAGCTACTTAGGTTAGATTTATAAAAATGTTTACGGCGGGTATTTGGAGAAACAAGCGTACAAACATTACGTGTTAACGTACTATTAGCCAAGAAAGTTTTATTACGGTAAATAAGAAACATCGTAAAGGGCGACGAAAAATTCTTAGGGGAGGGAAAACCCGAGGAAAGAAGGCGATAAAGACGTATGGAGAAAAAGATATAGCTTATATTACCGGGATAGTAATGATTTCTTAGGCTCGGATAATATTTCGAAGCCAAGTATATTAATTAACTAACTTGGATAATATGAAGGTAAAAACAAGTTGATAACCTGTGATATTTCGTTACATTTTATAAACGGGGGATAAGATATAGGCCTTGTTTTTATTAACAGCAATTAATTTCCTTGATAAGGCGTTTAAACCAAGCGAAGCCGTAAATAAAATAATCTCTTAAATATATTATAAAAAACGGTTAATTTGCAGTCGGATTTATTACAAGGTTAATTCTTCAAGCGTACCTTATTGTAAACCCTCCGGTATATAAGATAACCTTGCGTACGATAAACTCAAATATTGATAAAAGGTACGTCGAAATTAAAAAAGCGATTAATGTAAGATATACAAATGTTCTTTGCTTATAAAAGGAGAAATTCGCTTTTATCTTCGTTATTGCTGAGGATAAATAGGTTATTTATAACGTCAGAAGGTTCTAAGATACAGTTAGCGATAAGGTATTTATATATAATAGGTTAACATACCTTACGCGGCCGTTAATTATCCATAATAAAAGAATTTACGACGATATAACTTCAAATAAGTTTATTATAAACGTTGGTTATAATAATGGGTAAAATGTTAAAGAATTACGAAATGTTGATAGATAATGAATGGTTAAAATAAAGTTTAGATATAAACGGTTATAGTAAAGTTATTATAAAAGATACTGTTAAAGTAAAAGATATCGAAGGAAAACGAATGGGGTAAAAGAAAAAGGAAGAAAGTTTTAAGAGTTACATTAAAGTCCGTATTTATAAGTATAAACGGACCGAAATCGATAGGGGCTATATGTTATACAACACGGCAAGGGAACGCGTTATACGGCACCGGCGGTAAAAAATGATACATTATACGACACGTCAAAAGGTACGTTATATGGTATCGGTGATAGGAGCGATATGTTATACAATACGTTAAGGGACGCGTTATATGGTGTCGGTGGCCTAGAGTTAGACAGGCCAATACTTTATAAGGCGCGTTAAAAGGCGCTTTATAAGACGCCAGCGAATTAGGGTAACCAGCCGATACGGTATACAACGCTTTAAAAGTTACGTCACCATTTCGCACCCAGTTTAAGCCCGGCCCGCATACTTGGCGAGTAAGGCCCACGTCTTACGTTTAACCAGTAAAATATTACAGCCCTCGTAGCGTTTAAAAAAATGGGGGGTATATTATAAACTCAAGCTATTAGTCATTATGATTATTAGTTATGTAACTGTATACGTAATGGGATATACAGTATCCAGTCCGAGCCTAATCTAGGCGCGGATCAGGCGCGGTTCGTATACGTCACATATAAATTCACGTAATGGGCTAAAAACTAGCCACGCCTATAGGTCCTGCACGAAGGGTTACTGGAGCCTCTTCTAGTCTTCTGCCTGTACCTCAATGATAAACCCCATTTGGCATCTACTTGGTTTACCATCATAGGTCGGACCATAATATACTTGACGTAGGTAGACATATTTGCGAAGTATTATAACCGCCTGAAATTATACGTTGATATAAAAATCAACTACGAACTTTACAATAAAGATTGGATTAACACCACTTGGAAATCCGTGAAAAATTAGTGTGAAAACACCGAAAAAAAACCTATAAAAGGTATATATTACCTAATTAACAAAGTTTCCAAAGTGTTAGGCAGCTGTTAGACCGGAATAAAAGGGTAATAAGCTATTTATTTAAGTGATGAGAAAAATATACTACAAAAACCTATATTTTGACCTTATACTATTTAAGTTCGAAGAGAACTTAAAATATTTTATACGAGTTTTAAAATATCGTTCGAAACCTTTATACACCAATCGGTGAGCTTCAAATCAGCATTTGTAGCCGACAAGACTAACGGCAAGAGCCAGATTATTAAGGAAAACCTCGCCGAGATCATCTAACACGTTTTAAACGGAAAATTAAAAGTGTACCTAACGTAAAATAAACGGCCCAAATACATATTTTAGAAAAAAAACATTAAATAGGGGGCCCTAGGAACAAAGGTAATAGCGGCTATTACTAAAGACGATTATTCCCATGAAAATGTATACGGAGCTTTACGAGCTTTCAAAAACTCTGTATAGTATACGGTAAAATAGGCTATTAGTTTACTAATTACCTAGTATATGAGTAGATTCGAACTAAACTATAGTTTTAGACCGATTATCAATTTAAGGAATAAATGGAAGCCAATTTCATAATATACGTAGCTGAATATAAAGGCGTGAAAGACGAGGTTAACGTTTATCCCTACAAATACACCTTTAGAAAAAGGGACTTTAAAGGTGATAATGCTTACCTAACAACACAGGATAACAAAAACGCCAGACGTAGCTTCATAGGCTGACAAGACGCCTTCTTTATTTATAATATAAGCTTAGACTACGTAAGCAGCGTGTTAAACGCCTATATAACGTCGTAATTTACGCTTTTAAATAGGTACAGCGACCGGTTTTAAGGTATTATGCCTAATACTAGCGCGGCCAAAATCTTAACGGCCAGAAAACGATGAATTGACACGTTCGCGGCGAAAATTCCGAAATTTTAGCTCGACTATACAAGGAAACATCAAAAAGTTCTTTTCGGTAAAAGCAAAGCGTCATCGTTTAGCATAGTCATTATAAATACACGATTCGAACCGGTTAAGTTTTACGTGATAAACTTTGAAACGTTATTTGTTGGAATAATACTATGTGTAGTGCAATAGGTCAAGTTTACTTACAGTAAAGTTGACTATACTGACTACAAGTTGAGTGTATTGTTTGTATCGACTTACTGCATTGGATGTAAGTCGAGTGCAGTGCGCTGCACTTTACTTTAAGGTACGAGCCAAGCAATTGGCCATACAAATTACATTGCAAACCAGCTAGCGGTCTGCCAAACCTGAAATAATACATCCACCACTTAATCAATGAAATACTACTGTTACTTCGACCACGATTCAAATCGACAACATTGCAACGATCTAAGGCCCCACCAACATTATTCTTATTTTTGTTAGCGAATATAAACAAACTTGAAATCGAAGTTCGGAATACGATTAATTAATATATTTGCGTTTCGAATAGCATATCCATACCGTTTTAGCTTAAATTCAACTACTTGTAATTTTTCCACGAAATACATATAATAAAAGCTGTTTATCTAACGCAGCTAAAATTACGAATGTTATACCGTCGATTCAGATACCCGGTTACGAAACGCCTTTTACAGTTACTCCACATCGCGGGCTATACGAATATAGGGAAAGAAGCGTTTAAAACCATCGAAAGGTTTTGCTATAAGTGTCAACTACACTTATAAGCTTTACGGCAGTTTGAAGTCCGCCTTTAAAACGATATAAATTTTCACTACAAGGCATTCATAAATATAATATACTTCAACGGCCGATTCATATTTTGCGTCATCGACTTAACAATAATATTTTCATCCGCAAAGTTTATATTAAACGCTTTAATTACAAATTACTGGAATATTTTGGTTAACTATTAGTTAATCGTTTACTTAAGGCCTTTGGTTTAGATTACCCTCGATGTTAGTAAGGTCTTTAACTTTACTAAATAACTTACCAAAATTAGGATCTCTGGTAATCGATACAAATAAATACTAGTAAAAGTATTATAAGGTATTGAAAAATATAAAGGTTATTATGAACCGCTTGAAATGGAGTATACGGTATTATTCAAAGAGCTAAAAAGTATTAGTTTTAATGGATTTATTTTGCAAATAGCGGTTAATGCCATTAATAATATTTCTAGGCCGAATAAGCTAATCTTTACGCTCCTTATTTTTTGTATTAACCCAAAGATCCACAAAAACTTTATACCATCGTTAACTACGGTATAAAAAGCGAATACTATAGTGAAACCATAGCAATGTTACGTTTCTACGGGCTAAAACCGATATTTTCAAGGCGTTAACTGTAAAAAACTACCCACGTAAAACCGCCGTTTTAAACTTACCATTATAGTCTGATATCTTAGTTTGGAGAATTGAGGACTAATGGACCAGCTTATAAAAGATCAACAGCTTCAGAGGTTATAATATACTCGTTAACTTGTTACATATTATAAGTTAGTTCCCGTAAATAATGATACGAAAACATAAAAAAAAGATTAAAAAAGCGGCTCGAAACCGTAATTCAACTAGTGGTACTAGCGGACCTATTCTCAAGATAGCGAATTTAAGCCGCCTCCAGATTTAATACACTCCCCAGATCGTACTTTCAAATCGTTACTACTATACAAAAGCGGCCCGTTTATACTAACATTTCCAATACTTCGCCGCTGAGGCCGCCCATTTAACTTGAAAAAAAAACAACTCACAGATACCTTTGTCGCAAACTCCTTTATTATTTAAAAAGAGATGTAAAACCGTCATCTTAGCTTAAAACTCCGCTGTCAAGGTATTATCACCACCTCAAGCACCCTATTCGAATATTCCACATAAATGAAAATATTTACCTTAACAGAACAGGGCGTTTTTCACTTTGAAAGATTCGACTTATCGATTTACGACACCTCGAGAATTTTTCCTATACGCATTATATACTAAATTAAAAACAATATTGAAAATTTATACGAAAAGATCTACCTTATTGTGAAAGGATTTAACGACTACAGTAAAAAGGATATTATAATGTAGTTGCATACCTTATAATAGGTAAAATATCGCTTGATTCTTAAATTTGTAAACTTGTTTAATACCTTTATAACTTACATATTAATCCTTGTAATATTACATGAATATATATAATATTCGAAGAACGGTTAAAACGGCGTATTTATACCGATATATCTACGGATCTTAAAAAATACCATTTATTTAAACCAATTTTATGTATTATAAAACCGGTTTACGGGCTGGCTAGGGTTAATGTATACTGATATAACATTTATCAAAGGCATTATAAGGAAAGGCTTAAAATAGCTAGCTCGACATTTGATTTATGTTTATTAGTTTTAACGGCTTGTTTTAAATGCTTTGTACTAACAAGTATATAGATGGATAATACGTTAACATTATGTAACGCATCGTTTTTCGTATTTAAGGAGAGGAAATTTCGGAAAGACGGCCTAAAAGTAAACCCTAAGACTTACTTAACGGATGATTATATAATCGATTTTAATAATACGATTATTACTTTTTTGAACGGTGTTTGAAGCCTTATATTAAAAGGGTAATTAAAAAAAATTTCCCTTATCGTCCTAAATAATGTAAAGCGAGCTTACGAATACAGATACCAATATACATGTGGCCTTTGGGTTATTTTATTGGTATAACAGAAAGCGGCGTTTAACTTTCGGTCACCGCGTAATACCGAACTAACCCTTTAGATGATATAAGTGAAACGTTTTAAAAACGCCTTATGTGATAAATACATAATCTGAAGTAATATTTATATTCCGTACCGTTTAAAATATATATTGAGAAACTTTTTGTTTTAATTCACGGTTCCTTCGCCAAGAATCTTAACTATAGCTTGAAAACAAAGTTCGTTTTCACTCTCGGAAAAGAAACACCGGTCCGAAATGAATTTACATTTAGTAAGAATATCATCTATTTAAATTGGACCAAGTATAAGTGGGTTACGCAAAGTTTTTTGGTTTTAAAAATATATAATATAATTTAAAGCTTTAATTCTGGTATTACCATGGTGATAACGGTCCAAATAATTATTTTAATTATTAGTTTACAACCTATACTTTATGTCGTTTATACTACCTGTTTTTTTCTATATGAATACCTTATCAAATTGAGTGTTAGAAACAAAAAAGTTAAATAATTGATATTATAGGCTTACATAAATCGTATAAACGTTGCAAAATGAATCAAATGAAGTAAATCGATAAAGAATCAAACCTAACAGACATAATAATTAAGGGAGCCCCGAACGATATATTAAAAGCGCTTATATGAATAAGTAAACTTTTCGTTTGTGTTGATAGAAAAGTAATATGAACTTGTTGATTCTAATATTTTACCCCTTACTTTATTATTTACATTTTACGATTACGTCACTTTTAATATTTCCGAGCAATCCGAAACCCGTCATTAGCATCGCTTACCATATTTCACTACGGTACATACCTTTTATTTATACCACTTTTACGAAACTTACTTTATTTGGATTTACTAATCTCTACCGCTTTTGATATATCATTACTTTTGATTTCATAAACTTTAATCCTATTAATTTTTTCACATTCTACCTTTTTACATTCATTATTTACGTTACTATTCTTTGAAAAATATCAATAATATTACTATATAATGTATCACACTATGGCCGGGTACGCCGGTCCGGCCGAAAGGGGAACTATTTATTGTTAAAAGAAAAGGAAAAGGGCGATGCCGTCGCGTCCCTACCATCCTTTTCGTCGCCCTCCCCCTTTATGTTAGAGCCACCGTTATTACCGTTATCGATGCCGTTATCAGCATTACCAAAGAGGTAGCCTCGTGCCTTGAGTCGCATACTATTAGGCAAAGTGGCGGGTTTTTTTTTACCCTTTTCGTGGCGATATACGATAATATCGTCGAACTCACCGATATAATATATACTTAGGCCCCGATTTTAAATAGAAATAACGGCTATCAACTTCTTGGTCCGCAGGTTAACGTTTATTACGTATTAATATCAGTTTATTTGAATTGTTAATAAAAGTAATTACTTTTAAAAGCGCCCCGAACGATATATTTCTAAAAGTAACGAATTGGGTCAACAGTTAGGAATACGAATTTCAATTAAATTTATTTAAAGTAAATTGGCGCGGGAAATAGATTTAGTTCACAGCCTTAGAATTACCGAAATAAAGGCATGTTCATTACCAAGTCATTTATAACGATGGTAACCAGCCGATCAACCCCTGTTCTAGTAACTATCGCTAATAAATATACCCGTAGTCGCGGACGAGATACATGGAATGTAAAGCGTATTTTTTAACAGCTCGGGGCTACGAATTCAGGTAGATCATTTTAACGCCTTATGCGTTAAAAAGGCCTTGCGATACATCTTAACGATATAAAACTCGAGATGGCACAAGAAGTCTGCCTCAACCGCCACGTTTAATGGGATATTATTATAAAAAAAATATATGGAAAGGTTAGGTAATACAAATCGCGCCGCAATTTTGCCAAACTATGTTTAAAACAAAGGGGGGAGTCCTCACAAGTAAAAGGGTTTTTACATACAGGGAAAGGGTAAGGTTTATAACTTTAAAACCACCCCACTTTTACCTTTAAGAGTTAAGGGAAAGGGTTAAGGGGGGGAAGAGGATGGTAGGTATAATAGTGGCAGCGGTGGGGGAGGCAAAAAAAAAAGGCCGGGATAAAGGCGATGTTAAAAGGTAGGGTGGGTGTTAGTAATAGTAGCGGCGATGCGGCTGGCTGCGGTGGCGGCCTCGGCGCGTTTACGTTTTCGCGATAAACGGCGTTTAAGGTATTGGTTTTTCCGCGGCATTTATTTACAGGTGGGGTTAGTACATAGAAGTCATTTAAGTAATTTAATTGGAACGGTTTAAAAGGGGTAATTCAAATGGTAGATTAAATTTATATATTCTAATTAACTAGTTAGATCTTACCTTAATTATAAGTATGCGCAGTTAAAGGTAAAAAGAAAAAAGATTTTACTGAAACCAATAACGATACATTTTTTATATTAACCTTTGAACACGAAACGAAGTAATTGCCCTTATATAATTACATCCATATAATACTTACGTAATTATACTATTATAAAGAATAATAACAAATGTCACTGAAGAATATATCGCTACTGATTAACCAAATTAACTAGATCTTTACTATAATTACTACCGTGGTTAAAAATTACTAATTCAAATCTTTAGAGTTTTTACTACAATTACGTTATTATTACTAACTTACAAAAACGAACTATATTATCACTAAACTATTATTACTAAATTAAGAATATGAAATAAACCATAACTAAACTATAACTATTGAATAACGAATACGGGTTGTAAAGAGAAAAATAGAATATTACTTATATATATATATATATATATATATCCCTATAATTATTAAGTAGTCGCGGTGCGGAATACACCTTTATAGCAGTGTATTATAACGTAAAACTTTGTAAATTGTATTCTTTAAAAATGTATAATAGCGTGCCACTGCCTGGAAATGTTAATTATAAAGTGTACGATAGCGTGCTACTACCTAAAAGTAGCATTTGCAAAGTAGACGGTAGAGAGCCACGGCCTGGATGATAGGGCTATAACCTCTCACCTAAGGCGTGTACTCTTTGGATGCTTCTCCCTTGGTAATTATCATCTGTACTTACTACAATATCAATTTGACGATTACTATTCTACTTATGTAGGTTTATGTGAATAAGCAGAGACCTTACCAACAGATAAAAATATATTTAATATAAATATATATATATTTGTAACGCTAATGTTATTGTAAAAGGGTCCGATAGCCTCTATAATATTATATGTTTTTTCAATACGGATTTTATCGAAGTATTATGGGCCTAAAAGTATCCATTCGCGTTTCTATAGGATAAATTATGGTATATGTTAACAATATATCTATTATTCAAAGTTTAAAATACGACCTAACCACCCTGTACTAATAAACGTTGAATAGTTTATTCGTTGCCGTTGAGACCGACCTCACCTTTATAATGGTTAAATAAAGCATTAGATATATTTCTATCAATGGAAACAAAATCGCGGACAAACTTGTAAATAATATCATTAGGTCTTTAACCTGCTTCCATGATAACTACAAATATTTTCTCAACAAAATGAAACTCATACTCCTATTACGGTTAAGGGTTATCAAAAATGGGTGATATTTATATAAATAAGCTAAGTAATACATTTTATATAAATTATAAAGATTTAGATATTCGATTAAATCCGGATTCAAATTTGGAAGATTATGGTATATAAGTTGCTCTTCTTCTTCGCCTTAATTATCACGACCTGATTTATATATGTTTTTGACCATAGGTACGTTAATATATATTTTACGTTGCATTATCGGCTTTTTAAACTTTTTAATACAAATAAACGTTACATTTGATGCGAAAGGAAGCGAAACGCCGTTTTTTTAGTACATTAACTAATCTTTTTAAAAATTTGGAAACTTTGGTCACGGCTTCTAAAAAACCTTTAAATCAATAGGAACGCGAAACCTACATATAAAGGGTTTTTTCGAACTTTAAAGAATTCCAGGTATTTACCTATATTACCATTTTATGCTATGAAAATAAATTAAATTACAAATTAAATAGACTTAAGTTTAACGTCCACCGGTAATGATAATGGTTTACAACCTTAAATAATATTCTTGTTACATGCTCCTCAACCCATGAAAAATTCTAAATTAAAAGCTCTACTTATCTAACAACTTTACTACAGCCGCTACTAAAGCTGTTATAAACATCTCCCGCTTAACCTAACCCTATTTATAGGGAGTGGTAAATTTTAGGGAGGGAGGTTAGGTATATTAAAGGCGCTTTTATAGCGATAACTGCGTGGTAGGGGATTAAAAGACCGGAAGTAATCGCTGTTGACAGTAATATATTTTTCTTTATGCTTTGTTACTACCACTTATCAGTATTGGACTTTTTTATACGGAGTAGAAAATACTAGGACTTTCATAAACGTAATGGGTGTATTTAACGCCCATCCTACTCTTTCCAAAGCAAACCCCGTTATTAGCCTCTATTAGGAGGGATCGAATATAATATATACAAAATTACACCCTATAAAACGAGGTGTAGTAGATAACGGCCGCGTAGGCCAAGGAGAAAGAGGAGGAAAATAGTAAAAAGTTTCGAAAAGGGTCTATATAAATGCATTGAACACTTTTGAAAATTAAAAGGTCTCTTACATAACCCCGCACGCTGCGGCGTATAACGCATTAAGGTTTTTTTTATATAACGAGATAATTACGTTTATTAATACAAAATTACTTATTACTGATTCTGAAACGGTAGGTTATTCATCAATAAGGGTGGTAATACTTCGTTAATATATAAGAAAAGTTTATAGTTAGGGTTTATATTATTAAAAACCCTTTTTTTTACCTATGTATTTCATTTTATATATACGACATATAGGTTATTACGTTTACAGGGGTCCCTTAATAACATTCTACCGAAATTCAATAAAATATATATACATAATCATAATGCGTTTTACTACTATGTTTTATATGGGCTATTTTTCTACTTTCATGTTTTATAGCGCCTTTTTTTTTGAGGTCCACTTAGTTGCATCTCCGGCGTAAGCAGGCGCCGGGCGGGAATTAAAAAGGCCGCATTTTTTTGGCTCTACCAAGGTTATATTTTACACGTTTATGGGGTTTTGAACTATGGGACACCCTAAGACATTATTTAGAAGGATAACTCGAAGGCCTTAAGGTTTGTACAAGCCTTCGAGGAACTTTAATTATAAGCCCTCCCACCGTTATCACAGGATCATTTTGTATCAGCTAGTGTTACATTACATATATGGAACTACTCAGTGATAGTTTTTAAAAAAAAACTTGGCTTGTGCCCTAGTTTGAGGTGGAAACTTACTATACTTACCTTTCAGTCAATACAGTCAATCTCACGAACTATTCAGTCGACTTATATTAAGTATAATTAACTAAATGTTAGTTTATTTGACTTCATTGTATTGAAATTTGACTGTTATTCTAATGCTGGCGGCTTTTTGTTTTATGTGCGTATGTTTGTTTTTATTGGTAGGGCCTTAGATCGTTGCAACATTGTCGATTCGAGTCGTGGTCGAAGTAACAGTAGTATTGCATTCGTCAAGTGGTGGATGTATTGTTTTAGGTTTCGCAGACCCCTAGCCGTTCTTCATAGTAATTTGTATGGTAAACTGCTTATCCCGTGCTCTAGAGTAAATTGCAGCGTACTGCACTCGACTTACACTCAATGCGGTAAGTCTCCACAAAGCAATACACCCAACTTGCAGTTTAGTATAGTCAACTTTACTGTCAACTTTACTTACAGTAAAGTTGACCTACTGCATTGCATGTAGTACTATTCCAACACTATTGTCAATTACTCATTTGCAGTGAGTCCTGAATTCCCTTTATGTACATAAACTGACTCTAATTACATTCCTTTTCTCTATAATTATAAACCCCGACTTTCTTAACTTTCGTACATAAGTTTTTCGCTATAAATTTGTTCCTATTATATATATGTACGCCATTAATTGCGTACTTTTTACCAGTGGGTCTTTGTACAATTTTCTTACACAGTACCATTTCTATTGCCACCCTAGTAGTCTTTCATTTTTCCAGAGCATTTTCGTTTTTTTACGTCAAATATCAGCCGTTTAACGTAGCAATTGATCTGTATGGTTAAAATATTACTATCTATAAACACTTTAAAGGCGCTATTTGGTGGAGTCTTCGTTATGTCGTTATTGGAGTTGTATTTGTCGTTGATTTATCGAAACTCATCAATTTACCAGGATTTTTATACATTACTGTATGCATTTACTTTACACTACGAAACTAGCTAATGAATATGGCTATACAAATCACTGTGCAACCCGGCTACCGGTCTTCCTAACCTGAAATAATATATTCACCACTTGAATACATAATACTAATATTATTTCGATCAATTAAAATCGAAAACGTTGCAATGTCTTAAGTCTTACCAACACTAACTAGTGATTATTAGGTAAAGTATAAATTTGTCAAGTAAAATAAACACTATTTTATGGTTACGCCTTATGTTAGACGGCAGGGTAAAAGAAAAATCCTTGCTAAGAACCTCTATTAGTACTGTGTCAGTCTATAATAAGAAGTGTTAGAGAATAATTTTGGGTTGCATTAGTTTATAATAGCAATCTGAAAGTTAGTGACGGTATTTTTATGAAAGACACCAAAAAAATCTTCATGTATCCTTTTTAAAGACTTCAATATTAACCGTTAACAGATTCAAATCGTTAAGTTGGCAAACGGCTAAAAAGTAGTATTATGGGTATTAGTACTATAAAAACGACTAAGTTCCACAACTATATAACTTTCAACTTCTAACTATAAATAACAACAATTAATAACCTTTAACTATACTTTTTATACCAAACTTTATTATTTATACCTATTTTCCCCTTAATACTATTCTTTTTCCCTTTCCCCTGTATTACAAAATCGTTAATCGTTAAAATTGCTATTTCGAGCGAAAAGCATTAAAAATCGCCGAGTCGCTTTAAAAAAGCTACATCGCGTGACTCCACGCTAAATCGTCAAATACCTACGCTCCTAAATCGCTAAAAACACTAAATCCTACATTTTACGCCAGCCAAAACGTCAAGATAACTACTGTAGGTGATTATTTTGGAGCTTTGGCAGTCGTTATTAAAAAGGAATTAGTAAGAGACCTCGTATCTACTTTTCCAAAATATTTCGATGAAAAACTTTCAAAAAAGGATATAAACAAAAACTTAATCGAGGATCACTTAACCAAATTTATTAACTATTATATCCTCGATTAAAATGATAGCAAACATAATTGTAACTCTTGCGCTTTCCAAATCTTTCCGGGGTTTTTCGATAATTAGACTATTACTATATAAAGAGCTATTTGAAAAGGAATTAAAAACAAGCTGAAGGTAGAACTTGATCTATAAGGAAGTTATATGTCAAAAACATTAATAAAGGTAGTACAAACTTTATTTAAGTTAGTTTAACTTAAAGAATGCCTTTAAGATTCTTATTCGTAAAATCTATAAGATAAAGACAAAGGCATTAGAGACTATTAACGCTTTTACATACGTTTTAGGGTACCTCCCTTGATTCCTAATTGATTTAGGCCTTCAAACTCTCTACTATCATCAATTATTTACATACAGATAATAAGAAACCTAGTAATTTGTTAGGCAAGCTAGCATTTTTACATAACAGTACTGAGTACGCCTTTAAAGGTAATAAATCGCATAAAGTAACAGCTGTCAACGTGGCAAGAGGAATTAACGTCGGCTCCATATATAGTCCAATGAAGTAAAATCGTTAAGTCCCTTAGAATTTCTCTTACAGCCAATTTCCTCTTACCTTTCAAACTTTTCCCCAAAATAGTTGAATTCTTTAAGGCGAAGCTTCCCACAGAAAGTACGTATATACACGTAAACCTACCATAGTTCTTATCACAGGACTTTATCCTCGGACCAAAAGACTGGCAATTACCTCCACTATCGCGACTTGGAAGCTCTAAGGCTTGAATTAATGGCAGAAAATACTATTGACAATTATAATAATTATTGTAACCTTCTTTCCAAACTTGTCAAGATGGTTAATATTAATTACAAACTTTTTACGGTTTTTGTGAAAATATAGAATGACAGAGACAAATATTACGTAAAGACTTATGATTTTATTAAAAAGAAAATGATGTCTTTTCAAAAGATTTCCAAGTAAATAAAGGTCTCTCTTTCTGGTTTTTACTTACTATTCCCTGAAATCCTTACAGGTTACTCCAAGGATTACTACCTAACTTCCTTGACGAAAGTAGAATCGTCGTCAAAGATTTACGATAATAAAAAAATCTATTTCGAATATAATATCTACCTTACACAATATTATACGAACTGGGTTATAACAAGATAAACAATGATAATGATTGAAATGAAAGAACGAAATTACGATGGATATTCTTGACCAAATACTGGATGAGTTAATGTTATGATAATAGGTAATAGGAAAGGTTTATACTGGTGAAACTACGTTACGCGAGTATGTACGGATAGTAATTACTGGCATTAACGAGTTTGAATACGCCTTACAACGCATAAATACCACCTATAAATGAGTTTTTAACTAATTACAGTCCTTTTTTTCGACTATAATAGCCCTTACAAAGAATTGGATTGGTATATACCCCTAAGAGAATAACTTCCGAGATTGAAATGAAAAAAAAAAACACGTAACATTATATTATATTAATCGTAAGTATAGACGGCTCTAACACTTAAAACCAGGTTTAAAGTTCTTAAATTTGAATCTACAGCTAAACTGGTATTAACGAAAACAAAACTTAAGTGGATTTGTTAATCGTAAGAATTATTCTTGTAATGGTGCTAAAAATATTGGATTTACAGCAAACCCAGTTATTGATTAACTCGTCATTCTCTAGTGAAATAAAGTAAATAGCAAATAACATACCACACCGAATACTACATTATCTCCAACCGAAATTACTTAAATTATATCAAATATTAAGATGGTAAAAAAGTCGTTATTATGAATAAAAATATATTCAAAAAGGTCATGTAGTATTAAAATACTATTTCTAACGCAGCTTAATTACTAGTCAACTATGCTTTCCTGCATCGATTAAGTGGATAAAACCCTTGTATTTGTCCTAATCAAATCTCTAACCCTTTATAAACTTTTAAACTTTGCGATTATTACGTAGATTATAGGTTTTGAGATATTATTCCAAATACAAGTGAAGTAAAGTAATTAATAGAAGGCTATTCGCAGTATATGACATTGAGAGGAGAAAGTACTACTAATATAGAAATTAATCGTTAAGATGTTAGTAAGCTTAAATTTGACTTCGGTCCAGAAAAATAGTTATCGTTTTTAAAGATGACGATTATCTCAATTTTTATTAAACCGATTCCATTTTATATCTTCAAATTCAATATCCCGTTTTTTCCTTACCTAAAAAATATTGAAATCCTTAATATTAACATTGACGTTAACATTGACTAACTAATTCAAAACGGTTGAAGATGCTCTTTTAAGTTTAAATGAGAGCATTTTTTCATTTTATCATCTAGACCTAAATATAAAGATGTTAAACCTAAAGAAGTTAGAGATGCATTGTTTACATCGGCGTTTCAATTACTTAATCATTAATAGGCTATAAAAATTCCTCAAATCTGAGGAGTATAAAGATATGGAATATTTTGCTTTAAAATCCATTGAAAAGCTTTGTCACTATTACCAAACGTATATTCAAATCCCCCGAAAATTCAAGGTTTCACCAATGAACGACAAAGATTTCAACTGTTTAATTTTCGTCAATATATTCTATTTGAATAAGAAGCTTATTATATATGTTATTAATTTCTCAACGTTTTTTCACAGCATTGAATTCCCTCAATCTCTATCAAAAAATATGTGGGCAATGTTGAAAATACTGTGAATTAACATGTACTTAAGATTACTAAACTTTGTTATTCACGATATTGGTACTAGCTTTACCGCGACAAAGTTTTAAGTAAATGCGAAGATAATGAGGATTTGATGTAAATAGATACCTATTAAGGCTTACTAAAGTATTGGAATAGTTAAAAGTGTATAAATATTACTTCTCAGGTTGTACGATATCCTTACGTTAGAGATTGTAAGCTTTACATATTAGAAGGCATATTTTGAAATAGAGGTAAATGATTTAAATGATTTTATAGGACTTGACTTTTTAATGTTAACTCTATTAGTATTTGAGTATATCAACGTTTAACAAGTAAATCTTTGTCATTAGTAAATATACAAGAAAAACTATAAAGTACGGCAGGGCCCTAAAGTAATTACTTTTTTTTTTGGCAAAGCATCAAATAAATAATACCCTTAACACCAGAAACGATTCCACAACAACCAACTTACTTTATTACCATTATAAAGTGAAGTACTCGTGTGGAGATAGCTAATTTAATGTGATGACCTATTTAAAATTATAATTATCGCTGACTCAAAGTAGTTGTTGAGACAATTAATTATCTGCAACGTTTTGCACAACTTAGGCTACACCCTATATTAAGGCGATCAACAATAACGATAAAGAAAGCGATAAAGATTTTTAGGCTAAATAAATGAGCTAATACAACCCCTTTCCCCCCGTAATTGATAAGCCAATAAATAGTCAACGGCGTAGCCAACCACTAAAAAATAGAAGTGTAAAGGATGAGGAATATATACCGGGTCAAATTTACAATATTGCTTGACTTGACAAGAAATAAAAGGACTATTAAAACTTAATTATGAAACCTCGAGCATAAACTATTATAGAAACCTTTGGAAAACATTTTGAAGAAATAAATAAGGTTGAAATTAATAAACTCCTTACTCGAAAAGTTATATAAATATCTAATGAAACTTTAATCTTCAAACTCCAAATATTATAATATTGAGGTCAAGGATTATCCACGAGGTTAATGGTAAAATCACGGGGCAGCCGTACGAAAAATCACATTTTATTGCTTAAGAATATAGTGATAAAACAGAAGATTGGATCCTTATATAATCTCCAACGAATTGAAAGATTATTTAATGTTTGGTAGTCGTTTTAACAATTAGTTTTCTGGTCAAAATTAATTGGAAGTTTACCTTTCATGGCCATAATGTAACTTAAACATACACGAAGTTAACAATTAATTTATAAAATATTGTTTTACTAGAATTACCGTAAAAACACTGTGACAAATACCATCTTATAATGGTTATACGATATATCAAATTAATTTGCGGATTAGCCGCAAATAAACGTTTATTGGTTTCTAACTTACTAATCGCAGTTCAAGTTAAAATTAAGTATGAAATCTTTAACCTACGACCCCCATGTGCTATTTATGTAGGATAAGGAATTTGGCCTGATAGATATATAGACTGAAGAAACTATTTTCGTTGGAATTGGTGGCTTTATGGTATAGGAATAACAGACGATTGAAGGCTTAAAGTTTTGAAATTATAAGTCAGTTTCAACTTTGATGAAGAGTGAATATTTTGACTTTAACTAATTGTTTATCCGCAAACATAGTATTGATTATATTAATACGTACTTTAGTTTCCGTTAGAAAGATTAGGGCGTTGACTTAGACATAATTAATAAGACTAACATAGCCAGAGCTTAAAGATACCTAGAGAAACGTACCTGTAACAATTATATTACCTCCTTATATTAATTGGAGGTTTTTTGTGACCCATCGATTGCGACATAAGCATAAGACCTATCAGGTGAATATTTTAACCAATCAAATGAAAGGCTAGAGTGTTAAATGAGAAAAGATAACCGAGGGATTGATATATTTTCAATTAATCTGTCGAAAGCTAATTTAATAATATTTGCAGACGTCTATTTTGTAATAAACACATACTTATCGTTACAGATCAAATTCCTCATATCCATCGTTAAAAAGGACAACTTACAAGAAAACTAGTTTAATATCAATAGAAACCTAATTTATTGAACCTCCGTTAAGTGTAAAAGAATCATTCGAAAAGTGCTGGCTTTAAAAGTTTACGGTATGATAACCAGCTTCAACATAAGCATAGAAATGTGAAAACCACTCAATATCGTAACCATCTAATTAATAATTCCTTCTATCTTGGTAATAATTTCTATAGAATTAAGGAGACTATTCGAATACCTTTCGAAATTCAGAATTATTCGAGAACAAAGCTTAATAATCGATGTAATAGCATTCTGTAAAGCTTATGAAGGCAGGGAAATTACGGAATTTCGGTATATTGAAAACAAAGATGACCCTTCTAATACTATAACAAAATCGTCACCAAACAAGGCTTTTAAAATTTTGTAAACAGTAATAAGCTAACTATACGTATTAAGAGTTCCGTTAATAAGCCATCTGGAAAGTGTAAGTTATGTGTCAAAGAATAAGGGCACCTTAACAAACTAAAAAATTGCTTCGGAATAAAGGTTGGCAACAACTTAATCAATTAACATGGTTGAATTTAAGGTTTACATTAATCTGCAACGAAAGACTTGTTTGTGGAAATTTATAAAATTGAAACTCGGAACCGTAGGGTAATTGGAGTTAATTTGGCTGTAGGATTATTAAAGATCTGATTAGTTGACGAAAAAGCAATTTAGTGGAAACCAGAAATAATTAGTCGACTACATTAGCATACGCGCACAAAAAAAAAGCTGTCAGTGTTGGAAGAATAGTAATTGCAGTGCAGTAAGTCAACTTTACTTATGGTAAAGTTAACTATACTTGCTATAAGTTAAGTATATTATTTTATAGGTTTATTATAAAGTTAAGTACAGTATTCGCCTACTTTACATTAGGGCACAAGCCAAGTATTTCGCCATACAAATTACTATGTAGACCGGATAGCGGTCTGCTAAACCTGAAATAATACATTTACCACTTAACTATATAATTGTACTATTACTTCGACCAATTAGAATCAACAACTTTGCAATGTCTAAAATCCTACCAATAATAATATCTATTATTACACGGTTTTATTAGTCGTGACTAACTTTAATAAGCACTCGTAAGGGTTTTAGGGGTTTTTGTATACGATTATACATATTGGGGGTAATTCTAGTTATATGGTAATATCCTTTAACGTGTTATTAATTATTATGCCATTCTTAAATTCCTCTACTATATCATAAACCTCCAATGTTAACACGTTTTGTATTATAAGTTTACACCTAATGAATATCTAGTGAATAAGGTTGTTGATATTTATAAATTTCTCATTAAACTTATCCTCGTTAATGAGTATTATAATTAACCTGATTCGCGACATAAGGTTATTATTGTGTGTAAAAAGGCTATTGATCAAAATCATTAGCTTCTTTATCGTTAAATATATTAGTACCATATGAATACCTTTATCCAAATTATATATCTTTCACTAAATATGTTTATTTAACGTATCAAAATTTTCATTTTGTAGATTCTAAACTTATACCGTAATCGGAAGATCGTGGAATATTTTCGGTTTACACAACGCATCTATGTAGGCCGTTTAAGCCCTTTACTTCGGTTATCTCTGTGATTTTTCCTTGTCGATTTTGTTAATTTTCTCTAAGCTTATAATTTACCCTTTTCAACGTAAATAAAGGCATATATTACAAGTATATTTAACATTATAAATACGTACCAACGATGTATTAAAGTTAAGTTATATATTTTAGCCAATATTTTAATTGACTCCATTTTCTAAAGGTTTATCTTTTCGATGGCACGTTTCTTCATTATTATCGATTGAATGTTTCTGCCGAAAAATGTTATATTAATCTATATTCCAATGATACCGAGGTTTTCATTTTTCATCATTAACAAATACGGGTGGAAAGTTCATGTTTTCATGCCCAGTTTGTTTTTCAAGGACATTTATTACATTTTAAACTAAAAAATACCCTTTTTGGCTAATTCGTAAAAAGGTTTAACGTATAATATTACTATTCGATAGGAAACTAGTCCTTCAACTTCTTTAGCAGTTTCAATAGTATAATACGTTAAATATTCGTGATAAATCATGCATACGTTTTTTGTTATGACCTAAGCACGTTAGCGGGTCAGAAAATAGGTCAGCATGCAGCTGAGCTACCAAGAACCTGAAGTCCAACACATCAGGCGGGGAACATCTCTTTGTCAGCACTAGACTAGGCAATCCTCCAGGGTTAGGGTTATCTAGATCACAAGTGCTCACTGAGCCTCAATGAGCACCGGTGAGCCTCAGTGAGCACTAATGAGCGTCACTGAGCAGCAGTGAGCTAGTACTGAAGATGGTATGAAGGCCATAGGATATAAGGACACGGTAAGCACCACATAGATAGTATTTCCTTCATAGATCTTCAGTTGTCAATCTAAGTATTCAGTTTACATATCTGAATAGCCTAACGGCTAATGATCATCCTACAGCATAAACACATATCTTCTTGATATTGCACGTTTGTTACCTCTGCTACCTTACTAATAACATAAACCCTCTGACACCTTCTATTTACTCACGGGTATTTAGTGTGATTATTACACTTTTGTAATGTCGCAGCTATTACAGGTAAACTCACAGCTTACGTCAACGGTTCAAATGGTTGTAATTTCAACAATTGAACGTTAGCTAATATTTTCAATTATAGTATATTAAGTAAGAATCTAGTCCTTGCTTTCATTACTCTATTTTTCAACTAATAAGTTCAACTTTTCGTATGGATAGTTTGTTATTATGCTTTTAACCTCATGGATCATTTTTAAGTTGAAGATTGTGATATTTTGTCCTTCAAATTTCACTAACGCTGCAAATTGAATAAATGTTAGTATAAATCAACAATTGATCTCCATTCTATCATTTTATTTCAACGGTTTTACGAATATATTACTAATAGTTTTGACTCATATTTTGAGGGCGAGCCTCCATAAAACTTGTCCTTCTAATATATCTAAGCCATTATATATACCGTCTCAGGTTTGTATTCTTATTTATAAACGTTCTTTCTTTAATATATATCCTTATTTTATACAGTTTTCTACGCTTTAGGCGTTTTATGTATTTGTTTAAAGTAGTTTTTGAAATATTATGGCAATTAAGTTGCTCCGTTAAAATATCTTAAGTTTATCGATTTTTATTAAACTTACGGGTTTTGTTATACGGTTTGAATTATGTGATGCGAAAATTTACAAAACCTTTAGCAATTTTCATTATTATGTTTGTTCTAACGATACTTGATATTTTTTCAGGTTAATTCTATTTGTCCTGATTTTTTAACGTAAAAAATCTACTTTGAAAGGAAGGAGATACAACTTTTATTATCGATAGTCCGTTTTTGGTATTCAGGGTATTATTAATTTAGCGGTGTACCTATTCTTTCTTTATTTTTAGGGCTTTGTCATATGTTATAACCCGCTTTTGAGTATTTGACGATGGTTATGATTTAGGTTTTACACGTGAGCACGTTTCAAACATCAATAAAGTTAGTATAAGCCCGTTGGGATCTATTTTGTTATAACTTAAGGACCAACTGCAGGTTATGGAATAGGCTAGCGGTCCACTGCGCTATCAGAAGCCTGATGTCCAACACATCAAGCCAGGAATCTCTCTTATGTAAGTACCCAGGGTTAGGGTTTGGACCGACAGGACCGCTCGCGGTCCAGTCAACAACATTGGGACCGAAGGAAGCGACATCGACTTCAGCGGTCCAGTACTGAAGACAGTATGAATGCATGAATATATAAGGACACAGTCATCACCACACAGATAGTATTTCCTTCATAGCTCTTCAGTTGTCAATCTAAGTATTCAGTCTACACACCTGAATAGCCTAACGGCTAGTGATCATTATACAGCACGAATAAACATCTTCTTAATATTGCACCTTTGTTACCTCTGCTACCTTACTACTAACATAAACCCCCTAACACCTTCTATTTACTCACGGGTATTTAGTGTGATTATTACATATTTTGTCGTTAAGGCTTTTCACTTCTATTTGAAGCCATACCTCTAAACTTATGAAACTTTCGATTTTCAGTAAAAAGATATGGTAGGTCTCTTGTAAAATTTCGTAAATCTTTTCGAATTTACTAATTCTCTAGTAAAATTAAACGGGGATTGGTTTATTTTCAATATTTTTCAATTTGATATAAGTTTTCAATTTATTTTAGTCAAGTTCATACTAGTATTATAGACCAACAAATTTGGAGGACCTAGGTATATATTGATTCAAAAAATACGCAATGATCTTTATATTTTTTTGTTGTAACAATTTGAAGAAGTTTGACTTCGTAAAACGTTGTAGCGGAATTAATAACTTAATGTATAGGTTTGACATCCAAATGAAATATGTTGACGAAAATGTTAAAGTTGAAATTTTTATTTTCAAAACATGAATATTAATTTGAGGGGGGGTTTGAAGTGTGTTTATAAGTAATGATAAAGCTGTTTAATTCGTTTCAATGTTAATAAGTCTTTATCTCTATTGGTAACCACCTTAAGCATTTTATATAGCATATTACTTGCTAAGTGATTGAACTGACGATTTAATTATCGACGTTTTATTTTTTTGAAATTTAATATTTTCAATTTTAGTATTTGAAAGTAGAATGATAGGTATCGCTATTTTAAATTACGTGTAAACCTTTAACCGTTAACTTTAACTAGTTAGTTAGTTTGAACATCAATTTTAATGCCGACATTTTTTAGGTTTTTGAGGTAAATAAGAAAAGGTTAAGGGTATTTCAATATGTGAAAAATAATAGGCTCGATGACTGCTATATAGTTGTCAATACTAATAAGAAAAGTTCTTTTTCAAGGTTAAATCCAACTTTGGTTATATTGGCATTCCTATGATTAAGTTTCGTAGTATTATTACCATTCTTTAGTAGTGTAACGTATTGCAAATAGCTTCTTGTTAAGTATCGTAATGCTCTAGTATTTGGTATAATATCTTAAAAAACTTGCTTCGCGTCATAATCGCGGATAACAAACAAGTATATAGGGTTAGTTTTTCATTATTATAAAAACAACAGTGGTTCCTATTTGTTAGGTGGTATAAGAAGGTATGATCAGCTGATTATTACGTAACTTTCAATTTAATACTTCTATCTTTATGCTAGCTGATTGACTTAAGCTTTTCTTTATCTTATACCTTCGAGTTTTTAAAGTTTATAACAAGTTTGATATATTCGAAATTAAAGGTTAAAAGGTATTGAGTATTGTACATTACCCATTTTGATTTGCGTTTAGAAAAAGTGTGCATATCAACTAGCAATTTCATTTGTAGTAAATTTAATACTCTTAGGTATTTTAAAGAAACTTGCGTAATAAACTTAAAGACCTTCAAAAAGAAGAATATCCTTTTTTTACGTGTTTTGGCTGTTAAGTCTCTAGGTTAAGGCCTTTTGGTTATCGTATTATCTTAGTTTTCTATACTTACGGCTAATGTAGTATATATAAATAAGGTTTTTGATTGTCTTTGTTAAAGTCGTGAGCTTACAGGTATATGCCGGTGGGATTTAGTATATATATCATTGTAATCTCAAACAAAACCCGTAATTAGCCAAAGATGCCGTTACAAGTAGCATTAAGACACTATAAAATGTATTCAAAATTTTCATAACTATAAATAACCTAGTATACTTATTGATGTAGTATGTTTTTACTATTTTTCATATTCTCCATAATTTATTAGCAAAATATTAACCTATTAAACATTAAATTAAAAATATGCGTTATTTTTTGGACTATTTTTTGTAATTCAATATATAAAAATATTCAATAATATTTCAATTTGTATGATATTAGGCAAACTTAAAGTTGTATTAGAAAAAGCTTTTAAAACCATCCTAATTATTTTGAAACAACGAGTAAATTGTTAAATACCAGACACAATAATCTTCAACTCAACCAGTGAGAATTCTGGGAAATAACGAGTGAAAGTTTAGTAATTTAATTTTCATTTGAAGGAAAATGTTGAAAACCGGTTTTAATTTGACATTGAGGAGGTTATACAGTTTACTATTATAATTTTTGCTTTTTTTCTAACTTTTGACGAAAGTTATAATTAGCTCGTGATCTGTACCACTGTAGGAACATTTTAAGGGGGAAAAGTAATATACTAGTCGTAGAAATCCTTTGTATCTTTCGACTAGTGGTATTGGAGTAGTTTTTTATGTTGGTGAGTAAGATATTATTTTTGGTAAAGTTTGGAGGAAAAAAGTTAGTAGTTATATCTATAATAGGTTTGTATGTAAAGTCGCTTTTTCCTCAATAAACTTTTTGAAATTGTATGTATTAATAGATTTGGAGATTTCCATATAGAATTTAAGGATTGCTGTAAACTTAACAATAATTTTATTTATGTTAAACGTTTTTTAAGGTTTTTATTTCATTATTTGGTAGATTTAAGGACTTATTACATCTGGTTTAATTGATTTCTTATTACCTTGAATAACATTGATACGTTGCAGTTTTTAAGTGGAAGGGTTTAAAAAACTTATTTGAGTTTAAATATAGTTTTATGAACGCGTGCAAGGGTATTAAGGGATGTTATCGCGAACGATACCTTTGTCTTTTACTTTGGTTTATTAATGTTTTTTATCTATTAAGTATTTATATAATATGTTTGCTAGATTGTTTTTTTCCTATTTTCCTAGAAGGAGGTTAATTTTCATTTTCATTTTCATTTTAAATTATTTATTTGTTTCCTTTTATATTTGTATGGTTTAATTTTTAAAATTTCCCTCAAAGTCAATAAGTGTTATAGTTTTTGAATAGGTTCTAGTAAGGTTTAACTCGAGTATGAAGTGGTCAACTGTATTTTTCAAGTGTTCAAAAGTTAAGTTTTTATCGGCGTTTATAAATTAGAGGTCGTTATTTTAGTATTTGATGAATATGATGCCAAGGGTTTTGATTGCTTCCTTTTTTGCGTGGTTTATAATAGTGTTAATTCTAACGTCTTTGAAAGTTATTGTGATGGATATTTAAAAGTATAGGAGTAAAACATTAGTGTAAAAGAGTGGGTTATAAGTTGTTATTTGTAGTTTGAGGTTGTGAAATTTAGTCGTTTTTGTGATTTGAAATTTGTAGTAATACAATCCGTAATAGTCTTGTTTTAGTTGTTTGCCAACTTTTGTAACTTAACGATTTTGAGACTTTTAGGCGGTTAATCTTAACGCTTTCAAGATTAGTTCAATGGGTTTTTCTTGGTGTTTCCAAAGATAGCGATACTGTTGCCACTCCCAAATCATCGCAAAAACTAACCCAATTCCAAAGCTCTCTCTACGTTACTGCTGCGAAAACTGATATAGTATTATATAGACATTTTATAAGAATCTTTTTTTATTTCGCCTAAATAAAGCGTAATAACCGGAAAGTAGGTTTTTTTTTAACTTAACTTATTTCTACTTAATCTAATAAGTACCGATTAATGTTGATAGGTTTTTATCGTTGTGATATAGTTGATTTGAATCTCTAGTTGAAGTAACTAGTGTATTGCATTGAAAGTGGTGATGTGTAACTTTTAAATTTGGTAGACTGCTAGCTAGTCTGCACGCTAATTTGTATAGCTCATTGCTTGGCACGTGCCTTAGTCTGAAGTAGGTGCCTACTATACTTGACTTGCAGTTAATAAAGTCAATCCCACAAACTATTCAGTCAACTTGTAGTTAGTACAATCAATTAACTGTCAGTATAATTGACTTTACTATATTGCAATATGACTGCTGTTCGAACAAGTTAATGTAATACCAACTGTTATATGTTACGAATACACAACTAGTAAAGTACCCGTTTACCTAATAAGTATGGACTAACGTTATCTTGTAGCAAATTATGTAAGAATTAACTAACAAGTTCTTCAACTTTAAATCAATTGTCATCTACTTTATCAAAGTTTTACTACTATTACTTCAACCACAACAATTCGAATTAACAACGTAGCTATATGAAATCCTACTTTCATATTATAGTTTATATATCTATTCAATTTCATAAAATACAATAATCTGACTATTATAATAAATACAAACCTAATTCATTCGGGGTTTAAACATACACCCAATATTAAGGTTTTCAAAAGATATAGTATTATATTAAACATTTCGATGTTTTCGAGAAAATTTCAAAATTGAAATAAATATAGTATATTTTTAAATAGTAACGAAAGAAATAATATATATACTAGAACAAAAAGTTATTCATATTCGTACCATTGTATTATCTAATGTAATACCAACTGTCAAATGTTATGTATATACAACTAATAAAGTACCCATTTACCTAATGGGCACGGACCAACGTTGTCCCATAGCAAATTAGGTAGGAATCAACTAACGATTTCTTCAACTTAAAATCGGTTATCATCCACTTTATCAATGCTATACTACTATTACTTCGACCACAACAATTTGAATGGACAACGTAGCTATATGAAATCACTACCCACACATCACAGGTTATATAACCCCCGAAGGCCTCCGGGACTGTTTATTTTAGTTAGGGACACATCTTTAGGTCTGTCCTGTTCCTAGTCAATCCAATCCAACATGAAGCCTACCAAACCATAACAGCCGGAAGCTAAGTTCGGCCCGGGCCCGGCTGCACAAGCCCTGATCCCAGACGCCAGTTCCGGACGCACCGACCATGTCCGGGCCCGTGCAGGCAACTTTTAATCAAACGTCATCTCGTAACGAAGGCACTATGTAAACGATGGCAAGTTGGAGAGTATTTCTGGTGTTGTTCCTATTGCAATCATGTTCACCGCCTGCCTCTTTGGGGACGCCTGATGTAATTCCGAGTCTCGTGTGATGGCACGCAGACCACCACCGTTGGGCAATCCTCCACTCGACCGCCGTTTACCATGCTGAAAGCCCGACTCCTATCCCACGACTTGACAGATATTCGAAGCAGACGCCCTCCATGACTACCGAAGCGCCGTCCAAAGCGGCCGGCTCGAGCTCCTCGAGCGCCAGTCTCGACTCCGACCTCCTCGCAACCGACCCCCCGCTGCCGCGCCCTCGGTCCAAGCACTCCCACTCGAGTTCCAATGCATCCAGGCGTCGAGCTGCGCGCGCACCTGCCTCCGAGTTCCTCTCCGACCGCGCCACGGCCCTGCTCATCCGCCGTGTGCTGTGTCCGCAGCAGGTGGGCGACCGCGGCAGGGCCACGCCGCCGCCCCTGGACGAGCTGCTGCCACCCCTGACAAGCCGCAACGATGTCGACCTGCAGCTCTATGCGATCATTGCGATCGTCCTGCGAGACTTTGTGCAGACGTGGTACGCCAAGATCACCCCGGATGAGACATTCGTCGAAGAGGTCGTGGCGCTCATTGCACATTGCACGCGCGGGCTGGAGCAGAGGCTCCGGAAGGTGGACGTAGAGAGCTTGCTCTTCGACGAGCTCCCGGATTTGTTGGACAAACATGTTCAAGGTCAGCGCCCCGGCTTGCATGTGATAGAGTACCTGTTGACAAGCGCCCCCAGCGTATCGCGCTTCCCGCAAGCCCATCGTCCAGCTACCTATCGAATTCGACGCTCGGGAGATATACCATTCCATGTGCCCTCTACCCTATCTATCCCCCATTCCGAAACCCGAAGTCCCGGGCACGACAGCCAAACAGGCGGAGAATGAAGGGGCCTACCGCCAGCTCCTGGTGCAAGGCGTTCTGGCCGTCTTGCTGCCCACCGAGGACCTGGAGAATGAGTGCTTGACATCTTTGGTTGGCCAGATCCTGTCTGAACTAGTCATTGGTGGTGTTGTCGTCAAGAAAGCCTCGGAGCCCTGGATGATCTGGACCGGCCTGACTATCTTGGCGGACGTGCTAGGGCGCCAGAATCGCGATCGTCGTGGGCTCGACTCAAAGCGGAGAGGGGCTCCAGGCCGTGGGGCAAGCGGCTTCTCCATTCCCGGGCTGTTCTGGTCCCTGTTGCACTACGTCTTCGTTCTTACGACGTTGATACGACTGTTCGTTACGACAGTGGTCAGGAGTCGGTCACTCCCTCCACGCGGCCAGGTGCTGCTCACGAAGAACGATGCATCACATTTCGACACGGGCTTTGGCGCTCTAGAGACGAACCACCGTCAGCTGCCATCTACCACCATCAGAACACCTATTCTGGCCTGGGACATATGGCCCACCATCTCCAATCTGCTCCGAGTGGATCGCCGCATGCCATGGCTCCTGGGTGGCTTGTCGATGGTGCAGTGGCTGGCCATCGCAGGCCCGGGGAGTGTAGCTGGGTACAACGGAATCGCTGACAGGTAAGAAGCCATTTGTCTCCTTTGGCAAACACCACTCCACCCATCCCCACAAGCACTGTCACGCCACATGACGTCTCGGTCACTGGATATCGTGATTCTTCCACTCAGCGTCCAGCACTCAAGTCGCAAACCGTGCTCACGATGAGCTGTGCTGTGCAGAGTAGCATTCAGTGTTTGCGGATGTAGAGGGAGTCTTGCACACCTCGGGAGGCCAGTGGGCCAATGCGCAGTTGGAACTAAGCCTCGTTCCATGTCCGAGCTCAGAGCTGCATGCGATGGAACACGCCTCGAGGAGCTTCTGCGGCCGAATCGGCAGCCACAAAGCCCGAGACAGGACCGCAGAAGGCGCAGGGCCCGGGGCCATGCAGCGGTCATCCACTTCCAGATGGGGCCATCTCCGCGGGCCAATCGAGGCACAGAGCCGGAATGCATGCGCCCGATTGCACGAAATGGATTCTGGGGCTTGCGCGGCCGTCCATGCGCGACGACCCTCTCCCTCTTCTAAGCGCCGTCGTCCACCCTAGGGTTCCGCTCGCTGATCAAGCGCATCTCACCAAATACCTCGCCCTGCGAACCGATCTCATCGACTTCGATCCACTCCAGCTAGCCGGCCTTCGGCCTCTCCTGTCCTGTCAAGGCTTGTCCGGAACCCCGGCTTCGCCACCACTGTCCCCGCATACCAGGCCTGGATGTTCCGGATGAGCGCCGCCGGCTCCATCAACAGTACGACAGTGTCGGGCCCGAGTCTCCATACGTTGCGTTGACTTCATCACATGGACGGCCATTTGCACCGCGAGTGGCAATATGGTCAGGGACACCAATATTTCGGACGGCAAGCTGCTGTGAATGGCATCGCTTCCCGATTATGAAGTTGACCAGTTGAAGACCCTTGTTGTGAATTCAGGGGCTTCCAACACTTGGTTGTCATCCGGCCATCCCTCCGGTATACTGCATCCACCTCAAGGGAAGAAAGAACTGGTTCTGGCACGGAAATATGTCGCTTGCCGCGAAGGATTCCTATGCATCACGACTGCAACCCATCGTGGCCGAGCCGCCCTTGCACACTACCTCGGAGCATCCCCCGCACAGCGGTGGCAATGCCGCTGCTGTACTGCCATCCTGACATAGCGGTCAAGTCTGGCTGTTGGTCTCCCGTGCGATGAAGTTTCTACCGTATCTGGCCCTGCAGCAAAGTGTTGCGGAAGAGTTCCATGACTTCCTATTCCCACGGCAGATGTCTCCTATGGCGCGGTGCATTCCACACCGACACTTGCATTTTCCTAACGCTGCGCGCCCTCACTTGGCTTACACAGGCTGCACCATGCGCAGCGAAAGCTTGGCCGTACGTCTTCTTACTGACACAAACACCGTCCTGACTAGGCTCCTCTCGGACTCGATCCACCGCTACCTCCTCGACCCCGCCCTCCTGCCCACCGCGCTCCGCAGCCTCCGCGGCGCCCTCTTCCCCAACAACGCCATGGGCTCCCAGACCCTGTTCCCGCCCGAGTCCGATCAGGAGCTGCGCGCGCTGCGCCGCAAGTGCGCCTGCGCGCTGTGGGCGCTCGTCCCGCGGCGCGTAGGCCGGCTGTACTTTGGCGGCAGCGGGCCGTCCTGGCTGGCGGCAGCCTTAGCCGGCAGCAGCAGCAGCGGCGGCGGCGGCGGCGCGAGCGCCTCCCCTGGCTCAGCAGCGCACGCTTCCGACGACCCGCAGCGGTCCGGTCCGGCCACCGACACCCAAAGGGGCGGCGACGCCGGCGGCCACGGGCTGGAGGAGGAGGTGGTGGTGGACCCGCCACCGGCACCGGCCGCGGACGCGGACGTGCTGGCCGCGATCGAGGCGGACCTCCTGGACGTCTTCGGCGACGCCTACTGCAACAAGCACCTCGTGTACGGCGCGCTGGAGCTGCTCCTGGTGCGTCTGATGCCGGAGCTGGCCGAGAAGGGGGTCGCGGAGCTGTGGGCGGAGCGGCTGAGCTGAGTTGTGGTGGGGCTGATGGAGGAGGTGAAGCATTCTGGTGGGAGGGCCCCCAGGGCCGCGGCCTATGGGCCCGGCTCGCTTGCGGCCCGGGCTGGTCGATGGGGCAGTCAGCCCCGAAGGTCGGCTTTGGTGTAGCCCCCCCTCACGGGTCTGTGACACGCACACCACACACACACAGAGAGAGAGAGAGACACGCTCTGCCCTATTTCAATATACAAGATCTCCCTCTGTGCACCAACCCCTCGCCCTGCCCCCCTCCCCTCCTCCTACAGCCCGCTCGACGTCGAGGGGATCTGGGGAGGGTCCCATTCCCGGTACCAATGAAACGGGTGGGCCAGCGCTCCATGTGCGACCGCGTTGGTGTTCTAAGCGGTGGGTGTTGTATCAAGGGGCTGCACTTGACTAAATAAGAAGAGGGGTCTGCCTGGGAGCTTGTTGCTGTCCTGTCCAAATTAGATACTCGGGCTGCTGACTGCAGAAGCGCGCGCGCGCGAAGGCGAGCACACACACACACACACACAAAGATACAATTGTCACTAGGATAGGGCGGTCGTTCATAGGGCATCATCAGCCTATGCAAGCACGCGCGGATGGGCTTATGCATTCGCAGCTTTCTGTCTGCCCGGGCGTCCACAAGCAACAAAAAGAAGATGGATCTTGTTGGGGACGGGTGTCCAATGCCGTACCTCGCAGGAAGCATTTCTGTAGGTCTTCTGCTGAGCATTGTTGTGTTTGTTGTGGTCCGCCCTGCTTGCCTGGTGCCAAGTCCTAAATATGCAGATAGCCGCCTCTGGGGTTGTGGAGTGCATTGTGCATGGCAACCCCTGCCCTGCCCTGGATTGCTCTGCTTTCCCCTTCCGCGAGTGTGTGATGTGGTTGTAGTGTGGTTGTGTGGGCCGCCTATACACTGCAGACCAGAAGACAACACGCCCCTCCGTCGCGAATCGAGATCCTTTCCCCCCCTTCCACTGAATATTTTGGGGAAAAGGCATAGCCCGCTCACTGGTCAGCATGTGTAAGGCATTCCGTGAAACCTTCTGGTTGTCGTCGTCGCCGCCGTCCATCTCGGGAGGCCTGTGGCTCTGGACTCCTATCCAGGCGCTGCTCGCCCTTCCCTTAGCCATGACTTTCGCCCATGGCCCTATCTCCTCGATAAAAAAGTTCGAGATAGCCCCGTCTCGTCTCCCAAACGGCCAATGTCCCGTGCCTCGTGTTCCCTGTCCCGTTCTCTCGCTTCGGGGCTCCATGAAAACCAGCGGGTACATTTGCCATATTCAGTAGAACCTCGACAAATGGGGAGAAAAAAGTGTGACCGTGACTGGAACTACGGGGAGATTTGTAAAAGATAATAGAAGTCGGAAAGAAATACAAACACAACCGTGCTGACTCGAGGAGGACCCCCGTCTTTTTGCGCGTGAGCGAGAAAAAAAGTCTTGCCTCTTCTCGCGAGGTCTTCGTACATGTAATATGTCGGTTTGTACCTTTCGTTTGCGGGATCGTCTCGCAAAACTCGTGATTTTGCAGACAGGTCCGTGGCGTGGGACCGCTTGGGTAGGCATATATATATATATATATATATATATATATATATATATATATATGCCTATTTCTGCCGAGCATGTGCGCGTCTAGGTCCTCCTCTGTAGGCTCTCCGTGTCCGTGTTTGATGCGTCGTGAGACGCAGGTCCTTATGTAACAAATCTGGTAGACCTTTGTTGTGTGTTGTGTCCCTGTGGAGGGAGGATCGTTCTTGGCTCGGACGCCTTGTGAAAATTTCACCTACAATGCTCCTGTGTGAGTGTTCAAAGTTCGACCAAAGCACGGCTTCCTCAGTGGAAGTTAGGTAATCGCTCACATCAAGAAAAAATGGAAGGGAAAAGTCACGAGGCCACTAGGCCACTGAGAGCAGAGCAGAGGAAGCGTCTCCCCACCCCTCCCCGGTCAAGCAGCCATTGTATGCTCGGTCTTGATCAATTCGCCCTGCGCTTCGTCGCCATGCTGCTGCTGCCCCTGCCCCGTGTTGCCCATCTCGGCATCGCCCTCTGGGATGCGGTCCAGGCCGCCCATGCCGATGATACCTATGCCCATACCGCTCATGATCTGCTGCTGGTGTAGCCGCAGCTTCTCGGTCAGCCGGATCAAGGCGTTGAAGTCGTCCTGGTCCACGAGCCCGTGGGGCCCGCTGTGCGCGATAAACGACAGCAGCGTGTCGGCTGCGCGCCGCGCGTCCTCTTGGCTCGGCGACGCCGCCACGGGCGACGACGACGACGATGCGCCCATCACGGGCGTCGTGATGCTACTGCTGCTGCTATTGTTGGGGTTGTTGCTGCTAATCCCCACTTGTTGTTTTTGTTGTTCTTTTTGTTGTTCTTGTTGTTCTCGTTGTTCTTGTTGTTCTTGTTGTTCTTGTTGTTCTTGTTGTTCTTGTTGTTCTCGTTGTTCTTGTTCTTGTTGTTCTTGTCGTTCTTGTTGTTCTTGTCGTTCTTGTTGTTCTTGTCGTTCTTGTTGTTCTTGTTGTTCTTGTTGTTCATGTTGTTCTTGTTGTTCTTTTTGTTGTTGTTGTTTTTGTTGTTTTTGTTGTTGTTGCTGCTGCTGGGCTTGCTGGGCTCGGCCGCCTTGCAGGCTGCTTGAGCTGCTGCTGTGGTCCAACAGCGGCGGGCGCTGCGGCTGCTGCTGGTGCGGCGAGATGGCGCCGTCGAGGCCGCCAAAGGGCCTGGCGGCGGGCGCCGCAAACTCGAGCTCGGGGGACTCGAGGGCCGACGAGGGCGCGGTGGCGGAATTGGGGTGGCCGGAGGAGGGCACGCGCGGCTTCATGGGCTCACTGGACGTGGGCCCGATGTACTCGAGGTCCAGCGTGGGAAACGTCTGGCTGCGCGGCCGCTGGAAGTTGGGCCCGCCGCCCGCCGGCAGGTGCCGGGCGTGCTCGGAGGGAGTGAGGAAGTCGTCGACATTCGGGTTAGGGGAGAAGTCGAACTGGCTGCCCGTTCCGGTGGAACTGACCGTGTTGTCGGAGAAGGACGACGAGCCACCGCCGGTCGTCGTCTCGGCGCCGAACACGTTGCCGTGCTTGAAGTGGTTCGCCGCCGCCGTCTCGGCGGATGGGGGGTCGTTGTTGAAGTCCATCAGCATCGGGTTGTTGTGCCCGTTCTCCTCCTCCTCGTCCCCCCCGGCGGCAGTAGCACGCAGGCCCGAAAACGGCGAGGCCGACGGCCGGTGCGCGGGCGACGCGGACGAGATGGCGCTAGACGGCTGCGAGTTGGTCCGCACCGGCGAGCTGGGCGCGCGCTTGGAGGACGATGCCGCGCTGGGGATGTTGGTCTCCGAGGCACGCCGCGTGAGCCGCGAGCCCATGCCGTGCTTGTGTTTGAACTTCTCGAGCCACGACGGGTTGTTGATCTTGGTCTCGGCCTCGCGAAATGGGCGCGCGTACATACGCGCCTGCTCCTGGATCTCGGCATCCGAGACGTGCCGGCCGCGGTGCTGTTCATTGCGCAGCCAATTAGCCAGCGTCTTGTCGATGTCCGGGATCTTGCCCTTGGCCTTCTTGATGGGCGAGTTGCTGCGCTCCTCGGGGTTGAGCCACTTGTCTTTGCGGCTGAGGACCTTGGACACCGTGCTGGAAGTCCGATCAGCTCTTTGAAATTATAGTTGTCATTCATCACACAGTTCGCGAGGTCCTAATGTCCAACAGTCTCCGCACCAACGACCACACTCACCTCCTTTCCACACCGAACATGGCGCCAATTTCCGTCTGCTTCAATCCCGGGTGGTCGATGTGCCACTGGCACATGCGTCGGCGGTCATCGTCCGTTAGTGTCTTCCTCGGCTGCGAAGTGATCGGCTGCACCGGCGGTCTTGACGGCTTCAGCTGCTGGATGCTCGCAGACACGGGAGGAATCGCCACCGGAGGCGACGAGTTAAAACCGCCAGGGTTGGTCAACATACTCGGCCACGTCGGGTGAGACGGCACCATCAGCATGGGCAGCGTCGGATGATGCGAGGGCGGGGGCGGCCCCAAGTGCTGACCATGCAGCGGTGGCGGCGTCGCTGGCGGTGGCATAGGGCCCAGTGACTCCGAGGGGAGCCTGTGCGTGATGGACGACATGTAATCGTAGCCCTGGCCGTAATCTGCCATTGTCGTCTCGAATGAGGGGTCCATGCTCCACTGGTCGCCGGCAAAGCTCTGGCTATGGTGTGCGAGGTGGGTGTCATGATCCATGCTGGAGGATCTCCCCATGCCTCCTTGGTTGCGCATGCTTCCTATACCTGAGAAGGTGGTGTTATGTTCAAAGAAAGCGTCTGGGAGGGAGATTTTTCAACCTCCAGGCTATATGTTTGCTAGAACTTGCACACGAAGGGGCCTCAGCTGGGTGGCTGGGCAGCAGCGGCGAGGGGTGCAAGGGAGGATGTCTCTGTGCCCGACAGGAGTGGTACGATTCAACCTCATGAACGGAAGGCAGCATGCGTCAAGAACGGTGACAATTGGTCCTGGAGAAGCTTTCGTATTGAGGGACCGAGTCTTCCCACATGGGACTGGGAAGCCTCTACGGCGACGGCTGCAGCCGTTCACGTTGGGGCAAAGCCCAGGCCGATGTCCCAAAAGGGAAGAAGTCTAGATGTACTGCACGCACGCACGCTTCGCAGCGCCAAGGATAGGGCGAGAAAGGCGAAAATTATGATGTCCCAAACAAGCTTTCCGGGTGCTTTGAAACGGGGTTCGATAACCTCAACGGGCAAGGTCTGTGGCCGTCTTCCTCGTCGCCGCCGGTCAGTGAGGCCTGGCTTCGTTGCTAAGAAAAGGCACATGGTTAGTTCCCTTTCTAAGTACCTCCTCTTGTAGTAACGAGTCAAAACCTTCTCTCCCACCCTATCCTGCGTGTCTGCGTCTGTGGGTACCTCGAGGCGGAAAGCGGAAAGAGGAACAGGCTGCTTACAAGTCTCAAGGAAGTCTGTCCACACGACATATCCAGTCCGAATTCCGGGCAAAGTGCGATCGTTCTCTTCAAGAAGCCACTAAGGACTGATGTCAGGTCAGGTCGTTGGGTCGTCGCGAATAGACTGCAGAGCAGACGCCGCAGTGCATTTGCAGACGGAGGTGTAGCCACAGCACAGGGCCAGGAGGGTGGGCCGCAACGGCTACAAGTATGTTTGCAACACTGCCTGCTTGTACCAGCAGAGCAAGGGTCCTGGCCGGGCCACCATCCAGCAGGGTCCCAGAAGGAGGGGGCAAGATGACAGGGGCCGCGAGGAGGGAGGCCAGCCGGGGCAATTAGGACGCAGAGAGTTTGCGGGGGGGAAAGGGGGGGGAGTGTGGAGAGTCAACTGCCATGCCTCGCATCGCCCACGCTGGTCTGGAAGCAGCATCGGACGGGTTCTATGACCATGGAACAAGAAGCAGCTGCGGGACAAGACCTGCAGGCCGTTGAGCGAGGATCCGAGAGATGGCGTAGATCATGGAGGTAGAAAAGCCGGTCCACTTGAGCCACGCACCAGGTACGAGACGCTATATAGAGCAAGGAAGAGCATCGGTCTGAGGATCCAGAAGCAGCCATCCAAAAGTGCGCTTCCGGAGTGAGACAGGCTTTGGGCATCATCATCATCTCAGCTCGGAGAAAAGAGGAGATGACGATGTGGGAGTTGCAACAGATGTGGCCCTAGTGGATCCATGGGACGGCCTGAGCAGGCCAACCACATCCACATACATGCGCTGCCAATTGCTTGTCGAAAGTTGACACATGTGTTGATACCGTGTGAGAGACGAGGGCCGGGCGTACGAATAAGCGAGAACCGAAGGCCTTTGGACGACTTGGGTAGATGGAATTGGGCACGCTGAATCCGGCCCACTTGCGATAGCATCCGGAGGTCGCATGCAGACTGTCATTGCAAGCCTGCGGAGGCGGCTCTGGCAATAGAACTACTGTACTATGCAGTAGACTGAATGTCAACCTGGCGCCGGACAGCGGCAGCAGGACAAAGTAATTGGGCTGTCATATTGCCTAGAAAGCTTGGCTATCACGTCCGGCATTGCGCAGACCATGATCCGGTGCCGGTGCGGTGGATAGAACGATGGCGTACCAGCGCGCTCGAAGACGATGGCCGTCGGCTGGCACCGGCGGGGCAGAGCTCTCATCAGGGAGGGGTTCGAGGAGTTGCTTCTGGCGACCTGTGGAGCGTGGTGGATGGTGGGTGGTGGGTAGTGGGCCCGAGGTGGATCTCGGCATCGGACAGCAGCCGGCGGATACGGTTTCGATGGGGATGAGGAAGGATGGTGGTGAAGGTCTTGAGGCTGTCTCGCAACACAGCAACACATCTGCTGCGTCGTGCGCCTCAGTCGGCGAAGGAGCAGGCGACAGCGTGTGGTCGCGGCAGCGAGGCTGCTGAATCAGCGGGCGCAACGCTGTTGAGGCGGGCCGAGAGCCCAAGATGACAGTGACGATGACGATGACAATGACGGTGACGATGACGAGGACGATGCCGATGACGAGGATCAGGCCCTGGTAAACTCTGTGTGCGGGTCCGGGTCGGCTTCCAGTTCGTCAGTTGGCCATTGCCTGGCGACAGGGCACAGATGACAGCCACTCGATTCTCGGAAGCCAAGAGGCCAGAACGAACAGAACGAAACCATCTTCATCTTCCCAAGCCCGGCAACGACCCTCCGCAATGGGCATCCGCGCGTGCGTCTTTTGGGGCTCAGCCACAAAACGAGGTGGGAGGATGCACCGGCACACCTCACAGTAGCATCTGCCGCTTGCCAACATCCGGGGCGATTCCGCAACCTCTGCTGACAAAGCCCGATTTCAGCACCGCGACCCTTCTGACTAATCGGGTCTTGTTTCTAAACCCTTTTCGGCTTTTTGCAACAAGGAAGTCGTTAGTGCGAAATCCTAGGCTCCGATGTCCGAACTCGGAATTGAAAACGGCTACACTGAACAACTTCACGGCTCAAACCAATATAATTACCAATCAATACGAGTTTATCTGCGGCGTATTTGTGTACGTGGCGCAAGTAGACTCTATATGGGGCCGTCGGCGAGGTTGCTGTTTGACAGGTAGGCCCCGTTCCACAGGTCGGTTCAATACAGTACCTACCCCCTCACTTACAAGCAACATCTTCATCTTCGAGTTGGTCCCCGTCAAAGCTATCGCGGGACACACAGGGGTACCCAGATGGACTTGGGGCTGCATCATCGTTCGTTCTGGCGTTCTTGGGGGGCTGTGCTTGCGGTCTTGCGAAACGAGATAGTATACAGTACGGTACATACACAGTGCGTGTGCGGCACTTCGCCGAGGCTGATCTGTCAGCCGTCGCGAGGTCGGCGGCAAGAGCCTTGCCGTGAAAGGTCGGTCGAGTGAGTCCACGGTGGGAGGGATGCATGCACGGTGGGAGGGATGCATGCGCGGCGCCAGGCACCTCGCTACCTAGTGTGTAGGTACCTCGTGCCACCCTGGAGGGGGACCCTGGAGGGGTACCCTGGAGAGGGGCATATGGGAGGGGTAGTCATATCTCACATGCATGGCCATCGGGCAGGAGATGTGTAGGACAGGTTGTTGTCAGTCAGGTCTTTCCAAGGGGAAAAACGTGCCACGCGTCTTGTCGTTCCCTGAAAGGAGGAGAGGATTTCGCTTTCTTCATGGAACCCAGAAATTGTGCGTCTGCAATAGCAGCTCCTCCTATACACCTTCGAAGTTATTCGAGCCCGACTGACTCAAATCTACGGATCGAACCCGACTCCTTTCAAGCTCCCGCCCCGTAGTTGGTGTAAGGACACTGCCCTCGTCCTCTTCGGCGTGTGTTTGAACTTCTTATAAAAGACATCCAAGTAGCGTACCGTGGACGGGAAGTGTGACTGTTGCAACATTCTTTTGCCATTGTATGCAAAGCAATATCAGTTGCTTTGCATTGTAATACCAATTGCGTGGCAATATGTGTTGCACTGCTATTTTGGGCTGGCAACGCATAGTCAGTTAGCTGCGGATATGATTGTAATCTTTTTGTGTCGGGTTTAGTTAGTCTGCTTAGAGCCTTTTATCATTTAAAGCTAAGTTAATCCTACTATCATTTGGTATATAGTATACATATTGATGTGAGCTTAGTTAACAATTATAGCTACAAAAAAAATCAATTAATACTAATTGTAAAGGGTTTATCTTATATAGAATGAAATGTAGTTTAGAAGGATTAAAACTATTGTTCTATTTGATGAAGATAGTAAGAAGGAAGTGTAGTACGGGTAACAAACTATAGGATCGTTTATATTATATATAGATTTTAAACCTGTTTTTAATCCACCAAAATAATTGGAATAAGCTTATAATATAACCCCTCAATTGTCTATATTATCTATTAATATAGAGTTGATTTAATTAATAATTTCTTTAAAGGTTAATATTTGAGAACCGTTTTAATAACTTACATTTTAAGTGGTTGCTTAAAAGTCATTAACACGACAATTATACCTTCTAAATAAGGTATATATAGCTGATTTTCCTAGCAAAACAATTTACAACTCGAGATAAATGAAGTTAATTGAATTGAGAAATCTATTGAAAAACTTGAAATGTATTTGATTAAATCAATTCTTTATTTGAAGGCAATTTAACAAGTAATTTACGAAACTCATTTTAACGTTATAGCCGCAAATCTATTTCTGAACCCAGATATAATGGCTTAAACGTTTTCCGTTTTCAATTCTTTAAGTTCAGTCTATAAACAAATTAGAATCGTTTATACAATACATGTTTTTTCAATATTGGTATATACAAGCCGTTGTCACATCTCCCCTTCCCCTTAAACCACCAGAAATATGAAACGAAACAAATTATATATATTTATCGTTTTCCGGCTTGGAAAAAAACCAAGCTTAGGTATTAAGTTGCTTGACAGGCTGAAATGATAAGAATTGAAGAAAATGCCAAAAAAAAGCAGTGCGATTTTCTAAAAAAAAAAAAAAAAAAAAAAAGTAGGATGACAAAAATTCTCGTTTATTTGTTGAAAATCAAATTGCTGAGGATTTGTTAAAGAAATAAAAGAGAATAGGAATGGGTATAACTCGTCCAGCTTCTTAACGTCGATTAAGCAATAACTAGGCTTTTTAGTTTTGCTACGTGTTTCAATTTGTACCGATAAAGGAGATAAATTAACGACTATTTTGATGGTGGAAAATATATAAAAACGGTGTTGCAAAAACATAAGCTAAATCTATTTAAGAAGAATACAGAAATAATCCAATTAAATATGATTTAACGAAGTGAATTGACGTAAAAAAACTAATTAAATACAACTGTAAAGGGTTTATTTTATACGTAATAGAATTTAACTTTAAAATATATGATTGTATTATAGAATAGACGGAGGTTCATTTAGGAAATAGGCTAGCAAAATAGTTAAGCTACTTGGAGCCTGAAATTCAATATATTAGGTAGTGTTATTAGAATTTCTTATATTAGCAACTGAGAGGTAGGGTTACTATAAGATTGTGAGTGTTTATTAAATCTTAGTAAGTACCAACAAATATTATTAACTAGAAGTAAATATTAACAAGTAGTATTAAGTGAGAGTAATTAAATATTAAAATGATAGATATATGAAACCATATTTAATACCTGTTGAATAAACTAATGGATAAATTTCAAATTGTTTATTTTGGTTTTTTTCAATAGCCTTATAACTTTTTATAACCTAATGAATATCTCGATTATTGGAACAACATTTACGTGCAATTGAATCAAGGCTAACTGTATTACTGCGACTTAATTGCAGTAAAGTATCTCATTTGATATGGGGTACTATTATAGTCCAATGTACGAAAGTAGGCTAAGTAGGTGCCAAATGGTGTTAACAATGAAGGTACTATATAAAACTAGAGAAGTATGAAGAAGTTTTTTATGCAGGAGTTATGTGTATAACCCGTTATATACCTTTCCACATAATGCTTACGAAC
This sequence comes from Anisogramma anomala, assembly GCA_038502455.1. NCBI lineage: Eukaryota > Fungi > Ascomycota > Sordariomycetes > Diaporthales > Gnomoniaceae > Anisogramma > Anisogramma anomala. The sequence goes on along the minus strand of JASMMZ010000003.1, from coordinate 12,767,645 downwards.
CGTCTCCAGACTACGTCCAAGTCATGTGCTGCACTTATACTTTTGATTACGTATAAAATTACGTAACTTATAAACTTAATAGCTAATAGCATGAATTCATAACATAATTCCTCCCGTTATAATGAAAAGATAAGTTGTTATATCACGTACAAACTATATTTAAACCGATTGTAAACCGGGTACAAAGCGTATAAAATTACAAATTAGCTATACTTATATCCTTATACCGTTATTTGAAAACCTAAATACGGACTTTGTTTAGGTTGGGTGCGAATCGGATTCAAAACGTATAATGTTGTAGGTTAGCTATATATATACTGGTCGCGCACTAAGCACAATATATATAATATTATAGATTAATTATATATACGCCAATCGCGAACTGGAAACAATACGTATAACTTTATGAATGAGTTATATTCGTATCTTCATTTTGCCTTCCGTATATAAAAAACGTTCCTAACGCCATTTGTAACCTCTTTAACTTTCCTTTTTCCCTTTAATTTACTATTTATTAACTTAACCTTTATTATATTTTCCTGTTGGAATATCATTGAAATGCATTAAAGTTGAGTCAAATAAACTATCAGTTTAGTTGATTATAATGATTGCAAATTAGCTACAGTTTGTATAACTGCACTGCAAGTGCAGTGCAGTAGGTGCCTACTTCAAAGAGGGGCACAAACCAAAGCATTTGGCCATACAAATTAGCGTGCAGATGTTATGACACGAACTGCAGTTGGATCCTCTGACGCTGCATGTTCCCCACTACGCTTACAAAGCACATTTCCCATGTACGACACGGCAATTGGACAACGGATGACTCAGCAGAAGTCACGTGACCTGGATCACTTGGATCACCTGGATCACCGGCTCACTTGGATCACTTGGATCACCACCAGTGATCCCGCAAACCTCATACTGGAGCACCCCCAGTATGGGTACCAACTGAAGGAACTAGATATAAGGACATGGTCATCACCACCTTAGATAGCTTCATTAGATAGTTCTTCAGTTGTCAATCTAAGTATTCAGTCTACACACCTGAATAGCCTAACGGCTTCTGATCATCACTCGAACACAGTCTTGATATTGCACCTTTGTTACCTCTGCTACCTTACTGCTAACATAAACCCTCTGAACACCTTCTACATACTCACGGGTATTTAGTGTGATCATTACAGCAGACTAGCTAGCGGTCTGCCGAACTTGGAACTTACAACTCATCAATCCATACCCAATTTCAATGCAGCACTAGTTACCTCGACCACAGTAATTCGAATCGACTGCGTTACAAATATAAAGACCTATTAACACTAATCAGTGCTTATTAAGTTAAGCACAGATTGACTAAGTAGAAGAGAGAGCTGATTTCCGGTTGTTACGCTTTATTTAGGTAAGGTAAAGGAAAGGGTTTTACGAAGGGCCCCTATATACTGTATAGTTATTCGTGGCAGCAAGTAAGGAAGACTTATAAGTTGTGTAGTTGTTCGCGGCAGTCTATAAGTAAGCGACGATATTACTATTGAAAACACTAAGAAATATTTATTGATCTTTTTTTAAGGTGTTAAGATTAACCGCCTAAAAGTTTTAAAGATCACTAAGTCAGCAAGTCAGCAAACGGCCAAGTTAGTACTATTACAGCTACTACCATTGCAGGTACTACTATTGCAATTCGCAAAAACGACCAGGTCCTACGACTTTTAACTACACTTTACCCTGACTACACATAAGTCATGCTTCTTATAAGTACTTATTGTTATAATTATCTGGTGGATTCTTACTTTTAGCTTAATCTTTACCCTTAATTACAGACAGGAATACCACAACACGTTTATACGTACAGATAACACAACAAATAGTAACTATAAACCGAGATTTTACTTGGTATTAGACCAATTAATTGTTGAAAAATAATCAAAGTAAGTTACTAGCGCGAAGCTACAACTATATAGGCCTGCCATCAAAACACCAAAACTCACCACCTTTCGTTACATTTTAACCCTAAACAACAACCTTCTTCCTCTTCAGTTTTCTCTTCCTCTACCTTCAACCACTATACAATACCAACTTTATAAACAAGCGAGAGTTATAAACACTGAGAATAATACCAAACGAGCTCCAAATCTCTCGTTGAACGCGCTAGCAAATGCGTGCAAAACTCAAGAAAAGATCTGCATTTACGCCTACACCTGCCCTGCCAAACTTAGTCACTGTTACTTTTCCTTCACTTTTACCAAAAAATACTAATAAAAACACTACTTTCGCCTATTCGCATACTTTTACCCATCTAGTTTTCGTTTATGGACCTACGTTTTTATACCTCTATAACCTGTTCCTTACCTACACTTACTCATCATTCGCTCGCCGCAATTATGAACTCATTACCTTTAATCGCCATAAAGCTAAAAAGTGTATTCTTTTTAGCTGCTGGTAACACTAATATAACGAAACTTGTAACAAAACTATGCTATAAATTTAAGGAACGTAATACCATAAAACGCGCCAAACATAATATAGTTGTATGATGCTTAAATAACTTAGCTTTTAAAATCCATTATTCGTATAATTAATGTCGCCTTTAATACTTACCCATTTATATAACCTTATCGGCTACTTTTAAGAGCAATCATTAGCACTATCGCTATAAAAGGAAGTAGTCTAAATATTTGCCCACCTACCAATTTCGCGACCGCCATAAGCCTTTTTATCACTGCTGTAATCTCTTTTACAATTGACGCGAACGTAAATACTTTCTCCGCCATTATTCGCATAACTACCGCGAACGTAAGCTCTTTCATCACCGTTGCTCTCGTTTTCATCGCTCTCATTTTCAAACCCGCCACAAACCATTTCGAATTCCAAATACGATAATTACTTAATAATTAGCTAGCCATATTGCAGTTTAAAACGTAAAGAAATTGAGATATTTACCATCAAGTATTTCAAACCATAAAATATAAATGTTATTACTATGGGCAAGGATATAATCTTTACCGATTTGTAAAGCTTTTGGCAATATTTATATATTTTTCGTGAATACCTTTTCAATATTGGATAGTTTCATCGTGAAAATGTTTTTCACTTTTCTGCAGAGATTTACAATATACTGGTAAAATACGAAAGTTACTTCTTACAAACGTTGCAAAATATTTTTTTGTAGCTTTATATATATTATAAATATTTTTGTAAATCAATTTGCCATGAATATTAAACGAACTATTATTAAGTTGAGAGAGGCCAAGTTTTTATTACGTGATCTGCTAGATAATAAATATAACTTGCTTAAGTATATTCAGACAAAAATATGATTTGTTAAGGCTATGAGTATATTGAACCGCTATAATATCAATTGGTATAACGTTATAATTAACATCCAATCCGTACTAAACCTAAATATTTAATAGTACCTATCGTTTTTATATCACAAAAAATCGTGAATAAATAATTAGCTAAGGTTAAAAAGTCTAAAATTTTATTACTTACCATAGTAATTCAGTAATACTCCAATTACCAACCTCCCTTCAAAAATACTCGCGATAGATATAATTCCAAGTATTCTCGTAAAAATGAATACCAACCTCGTAGAAACAAGTACTAGTTTCGTAAACTGGAAAACAATGTAAAGAGAAGAGACACTCTCCTTAAAACAATATATCCTCAAATATTACAACGACTATCCTCGCGAATATACCGACGGTAACCCTAATCAGGATAAACGCAAACGAAAATACGATTATAACAAACAAAAACGTATATACCATGTTCGCAAAAACCGTATTAACTGGAATTATAGTTGGAATAACCGCAAACGTGGTTAGGAAAGACGTAATGATTGCAAGCATAAAGTTAATAATATATAATCTCATGCAAACGACGTTAATCATTTGGATTAAAACAATTTTTATTACTTACAAGCGTCCATAAAAGTAAATTCGTATCACTTCAATAGTAATATATGCTATATAATAAAGCCTAATATTATGCCTTCCAGTTATCGGATTTATATATGCTATAGGCTTCGCAAGTTTTTAGATCGTTGCAATGTTATCGATTCTAATTGTGGTCGAAGTAACAGTAGTATTGTATTGGTCAAGTAGTGGATGTATTGTTCTAGGTTTGGTAGACCGCTAGCTGGTCTGCACTATAATTTGTATAGCCAATTGCTTAGCTTGTGCCCTAGAGTGAATCGGACACTCCCTCTATAATCAACTGACTTGCAGTCAGTACAGTCAACTTTACTATAAGTAAAGTTGACTAACTACACTGCAATTGACCTGCTAAAAATAGTAGTCAATATTATTCCAACAATAACAACTTTTTATTTTGTGCCTGCGCACGTTAGTGTGGTTGACCAATCTTTTTCGGTTGCCACTGAATTGCCTCCTCATCAACTGGTCATACCCTTGTCAATTCCAGTTGACTTCCATACTAAATTTCACCCGATTGCATGCAAATTGACTCTATTTGGCCTCAATTGCTCTGCTATTTCGAGGTTCAAGTTCATCAACTCCCGCAAAAAGTTCTTTCGCCACAAACTTTTGCATGCCTCTACTTCAACCGTGCCACTTAAACAAATCATCATTATTAATCTCCTGGCAGTCTTTTGGTCTGCCAACACATCCCTGTCCTCCTTCACGTAATCTAAACTTTCCGAGCAGCCTATTAACGTAGCCTTCGATGTGTATAGTTAACCTATTGCTATCCACAAACCTTTCCAGGATCTTGTTTGGTGATACCTTCATCATGAGATTAACAGGATTATCTTTGCTATCGATTTATCGGAACTCCTTGATTTCTCTCCTTTTGTAGGCTTTACGAAGTGATATTACGTCGATTATTAGTCGTTTTTCTCTGGTAGTTCCGACTTCGAAAAGTATTCGAAAAGGCTTTTCGAGTAGGTATAAATTACCACTAGAATAGGAGAAATATTTAACTACCTGGTGATAATATTAAGGGTTTTCTACAATATTATACCATAGATCTCCGATGTTAATACGTTTTATATAATCCTCTTATACTTAACGAAAGTTTAGTGGATCAGGCTGCCGATGATACTAAACTAGTTTTCTCATTTGTCTTTATGGACAAGGGTAATTAGGAAACTAATCTATAAAGATAAATTGGTATTTTTTGTAATGAATCCGTTCATCAAGATTATTAACCTAACCTTCGACAGATCGATTAAACCCATATTGATTCTGCGGTCAAAATTCCGTATTTACCATCTAAACCTCTTATTTAACCGGTTGAAATCTTTATCCGTTGGTTTTTATACTTATACGGCGATAAATAAGTTGTAAAATGCTTCTGATTAATATAAGGTAATAATATAACTGCCTCGAGTACGTTATTCCAAATACCGTTAAGCCCTCATTACGTTGATCTTATTAATTGTAGCCAAAATAGCGTTTTAACCCTTTGGGCAAAAGCTAAGGCCAGCATTAACATTAAGTATACGGATTGACTATTTATTAAAGTTAAGTCAACTGCTTTCTGTCAATATCGTTATTAGCTTATAATCCCAGAACTTAAAATCCTTAATCACCTACTATTCCAGTGCTACAAAGCCAGCCTTTCCGACAAAAAGGGTATTGTTAATTCGTATATCTATTACGCCGAAATCTTTTTTTACGTTAATACCAGGTACGAGTCGTACATTAAAGACTGAATCGCTAGCCGTTATTTAAAGTAGAACTATTAGATTAGAAATTAATAAACGTTTACTTTAACTAATTCGTATAGTAGCTTAATACATCGTATTACTGTACCTAAAAGGTAAATAACATGTAGTTCCTGTAATAGTTCTAGTAATACAATCCACTATAGATTCGTTATTAACTGTATATAGGCTTACGTTATATTATGGCTATTAAACATAAACTTACCTTTAATTTTAGCTAGTAAATTCATTACCAAAACAACTACTAAACGTTAACTGATTTTTTAAATCGTTAGTGATTAAGTAAGTAATTAAATTTTACCTTTATTACCGAATCCTTAAACAATTAAACATAATATTTTGTACGTTCGCCCCGTAATTTTTCTTTTAACCTCGTAAATTATCTTTAACTTAAATATCGTAACGTTTAGTTTTTAAAAATCAAAATCGGTTTTCGATACGAGTTATATAACCCCTCAAATTAGTAAACTATTAATCTTGACTTTGTCGCTTTCTCTAAAAAGTTTTCCAAAAGTCTTATCAATCCCTTACGCTTGAAGCTTTAATGTTAAGTCCTTGTTATCCTTTTTTTTCTATTTACCTAATAAATATTATAAATGCGTCCCGATATGTATTTCTCCTCTTTAATGTTTTTTTTTCAGGGATCATCCACGCTGATGATATTTTATTAGCTTATAGAAACGGGTAAAGAGGGTTCATATTAGCTCGGTTATTTAACTTAAGGGTCTTTATCGTTAGTATCTCTAATATAAGGCTTCACACAGGTGATTCGAAAAGATATTGGACCGTTAACAACTTGAATAACTACTTCGTAGTTCGCGATAGTTAATATTTTATATGGGCCCTTTCATTTACCCGGCTCCAATATACGAGGACTTCACTTTACAACGGCAAAGTAAGTACGTCGATTGTTATAGAGCCGTTTTTGATATTGAAATCCTTATTACTTTGGCGGTGTGCCGATTTTCTTCGTAGTTCCCTTAAAAATTCACTATAGGCCACAATACGTTTTTAATTATTTGCCGAGGGCAAAGATTTACTCGTTAGGCATAAATACACTTCTAGAACTAATACCGTTAACACTAAGCCATCAAAGCCTACAATATCGTTTATTCCCTTTACTATCATTTGTAAACGTGTTTCCAAAATCTTAAAGCTTCCGATTTCCAAAGTTAAGATATTATACGCTTGGTGAAGTAGGGCGTATGTCCTCTTAACCTTTTCAATACTCCAATAGGCTTTTTATACGTACCTATTTACACTAAATACCCATTATTTTGGAATTTCTTTAAAATTTCACCGTAATAAAGTTAGTACCAGTATCATAGACGAAAACGTTAGGTGAATCTATGTACGTGTTAATTTATAATATCCTTAGTATTTCCCACATATATTTTACCGAAAGTGACTTTTGAAATCTAGCTTCATAAAAAAGGTTACGGAATCAACAACGAGAAAAACAAGTTTATTATCCAAGTAAAACATATCAACAAAGATTTTACAGATAAAATCTCTGGAGAGCTTAAGTATAGGTTTGGGAGTAGTAGTAAAATCTTTCAATATGTTTTAGGACAAAGTATTCTATATCGTTATGTCCTACAGGTTTTAGGACTTTGTATAGCCTATTAACGTCTGGATAATTAAAAAACCGGTATAATTAACGTATTTCCAGCTCCGTTAAGTTTAACATCATTATTTCCGGGCCTTAAAAATGAAACCATAAGTACTCACACTTAACGGCGAGTAAAAACTTCTAGTCTTTTTTAAATCATTTGTTTACGTTAACGTCGACGTTAAAGCCGAAAGTCTTTATATCCTCCAAGTAAAAAAGGGGGGGTAAAAGACTTAAGGATGTAAAACTTAATTGATCATATAATAATTTGAACTACCATTATTCTTAATAACGATAATTATTCGCCTAGTTTAAAGCTAACTTTTACTTTGCCAACATTGTAACGATTAATTTCAGTAGCTATAATGCTTTCCTTCCGCTGTGTCATATATTACGAATAGCCTCCTATTAAGTATCTTATTACCCCTTTGTCTTAAATAATACCTTAAAACGTATAGTCCACGTAATGATCGTAAAGATTAAAGGTGTATAAGGGGTTAGGAGCTTGGTTAGGGTAAATGTAAAGGGTTTTACCACCTAAACGGTATAGGAAGGCGTGGTCGGCTAATTACTGAGCTGAGTTAGGAACAGTATCTTTATATTACTTAGTCCATTTAGTGGAATTTACGCTATTGATTAGCTTGTCACCTTCGAAATTTACGATTTAATTCAAGTAATTCTGTTTAAAAGCAGTGGAGTATTAGATGTGATATACTGACTTCCCATTATTACGCTTGGAGGGGGGATGTCGAGTTAACTAATAGTCAAACTTGTTACAAATCCAATATCTTTTACCACTATTACGACGATAATACTTACGGTTAATAGATCCGCCTGAATTTTAGCTTTATTGGCGCCAACATGGCTGCTACCTTTAGTCTGTAGCCGGTAGGTCAGATCTTAGGCGTTATAAACACCCGTAACCATATTTTCGGTCGACGTAATTAATTATAACAAGATCCTCCTTATTTATATCAAGGAAGTTGCTAGCTTGTGGGTATATATTAAGCGAGTTTAGTATAAACGCTATTACGGTAATAAATGAGGAACGCAATTGGCTGAAGAAGTTTTTGCAGGTGGTATTTAAACGTTGTAAAACGTATTCGAATTTACTACTACCCGTAACTACTACCCGTACCTATTTGCAAAGTATAACTTTGCTAACGTAGGCTTTCCCTATTACTTTCTGGCATAACATCAACTTATTAAACATCCAATTAAAGATGTTTATTAGTATTTCCTCTTTTTTTCTTCTTTACCATTATTGTAATCCACCTCATGGTAGCCTAATTTGTATGGAATTTCATAAAGTGGATATTATATTCGAAGTAGCTTTTTATATTATTATAAATCCAGTGAAACGTAATAGATTTAGTAAAAATGGTTAGGTAGTAGTTCCTAGTGTACCCTGTAAGGATTCCGGGGAATAGTAAGTAAAAATCTAAAGGGGGAACCTTTATCCATTTACCAATGTTTAAAAAAGGCATTATCTTAGTATTGAGGAGGTTTTAAGGCTTTTAGTCATACTTCTCTACGTTGTTTCAGATCTTAGAAAAATCCGTAAGCAGTTTGTAGTTGATGTTAACCATCTTGACAGGTTTTAGGGAAAGGTTGCGATAATTATCTTAGCCTTAAATAGTGTTTCTTGGCAATTTAAGATTTAGAGCTTCCGAGGTGCAGTGTTAAGGGTAATTTCTAGTCTCCTAGATCTAGGGGTAAAGTTTTGTGGTAGGACCTGTAATAGGCTTTCGCGTGTAGGTAAATTTAAAGGGGAAAGGTTCCTAAGAGATTTAGTAGTTTAATAGTACCTAACGACTTTGAAAGAGTTAACGATATTGCTTAATGAACTGGTATAAAGCGTTATCATCAATACCTCTAGCCACGTAAGCAGCCGCTACTTCAAGTGCCCTGCCGCCGCTAAAAACGTATTCTGCATTGTCACATAATAGTGCTGGACTACCGAGTAAGTTAATAGGTTCCTTATCGCTAGCGCATAAAGAGGCTTAATTTAGCTAAGGGTAAAGTAAAGGTTCCCTAAAACGTATTTGTGGGCGTTAAAATCCCTTAACACCTTTTCTTTTTCCCTAGAGATCTTAAAGATTAGGGTCTTAAGAGTATTCTTGTTATTAAACCAGTTTAAAGAAGGTTTCTGCCAGTCTTAATAGGATCTTTTTAGGGATGTAAATGCCACGGCGAGTGACCTAATTTTTTAGCCTAGTCTTTACCGTGCATTGAATCATTTTCCATATGTTTGGTATTCAATAGTTAAAGAATTCGTAAAAGTCTTGAAAAGCGTAAGCGCTGCGGCCGAACTCTTCACCGGTATTAGATTCGAAGATGTACTAGCCAACATAGCTGATCAAGTAAACTTTAATGGAGGTTTTATCAATATCTGTAATCCAGAGTTGTTTATTGTATTTGTTAACAAAGATTATTCCGAGGTTTTTAATTGCTTCTTTTCTTTTAAAGTCAGTGATGGCTTTAAAGTAAGCATTTGCGGTATCCATTTCAAGGTTTAGAGCGATATAGGACGCGTAAAGCGAGGGACTTAGTAATTTTAGGCGTAGTGAATTTGATATTTTTAACGTAAAGTCGCGTGGAAACTTGGCGACTTGGTAGCTTGGTAACTTGGCGTAAGGTCGCGCGACATGGCTATTCTTGGTGTTTTCGCTCAAAGTAGCGAACTTAACGATTAAATTGGCGTAAGGGAAGTGAGAGAAGTAAAGTAGGGGCAAATGTTTGGTGTAAAGGGTAAGGTTGAAGGTCGTTTATTGTTATAGGTTATTTGGTTGTAAGACTTGGTCGTTTTTGTAGTAATAGTACCCACAGTAGTACTAACTAAGCTGTTTGCTAATTTGCCAAACTTTAAGACTTCTGACAATCAATCCCAATGTCTTTAAAAAAAAACGTTTTTTATGTTTTCAATAGCGATACCGTTGCTACCTTTAAACTGCCATGAAAACCGACGCAACAGCAGAGGCTTTTCTTAAGAATCTTTCATCTACCTTGGTCCTTTATAAAGCGTAACTAGAAAGTAGCTTCTTCTTTTACTTAGTCAATCTGTGCTTAATCTAATGAGCTCTGATTAGTGTTCGTAAGTCTTTAAATCGTTGCAAAATTATCGATTCGAATCGTGGTCGAAGTAACAGTAGTATTGTATTGGTCAAATGGTGGATGTATTGTTCTAGGTTTGGCAGACCACTAGCCGGTCTATACTGTAATTTGTATGGCCAATTGCTTGGCTCGTGCCCTAGGATGAATCGGGTACTCCCTCTACAATCAACTGACTTTCGGTCAGTATATTCAACTTTACTGTAATTAAAGTTGACTAACTACACTGCAATTGACCTGATAAAAATATCACTCAATATTATTCCAACATATGGAGAGAATTACGGCTCGTGTAATGCCTTATTCAGATATTAAAAAGCTTGTATGCAAAAAAACGGCTTTTTTCGAGACATATAAAGAAACTTATATAATAATTGGACCGTATATAGCTTATAACTAGACCGGATAATATTGTTAATAATATAGAGAATCTTAATATTAATATAGCTAAACCTGTTAATAAAAAGGTTACACTAGCCATAAGTAACTATTGATACCTATAAATTGTAGTATATACCAGCCCTATAAGCAAAACCCATAAACTTTACCTCGACACTAGTACTGGCTAGAACCTTGTATTAAAATCCTAACTAAACATGAACTTCAATAATCATATTACGACAAACGTATTTGTAATCAAACGAAAAACAATTAATAAAGTAATGAGTTTTTTTCTTCGTTTTATTCATAGGGATTGTTAAACTTTCTTTACTTTTGGGTATTAATTTAAAGGAACCCTTGCATTAGCAAAGGAAATAGTTGAGGTTTAGCTTGTCGATCTCCAAAATGCAACCGCTTTATTAATACACAACTGGAAGAAGCTTCGTGGCACAAATATACCAATATCTTTAAACGTATTCTGCTTAAAAAAAAAACCTTCCAAATTACTTTTTTAATAAACGAAATTATTACATAAATCATCGTTTATAGAATCACTTCCAATATTACAATTATTATCCAACCCTGATCAATAATATATATAACTCTTAAATATATTACCCTCATTAAGAGAAAATCATTCATATTTACCGTTTAACATCTATATGTTTTCAATTCTCTGATAGAAGCCATCATTCCACATATGGTACAGCTTTACAATCCTATAAATAAAGCCGTATACCTTGTGAAACACGCTTTTAAAAACTATTTCGAAATGCGAAAATAATGTATACTTCCAGACGAATTGAAAGAAAGCCATACAAGCCTTCATATAAGCTAAAAGTATTGGTAACATATCCTCCATAGTTGCTTAAACTACAAGAATAGATATTAACACTTATTAAGTTTCTTTTACTACTATTAAAGCCTTAAATAAATCTACCACTATATTAGAAATTAATGTTCAATTTGAATTGGATTCTCGAACTTTTCGTACCGTTACTACACCTACGAGTACGCTTTTCTTTACTAAAACGTTTATTAAGACTTGATCAAACACCTATATTCTAAATTCAGTCTCATATCTCATTAAAAAAATCTGGGGTTCCTAAAGTAATGAAACTCACTAATAAGATAGTGGGTTTCGTTAGAGACAAGCCACGTTACTATGATGCTTCGTTTGGCATAGAAACTCCTTGAAATATGCTAATAGTAAGGATAACCTAAGGTATACATGTTAATACGATGAATCCGATTTAATTAGTGCGATTGAAATGAATTTTCAAATAATATTTTGCTGTTTGAAAAGTTACAGATCCGATTGAAATGCCTTTAGACCAAATAATGAAGGTTCCGCTTGTCGATAATCAACAATATGCCAAACTAAACCGTCATCCTTATCCTGTGTCCAAACGCAACGAAAAGCTCTTCGATTAATAAATTGATACTTTACAAAACCAAAAACGCGACGAAGTTTCTAATAATATATGACTTTTATGTTGATAGGCTTTGATTATTGCAACGTAGTCGATTCGAATCACTGGGGTAGAAGTAATTGGTGCTGCATTGAAATTGGTTCTGATTGATGGGTTGTAAGTTCTAAGTTCAGCAGATGGCTAGCCGGTCTGCACTCTAATTTATATGCACAAATGCTTTGGCCTGTACCCAACTTTAAAGTGGGCATCTATAACACTGTACTTAAAGTTAATCCCATCAACTGCACTCAATTTTTAGTAAGTAAAACCAACTAACTATAAGTATAATTGACTTAACTATACTGCATTTAACTGCTATTTTAATACTAGCGGCTTTTTATTTGTGACTACACGCTAGCATAGCCGTCACCAATTGATGATAACCTTTCAAATCCCTCTTCAATCTGCAAGCCAAACCTCTGTCAATTTCAATTCATTTGCACTAAAATTAACATTAATTATGGATCTTTATTATATATCTCTGAGCTCTTTGTTACTTAACTTCCATATATATGTTTTTCTCTATAAATTTATACGTATTGCATATATAACCACTTATATACCTTTTTCCAGTAGTTTCACCTACTATTACCATTATTATTACCTTGGTAGTCTTCGAGTTCGTCAAAGCATCCCTATTTATTCACGTTATGTACTGGGCGGTCCACGTAGCATTTGATTCGTATAGCCAGTGTATTACTATTTATAAACTATTCTAGAAAGTTAATAGGTGTAGCCTTAGTCATAACGATAAAGGGGTTATTTTTTCCGTTAATTTACCGGAATTCGTTAATTTTCCGCGCTTTGTATGCCTCTTTTCAAACTATTACGCTCACTATTAAATATTGTTATTAGTTATTCCTAACTTCAATAAGCACTTGTCAAGGCTACGGGAATCTTTACACATCACTACAGGTATTGGAAGTAATTCTAATTATTTGGTAATAATCTTTAACACGCCGTTAATTATTATAATAATAGTAAAACATGTTATTATATTATATATTTTCGATACTAATATACCTCGCGTTAAACATTGCGGCTTTTTGTTTTGTGTCTATACGCTAGCGTGGCTTGCCATCAATTGGTGGCAACCTCTAAAATTCCTCGATTCGTATGGGCAGCGTATTGCTGTCCACAAACCTTTCCAGAGCGCCGTTGGGAGTGGCTTTATTTATAGCATCAGCAGGGTTATCTTTGCCGTTGATTTACCGGAACTTATCGATTTTCTAGGCTTTGTATGCCTCCTTCAGAGCTATTACGTTTATTATTAGACGTTGTTAATTGGTTGTACCCAGCTTTGACAGGCATTTGTAGAGGCTTCGGGAGTCGTTACATACTACTATAGGTATCGGTAACAGCCCCAACTGTTTGGTGATAATCCTTAATATACCGTTAGTTACTATGCCGATGTCAAAACCTGCCATTATGCCGTAGACTTTCGAGGTTAGTATACTCCGGATCACGCGTTTACACTTGACAGATATCTAGTGTATAAGGTTTATAGTGATTGTAAATTTCCCTTTAGACTTATCCTCATTGATGTGTATTATTAGGAAGCCGATTTGCAATGTAAGATTAGTATTGTTGGTAAATAATCTGTCCGTAAAGATTATTAGCTTTACCTTCGTCAAATTTACAAAAACCATATTAATTACTTTTTCATACAGTATATTTGTTACTAAATTCGCTTATTTAACTTGTTAAAATTTTCGTGTTATGGGTTTTATGCCTGTGTTGTAATAAAAAGGTCATACGATACTTTCGGTTAATATAACGTAGCGATGTAAACTGCACAGGCCTTTTGCTTTAGATACTTTTATAATCTTGCTTTGTTAGTCTTATCAATAATCGTCAGATTTGTAGCTTGTCTCTTAGCGTAGGCTAATATAAGTACTGTTTTTAACTTTAATATTATAAATGCGGAGTGACGATTTATTAAAGTTAAGTTGTGTATTTTCAACTAATATCTCAATTGACTTATACTTTCAAAGGCTTAACTTTTAGATGGCATGCTGTTTTGCCACTACAAACCTAATATAGCTGAGGGAAAAGATATAGTTTATTTGTATACTTACGATACTAAAATCTTTGTCTTTTATAATTAATAGGCATGGGTTAAAGTTTAAATTCTTTATATTGAGCCTGTTTTTAAAGTACGTCTGGTATGTTAGGAACCAATAGACGCCTGATTTAGTCAATCAATATAAAGGCTTGATACAATATATTATCGTGTTGGCCAAAAACTTGTCTCTTAAGTTTTGACAGATTCATAAGTATAATCCGCTAAAACTCTGAGGTATACTATATATACGCTTACTTAATATCCTGGTTATTAAGTGTAAACTGAACTTTTGTACCAGTAGTCAAACTAATAGCGATAATGACATTTAAACGTTAGCTATTTTTTTTGGAGTATGGGCGATTGAGTGAAGATTTAATTTTCACTTTTATTACCGTATCCTAAAAAATTAGCCGTGATTTTTCGTACGGTTAGTCCGCGGTTTTACCTTTAACTTCATAAATTATCTTCTACTTGACGATAGTCACTTTTTAGCCTTTAAATTGCGTTAAAAATATAAATTGAATAACCCCCCATTATAGGAGGCCGTTAATTTCTGTTTAGTCAATTCTTTTTGAAAGGTTTACCCAATATGTTAATAATACCTTCGATACTCAATTTAAGGGTAAGTTCTCCGTTAAACTTTTCCTTTTAAAACACCTACGTCGTTATATATACCTTTTCGGTCCTATAATCTCTATCGCTGTTCTCTTCTTTGGTATATATCCTCCTTTTAGGTGGTCGTCCACATCGTCGGCGTTTTATTAGCTTATTAATGATTGGTTTCGGAAGGTTGCATTAGTTAATTAGCTTGGCTCGGAGGTTATCAATATTAAGATTTTTATCAAACTTAAGAAGCCCGAGGGGTTTTCGATACAGTTTAACTTGGTATGGTACCAGGTAAAATTAATATCTTATTCGAAATAGCACTTGAGATTATTATAGATTTCGCGGAAAGAAGAACAGTTCGTTAGGTACCAGAGGTAATGATCCCCAGTTTAACCGGTAAGAATACTAGGAAACAACAAGTAAAAACCTAGTAATTTAACTTTTATTTAGCGGTAGATATTGAAAAATAGGCGTAACTTGACGTCTAGAAATTTATACAGCTTACTGTTATACTTTTCCTTTCCTTCATATATCTTAACAAATGTGGTAATTTCTGTATAGTCCGAATTTACTATAGGAATTCTTTGAGGAGGAAAGGTGATATATTGGTCATAAGGACCTTTTATATCTTTCGGCTGGGGAAAAGATTAAGGTTGTTGGTATTGGTGGGCCGGATAATTACTTTTGGCTGAGTTTAGAGGGAAAAAGCTAGTGGTTGTACCTACAGTAGGCTCGTGCGTAAAGCTAGTCTTCCTTTGATTTGACTGCTTAAACTGGACGTATTAAATTTTGGGGGGAAAATAGGCTTAAGGGTTTCCGTCGCGGGTGACTTGGTAATATCCCTCTTGGTGTTAAGAGATCTATCGAGGTTAATGCTCAATTAATTGATGTAAAGCGCTAACGTTAATACCTCTAGCGGCGTTGGCAGCCCTTGCTTTACGCGCTCGGCTGCCACTGAGAGCGTGCTCTACGCTGTTTCGTAGAGATGTTGGACTACTGAGTAGGTTAACGTATTTCTTATCGTTAGCACGTAAAAAATCCTAACTTAGCTGGAAGTGAAGGGGAGATCCCTTGGAGTGTATGTGTAGGCATTAAGATTTTTTAATATCTTTTCTCTTAGGCCTTACGTTTTGTGAGCAGTCCTAAAATTAAGACAGATCAAAAAGTTCTTATACTAGTTTTGTATTAACTTGAGCTAGGAAGTAGACCCCTTGGCGTTTAAATTCGGCTTTAATTTTTATCTTAACCCCTTTTAAAACTAAGGTCCACATATCTATTGTCTAGTTGTTAAAGAGGTTACTAAAGTTAATAAAGGTGTTTTAAGGGTCGTTAGTATTACAGTATTGAACGATATAGTCGCCGGCGAAGTTAGTAAGGTGTTTTTCCGTTAATGTTTCGTCGATATTTAACGCCTAAAGGTTTTCGTCGTAGAATTTGGTAAAAGCAATTCCAAGCGCCTTAATTACTTCTTTTTAACGGGGTTAGTAATTTCTTTAAACTAAGCGCTTACGGTAGACATCTTGAGTCTTTAGCCTATATAGGACTTATAAGGCGTGTAGGGCGATGGACTTGGTAATTTTTGGGCGTGGGGACTTGGTGTTTTCGGCGTGAAATTGCGTAGGAACTTGGAGACTTGGCGTTGGATAGCGCGACGTGGCTTTTTTGGCGTGACTTGGTATTTTTCGCTTAGATTAGCGAACTTGAAGATTGAAGTTGCGTGGAGAGTGAAAAGAGTGAAGTAAGGGCAAAGATTTATTGTAAAAGGTAAGGTTGAAAGTCGTTATTAGTGGTAAAGATTGTTTGGCATAGGGACTTAGTTGTTTTTCTTATAGTAGTAGCGCCTATAGTATTACTAACTTAGCAGTTTCCCAACTTGCCAAACTTTAAAACTTCTGATAGTTAATCTTAACGTTTTCAAAAAAAGGTTAATAAAGATTTTTTGGTGTTTTCGATAACGATACCATTGCTACCTCTGACCTTCCATAAAGACTAATGTAGCATAAAGATCTTCCTTACGTACTGCCTTCAAAACCAATAAAATAGTAATGGCCCTTCACAAAATTCTTTCCTCTACCCTAACGTTAACGTAAAGCTTAATAACTGGAAATTAGCTTCTTCTTCTACTAAGCCAATCTGTGCTTAAACTAATAAGCACTGATAATTATTGGTAGACCTCTATCATTACAACGTAGTCGATTCGAATCACTGTGGTCGAAGTAACTGGTGTTGCGTTGATATTGTTGATTGAGATGCGTAAGTTCTAATTTTGGCAGACCACTAGCCGGTCTGCACACTAATTTATATGGCTAAACGCTTTGGCCTGTGCCCCACTTTGAAGTGGATATATACCGCACTGCACTTGCAGTGCATTCCAATAAACTGCAACCAATTTTGCAGTCAGTACAATCAACTTTACTGCAGGTAAAGTTGACTTGACTATATTGCATTTGACTTCCATTCCAACAAAAACCGTTAACAATTTTGACCACCATGTTTAGGTTAGTAATACTTAAAATCTTATATGGCTTATCTCATTTACCTAATTTTCGCTACATCAAAACTTTACTTTAAAAAGGTAGAAATAATACGAATATCATCGATAATCCATTCTTGGTATTAAAGGCATCATTAATCTAACAACGTGCCAATTTCTTCCTCAATTCTTTCAAGGCTTTAAAATATATTACAATACGCTTTTCATTGTTTAATGATGGTAACGATTTAGTTATTACATATAGGTAGGCTCCAAATATCAATATAGTTTGTATAACGCCATTAAGGCTAACAATATCGTTCAAGCTCTTCACCGCTATTTAAAACTGAAATTTTTACCTAATAAAATTTCCAATTTCTAAGGACAAAATATCGTAAACCCGCTGTGAAAAACGTAGGTTTTTTTGATGCTTATCAAAACCCTAATAGGTGTTAACGAAAATCTATTTATATTTAATCCCCATTAACTTAACATTAACTTAAAACTTAGTTTCAATAAAGTCAATACTAAAATATTAAACTATTTGGTTTAGTGATCCTACGTACAAATTAATCCATAAAATACGTAATACCTTATATGGTTTTTTCGATATAATAGTCTTAAGGAACTTAATACCATAAAACGCTGTATCCAAGTTAATAATATAAAATATTAACTTGCCGTCCATATTAAACACGTTTACAAAAACCTTGATGTTAAAGTTTTAATTTTTCTTTTACATGAACCTAAACCTCAAAGGTTTTTGGAAGGGTATTTAGCAGTAGTAAAACATCGTTTCATTACCTCTAACGTTAAGAAATTTACATCTTGGTAATCAGCCGCTTTCAAAACCTTATAAAAGTTATCAATCGTCGAATAGTTAAACTTGCGACATAATTAACGAAATTCTAATTCCGCTAGGTTTAACACCAATACTTCTAACCCTTAAAGGTAAAATTAAAAGTACTCCCACTTAAAACTAAGTAAAAACCTTTCATTAAATTCAACC
Source organism: Anisogramma anomala (assembly GCA_038502455.1). NCBI lineage: Eukaryota > Fungi > Ascomycota > Sordariomycetes > Diaporthales > Gnomoniaceae > Anisogramma > Anisogramma anomala. The sequence continues at coordinate 12,749,233 of JASMMZ010000003.1, read as the reverse complement.
TAAACTAGTTTATTGGTTTCAACGTCAACGTTAACACCGAGGTTCTTTATGTATTTAAAGTAAATGAAGAAAGTGAAAGGGCTTTCCAAAATATAAGAAAAATATGGTTAACAACGATAGTAACAGTTGTTGATCCCAGTGAATTTTTTTAAGGCCAAAATCAACTTTAGCCTTACCATCATCCGTATGGTTAATTTCTGTAACAGTATTAGTATTCATTCGTAATGTTACGTATTATGAATAGCTTTTCATTACGTACCGTACTACCCCACTATCTGGCATAATACCTTAATAACATGTTTCATATAATGGTCGCGAATAGTAAGTAGGCATATAAGGTTATAATTTTCGTTGGTTTTTTTTTTATGATTTACTATCGCCTGGAAGCACCCACAATATAGCTAGTATAGTGTGACCCTTGCTAATGTGAAATACATACATATATCAGCGGGAAGGCTCGCAACTCAAGTATTCCTATATACAACATCCACCCTATTTGAAAATTCTTGTTGCTTCCAAACTGTAGCATGTAATCCGTTGAATAAATCATTGAAAGCATCCCCAACGAAACAAATAAATAAGGTTGGAAACCTAATCCTATACACCTGTGGTCAATGTTCAGGTAATGTATTGTACGTATATATTGAATACCATTGGGGTTTTATAATCGACTATATTGGTCTTTATTACGTAGTATATATTTATTACAGCTACAAATATGAACCATATTTGTATACTTTTATCCACGTGCCACTAAAAAAAGGGAAGAAACTACTAGGTGTTTTGGAAAAGGATTTCAACCGAATATATTTATAAATAAAAATCCAACACCCTAACCTTTATTTTAAGAACGAAAAAATAAAAAATAAAACCTTTTAGAATTCAAACCTTAAGCTAGATTTCCAATCGATGCCTTAAGGTAACCCTACAGTTTAAAGACCCGTAAAATGGGCGTGAAAGCTATAACCTTAGCCGGGCCATATTACATGGTCATTTTAGTCTCCGCTCGACGCCTACTCATATCGAAAATATAATAACCGTTCTAAAAGAGTGAAAGACCTGTAAAACACACATATATCTTGGTTTAGAGCCCGTGACAGTGGGGATGATATACTTTATAACTCGATAAAGTATATGCTTCGAAAGTCTCAACCCGAGCCACCTTTTTGCCACACATCGCAAGCCTAAGAAGTGTAAAGAATCGTAAAAAGGGTGCACTATTAAGCGGGTGGTGTTCCGTGGAAAGTCTTCTATGGAAGGCCAAAGAAAGGCATCCAAAGTATAGTTGAAGGCCCCACCAAGCAGGCAAGGCACCGATGTAAGTAGCGACGGCTCGAAGATAAATAAATAAATAAATAAAGCTATTAAGTGCGAGCGATTATAATAAAGGTCTTTTTTGAGATCTTGAAGCGTAAAAGAAATCAAACTTTCAATGTAATTGTAGTGTAAGTCAAAGTCTTAAGGCCCTGCTAAGCGGGCAGGGCGCCGGTTGTCATGACCCAGACAGCGGTTAGGTCAGGAAAACAGGCCAGTAAGGAAACTACGCCACTGAGACGCCTGAAGTCTAACACATCAGGCGGGGAACATCTCTTATGTCAGCAGACCCAGGGTTAGGGTTAATGCCAAGGATATGTTGGATATGTTGGATATGAGGTTATCCAAGCTATCCAAGGACATGCCAAGGATATGTCGGATATGTTGGATCGGAGGTTATCCAAGCTATCCACATTATACAGTACTGAAGACGTATGAAGGATTGAGGATATAAGGACACGGTCAGCACCACACAGATAGTATTTCCTTTATAGCTCTTCAGTTGTCAATCTAAGTATTCAGTCTACACACCTGAATAGCCTAACGGCTTCTGATCATCACTCGAACACAGTCTTGATATTGCACCTTTGTTACCTCTGCTACCTTACTGCTAACATAAACCCTCTGAACACCTTCTACATACTCACGGGTATTTAGTGTGATCATTACACCGGTGTCGGAGACGACAGTTTAAAAACAAATAGATAAATAAATAAATATAGCTATTAAATGCAAGCGTTTAGAAGAACTCTATTCAAGATCTTAAAACGTAAAAGAAACCAAACTTGTATTGCAATTTGCAGTGCAAGTTCAAGTCTGAAGGACTACGTTGGCACAAGTAGTGAGGAACTAAATCGCTGGTTGTAAGGGCTGTTTTCTGTATGCACCGCTGCGCGGGCGGTGCACCGGGTCGACGACGATCTTCATAACCAAAAAGGGGTCGCCAGAAAAGATTTAAGTGGTGTTAAAGCCGATTAAAGATATTGTGGTGGAATAAAATGCATGTAAAGTAATGGTGTTAAGAGCGGCTGAGCCTGAAAACTTTTCTCGGAAGTGGGCACTATTAGGGTTTACAATATAAGCCCCCTACCTTCCTTAACAAGGTGATCTATATACCCATGCCAAGAAATTTAATGTAAGGTCGAAGATGGATTTTCGTTGTTATAATAGAGATAGGGGTTTTTACCCGTCAGGCGGTATAAGAAGGTGTGATTAGTGAGTGAGTTATTACGTTACTTTTAGGCTGGTATCAGTATCTTCATGTTAATCGATAGCTTCAAGCTGATTTTCCTCCTTTTTAACCTCTTTCCCTCTAATGTCTGTGATACAATTAAAATAGTTTTCCTTAAAGGTAATAGAGAATTAATAATAATATAACGCCTGTTATTTATGACGTTTATTTAGAGGGTGACGAGTTAATTAATTACCTTATTTGCTACGAATCTAATTTTTTGTTATTTAGAGTAATTTTCGTTACTAGCTTGAAGATTTTAAGGAAGTAAAACACTTTTTTCCGTATGTTATTTAGTTACGTTCCTAGGTCTGAGCCTTTCATCAACTATATTAGCCGGGATTTTCGTATTTACGGTCGATGTAATACACGTGGGGGAGGCTTTCTTCATCGTCGTTAAACTTTGGAGATCAGGGATATATACCGGTCGAACTAGGAATTCGAGTTATTACAGTCGTAAACGAGAAAAGCAACTAGCCTAAAAAAACCTTCATAAGTAACGTTAGGGAATTATAGGGCGTATTCGAATTCCACATAACCTGTAATAGCTTGCCGAACCTACTGGCAGAGTAAATCTTTGCCAGCTCCCACGTTTCGTATTACTTATGAGTAAATTATGAACCTGTTCAACATCTAATTCAGGAGGTTTATCTTATTTTTTGTCTGTTTTTTGATAATTTAATATATAATATTACTGAATCGTTGGAATAGTTTCATATGAAGAGTAGTAGGTTAACTTTACTTATAGTAAAGTTAATTGTACTGCAATTTGAGTGTATTGCTTTGTGTAGAATTACTGCATTGGATGTAAGTCGAGTGCAGTTCGCTGCACTTCACTCTAGGGCACGGGTCAAGAAATTAGCCATACAAATTACTGTGCAGACTAGCTAGCGATCTGCCAAACCTAGAACAATACATCAACTACTTGACCAATACAATACTACTGTTACTTCGATCACAATTCGAATTGATAACGTTATATAGATCTAAGGCCCTAGAAATACTAATCAGTGTTTATTGAGTAAAGTACAGATTAGCTAAGTAAAAGAAGAAGCTACTTTCCGGTTGTTACGTTTTGCATTATCATTGGGGTAGAGGAAATATTCTTGCGAAAAGCCTCTATTAATACTGCGCCAATCTAAAACAGTAGGAAAATAAAGAAGACTTTTTGGTTGCATTAGTCTACAACGGCAATCCTAAAGTAAACGACGGTATTGTTATTAGAAAACACTAATAAATACTTATTAATATTTATTAAAAATGTTAAAATTAACTGTTAAAAGTTTTAAAGTTCGGTAAATTGGCAAACAACTAAGTTAGTATTACAACAGGTGCTATCATTGCAAGAACGACCAAGTCCTACAGCTAAATAACAAATAACCTTCGCTCTTTACCACTAATAACAACCTTAGATCTTACTCTTTACACTAAACCTTTACCCTTACCTTACTTTTTTCACTTCCCCTACGCTATTTTAATCGTTAAGTTTGTTACTTCTAGCGAAAACACCAAAAATCGTCAAGTCGCGCCGAGAAAGCCACGTTGTACGACCTTACGCTAAGTCGTTAAGTTTCCACGCGACTTCACGTCAAAACACCAAGCCCCTACGCCTAAAATCACAAAATCCCTCGCCCTATACGCCCTAAACGTCCTATACAAGCTAAATCATTAAAATAGCTATCGCAAGTCCTCACTTTTAGACTATTACCGACTCCGCCTGGAAAGAAGCAATTAAAAACCTCGGAATAGCTTTCGCTAAATACTATAATTATAACCTTTGGGGAAACGAAGTTGATTAAAACTCGATCAAAGAGTATTTAACCAACTTCTTCGGCTGCTTTATTTTGAAATACTATATCAGTGAAGACTTTAACCATGTTTTTTTATAAGTTTCGTAAATTTTTCGACAACTAAACAATTGATATGTGGAAGGTTACCTAAAAATCTTTTAAATATAAATTAAAGGATAAACTTAAACGCCGAGGTAAATATGTGTCGAAGGAAAACGTTACTAGGTTGGAAAAAATATTTTTTGAGTTGGCTTAGCTTCAAGAATACCCTTAAAATCTATAGTTTAAAGGAAAAGGTGTTAAAGAACCTTAACGACCCTATACGCGATTTCAGGGACCCCCTTTTTACTCTTAGCTAATTTAAGCCTTTTTAAGCGTAGACTATAAGCCTATTAACCTGTTTGGAAGCCTAATACTTTTACGTAATAACGTGGAGTACGCCTTGAGCGGTGGCAGAACGTGTAAATCAAAGGCTGCTAAGGTGGCCAAAGATATTAACGTTGGTGTTTTACACTAGTTAATTAAATAAAATCGATAAGCCTTTCAAAATAATCAGATACCACTTTCCCCTTAGCATTTTCCTTAAAAAATCTAAGCCCCTTAAAAATCATTCCTTTTTAGACTTACCTATGCACAAAAGCCAACCATAGGTTTTACTACAAGATTTTACCTCTTGGGACAGAAGATTTGAAATTACCCTTAATAACGTGGCTCGGAAACTCCAAGGCTTACACTTTCAGTAAATACCATTTAAAACTGGAATAACTATTTTAAATTTTCCCTAAAACTTATTAAAATAGTTAATATAAATTACAAGCTATTTACGGACTTCGTCAAGATTTGTAACGACGTAAAAAAGTATTAAAGAATGCCCTACAACCTTTTCAACACTAAAATAATACCCTTGTTAAATATTTACAAGTAAATGAAGGTTTTCTTTTTAGGTTTTTATTTACTATTTCCCGAAATCCTGACAGGGAACGCCAGAGACTACAACCTAACCTTTATTATTGAAGTTACCACGTTTCGCAAGATCTACGATGGCATGAAAGGCTATTTCGAGCACGATGTTCACCTCGCCTAATACTATACAGATTAGGCCATTGCGCGGTAGATTACAATAATAGCGAAGAAAAAAGAAGAGTAAATACAAATAGATGTTTTTAATTAGATGTTTAACAAACTGATGTTATATTAAGAAGAAATAAGTAAAGCTTACGTTAGTGAAGCTATACTTTGCGAATAGGTACAGATAGTAGTTACGGGTATTAACGAATTTGAATACGCCTTACAACGCTTAGATACTACTTACAAAGGCTTTTTTAGCTAGTTATGTTTTTCGTTTACCACTATAATAACGCGTACATCAAATTCGCTTAGTATATACCCTTAAGCTGGTAACTTTTTTAACGTCGATTAAAAAAACCTTAGGGTATTCAATTACGACGATCGCAAATATAGTTACGGGCGCCTACAATGCCTAAGGTTTAGCTTACCGGCTATAAATTAGAGTTAATAGTTGCTATAACGCTAATAAGGCCAAGATTTAGGTGGACCTATTAACCATAAGCACTATCGTTGTGATAATGGTAAGAGATGTTAAATTTGTCGCAAGTCTGGCTATTAGTTAAATCGGTACCCCCCGCCGAATATAATAACATGAAGGCAGTATATTACACCTAATACTTTATTATCTTTAAATAGGATTATCAAGATTAAATAGTAAAATTCGAGGGCGAAGAGCAAATTAATAACGTTAATGCCCCTAAGAAAATCAAATAACACGAATATATTGCTTTTAATATGGCTTAATAACTAGCCAACTACGTTTTTATATACTGTTTAGGTAATAAAGACCCTTACCTTTGCATTAATGAAATCGTTAAACCCTTATACACCTTTAATTTTTGCGATCGTTATACAAACCATACGTTTTAAGGTATTATTCCATATATAGGGGTAGCAAGGTATTTAATAGGAGGCAATTCGTAGTACGTGACACTGCGGAGAGAAAGAAATATAGCTATTGAAATTAACCGTTACTATATTAGCAAGGCCAAAGTTAGTTTTGGCCTAGGAGAACAACTATCGTTACGAAGGATAACGGTAATTCAAACTATTGTGGAAGCCATTACGTTTCATATCCTTAAATTCCCTACCCTTTTCCTTCTTTACTTGAAGGATATAAAGACCTTCAGTGTTAACGTCGACTTTAATGTAGACGAACTGGTTAAAAACGGAAAGAGATTTACCCTCGCCTTTAAGTAAAGGCACTCATAGTTTTATCATTAAGGTTCGAAAACAATAGTATTAAACCTGACGGAGCTGGAGATATGCCAACTATACCAGCGCTTTAACTAACTAGCTATAAACAAGCTGTATAAAGTCCTAAAGTCTGTAAGGTATAAAAATATAGAATACTTTACCTTAAAATCTATTAAAAAGCATTATTATTACATCCAAAGTTATATCCAAGTCCCTCGAAGATTTAAGTTTATATTAAAAGACGATAAAGACTTTAATTGTGAGATTTTCGTTGATATATTTTACTTGGATAATAAGCATGTCCCTTACATCGTTTATTCTGTAACCTCTTTTTACGGGGTTAAGTTTTCAATGTTCTTTTCGGCAAAAGATACGTGGGAAACGTTAAGGATATTGTGGATTAACACGTACTTAAGTCCATTTGACATCGTCGTTTACGATACCGGTACTAACTTTGCAGCGGTGAAGTTTTAAGAAAACGCCAAGATAATAGGTATCTAGTTCAAGCAGGTATTTATAAAAGTCTATTGGAGTATTGAAAAGTTTAAAAGGGTATACGCACTACTTCACCGAATATATAATATCCTTATGTTGGAAATTAAAAGCTCTACGGATTTAGAGGAACGTTTACAAATGGTAGTAAAAGGCCTGAATGATACTGTAGGCTTTGAAGACTTAGTACTAACGTTACTGGTTTTTAAAACTTACCCATGCCTAACGAGTGAATCTTCGCCTTCGACAAGTACTCAGAAACGTGATGCGGCTTACAATAAAGCTTTAAAGGAATTTCGAAGAGAATCGGCACGCCGCCAGATCAAAAAGGCCCTTAACACTAAAAACAGCCCTATAACAATTGACATACTTGCTTTACCGTTATAAAGTAAAGTCCTCGTGTGGCGGGGACCGGGTAAATGAAAAAGCACGTATAAAATATTAAGTATTACGAACTCCGAAGTGGTTGTTAGAACTGCTAACGGTTTGGTATTTTTTCCAATTACTTAAATTAAACCTTATATTGGAGCTACTAACGATAAAAACCCTTAAATTAAACAACCGAGTCAATAAAAACCTCCTTTACCCACTATCGATAAGCCGATAGAACATTGCCGGCGCGGACGACCCCCGAAAATAAAAAAAGCTAAAAAGGAGGAATATATACCGGGTCGTATTAACAATACTATTTAGGTAAGTAAGAAAGAAAAAGCATAACAAAAACTTGGAACTAAAGCTCTAAGTACAAAAGATTATCAACGCTTTCAGCAAACCGTTTAAAGAAAGTGGCAGAGTTAATATTAATAGCCTATTAACTTGTAAGGTTATATAATTCGTACCGAAAACCGATTTTAACCTTTAAAACCTAAACGTTACGATCCTTAAGTCGAGGGTTATCCATGACGTCAAGGGTAAAACCATGGGGCGACCGTATCAAAAGTAACGTCTAATCGCTTAAAAATAGGGTGATAAAGTTAAGGAATGGATCTTTATGCAATCGCTAGCGATTTGAAAGATCAACTAACGCTTTGTGGTTATTTGAATAACAAGTTTATTAGTTAAAACGAAAGGTAAGTTTATATTTCATATCAGTAATATAACGAAAGTCTAGACGCAATTAATATCGGATTTACAACGGATTGTACTGCTAAAACTTCCATAGGAACTACGTGCCATTTACCCTTCAAGCACGGTGATAATATATATCAAGCCAATTTATGGATTAGTTAAAACGGGTATTTATTGGTTCTTAACTTACTAATAACACTTTAAATTACTTCTGGTAATAAAGTCTTTAACGTATGACCTGTATTTTCTAATAACGTAGGAAAGAGACTTCGATATAATGGGTATATAAACTAACGATACCATTTTTATCAGAACGTCTGGCATTATAGTATTGGAATAACGGGAGATTAAGGACTTGGAGTTCTAAAACTATAAGCCGGTAACTACATTAACGAAGGCTAATTAGTTTGACTTTAATGAATTATTAATCCGTATGCTTAATATTGATACCAGCCTTAACTTTCGCCAAAAGGGCCAGGGTACTATTTTAGCTAGAATCGACAAAATTAATATAGCCAAAGCCCAACGGTACCTTAAATAACGTGACAGTAGTAACTATATTGCTACCTTATACTAACTAGAGGATTTTTACGACCTTTCTATCGCGGCGAAAGCATAAGATCCGGCAGATAAAGTCTTTAACCGGCTAAACAAAAGGATCGAGAGGTAAATGAAAAAGCTGGACCGAAGGATCAATATGATTCTAATCAACTTATTAAGGGCCAATTTAATAATCTTCACAAACAGGTCTTTTACAAATCACACCGATTTTTCTTTATAGATCAGTTCTCTAATAACCCTAGTTGATAAATATAAACGGAAAGCTCCGTTTAACATCACCGGTAACCTAATTTACTAATCCCTCGTCAAGTATAAAAGGATTATACGAAACGTTCTGACTTCAGAGGTTTACGGTATAATGACGGGCTTTAACGTAAGCATAACACTGTGGTAAAATCTTATCCTTATTACTAGGAAGCTGAAGATTCCTTCTATTCCGGTGGTAATTTGTACCGATTCGAAAAGCCTGTTCGAATGCCTTTCAAAGCTCAGAACCACTAATGAAAAACGCCTAATAATCGACGTAATGGTACTCTGTAAAGCCTACGAAGGAAGGGAGATTGAGGAATTCAAATGGATTAACGTCAAAGACAATACCATAGATTCTATGAAGAAAGCGGCGTCAAATAAGGCCTTAGAAAGGTTTATAAATAATAACAGGCTGACTATACGTATCGAAAGCTACGTTAATAGACCGCCCAGAAAACCTAGATTACGTAACAGTAGTTAAGGATATGCTGATAAACTGGAAGACTACCAGGGAAGTAAAATCTACGATAGCAATTTATTTGATTGTCATAGTTGAAGTGAAGGTCTGTAAAGGCTTGTAGCGAAAAAAACTCTGTATAGGAGTTGATAAACTCGTACCTCGGAGCGATGAAGCAATTAAGGTCAAATAGGGTTAATTTGCAGACAATTAGGTGCAATTAGTATGGAAGTCAACTAGAATTCACTGGGGTATAAGCTTGTTATTAAAGTTGGTATTTATTAAAGGTCGTGAGAATTAATCTTTTTTACTTTGAAGTTTGTAGTAATAGTACCCGAAATAATATTAACTTAGCCGTTTGCCAACTTACCGACTTGGTGATTTTTAAGACTTTTAGCTTTTAATCTTAACGCTTTTCTTCAAAACATATTGATGAAGATCTCTTGGTGTTTTTATTAGCGATACCATCGCTACTTATAAATTGTCGCAAATAACTGTATAACCTATAGATCTTCCCTAATTTCTGCTGCAAATAACTGTATATCGTATAGGGGCCTTTCGTAAAAACTTTTCTTCTACCTTTTCCAGGCAAAGAGTAATAACGAGAAAGTAGCCTTTTATTTTATCTAGTTTATCTATACTTAACCTAATAAATACTGATAGTTATTCGTAGGCCTTCATCTTTACAATGTAGTTGATTCGAATCACTCTGGTCAAAGTAACTGGTACTGCATTGAAATTGGTTCTGAATAATGAGTTGTAAGTTTTAAGTTTGGAGGACCACTAGCCGGTGTGCATGCTAATTTGTATGACCAAATGTTTTGGCCTATGCCCCACTTTGAAGTTGGTACCTACTACATTGCACTTGCAGTTAATCTCATGAACTGCAGCCAATTGGCAGTAAATATAATCAACTAACTATCAGTACAGTTAACTTGATCATACTGCATTTAACTAATATTCCAACACTTCATAATACAAATATTTGTGTTATAGAAAACTATCCAAGAAATAGATAAAGGTTGGATAGTTGTATATTGGCAACTACTTAACAAATAGGATGTTTTCAATGCGTATCCACTAAAATTACAAAATAATATTATTTAGTTTATTTTTGATAAGAAACAAATTACCATTTTAAACGCCATTAAGTTTTTCTTTCAACTTATGATACATGCAAATTACTGCAATCAATTTACTTTTATTAGTTATTGCGAATCCGAATGAAGTGAGTTCACCTCTATAGGCTTTTGCAATTCAACATCTCATGATTAACGTTTTAAAACCCAAATATTGAAAGAATTTCTCCTTTTTATAGTGCATTTATCGACAATATTATCATTTTCTCTAATATGTTTGAAAAATACCTTGTATATTTGAAAGATATTTTCAAGCGTTTTGCTACAAAAAGTTGTTGCTTTATCGCTAAACAAATTTTATATCGGGTTTTAATTGGTCAGGATTTTGGTATTTTACTATATATTGTCGGCTTTATCACTAGTAAAAAGAAACTTCAATTTTTAGCAATTTTTCGTTCACTCGCAATTTAAAGGTATTTGAAATGTATCTAGAAGCAATAGTGTTTTTACGACCAATAATATTCTATTACGTATAATTATTGAACCTTCTTTAAAATTCAAAAATGATTTTCTAGCATAAGAAAAAGAAAAAAAGAACTTAAAATTAGAAATTGTATAAAACAACTACATTATACGTAATTTATAGTCATCCATCTCACGACTAAGCAAAAGGAGTTGTTTAAAGTTACACAAATCTATCTGTGTAAACAGTTTCAATTACATTACGTAAATATAAAACGTTAACTCTTTCTTTCGATTCATGAAAGTTTTGAACTCAGATTTTAAGTTATGCTTTTTTACCTTAAAAGGCTATTCTTGATAACAAGGATAACTTATTCTAGCTACTATTATTAAACTAGTAATGTTTTAAGCCACCGTGTATTTAGGGATAAATTTAATTATAAGCTTTTAAAATATTAGATCGCTTATTTTGTATTAGTATGCAAATGACCACGGGATATATTAGTTGGAAACCATTTACCAACTATGATTCTTATGAACTATAAAGCTACATGAATTATTATAAACCAAGCTTTACTAAATACAACTTTTATTAACAGTGCAAATCAACGATTCATTAATAAGTAGATTTACTAACAATCATACTTTTTGGATGGTTTTTACTTCCTGGAACGCTTTAATTTGGTATCAGACGCCCTTGATTGCCTGCCTTCTAACGAAAACTTACAACCTTATGTAATGATCACACTAAATACCCGTGAGTAAATAGAAGKTGTYAGGGGGTTTATGTTAGCARTAAGGTAGCAGAGGTAACAAAGGTGCAATATCAAGAAGATGTTTGTTCGTGCTGTAGAATGATCACTAGCCGTTAGGCTATTCAGGTGTATAGACTGAATACTTAGATTGAAAACTGAAGAGCTATGAAGGAAATACTATCTATTTGGTGATGACCATGTCCTTATATCCTATGGCCTTCATACCATCTTCAGTACTGGACCGCTGAAGTCGCTGGTCGCTTCCTGCGGTCCAATGTAGTATCGACTGGACCGCTCTTCGGTCCTTGAGGTCCCAACCCTAACCCTGGGTCCTTACATAAGAGAGATCCCTGGCTTAATGTGTTGGACATCAGGCTTCTGATAATGCAGCGGACCGCTGGCTTATTCCATGACCCGCAGTTGGTCCTTGAGTTATAACACCTTAAAGGATACACATACCAGTACTAGACCAAATTTTTAATATATTACCAACTGCAGATAGATATTATTTTACAATACACCTCGCCAAAATGCAAATAAATAATAATGTATAGTCTTGCTTTTAGACTCGTTGTTATGAGGATTTAATTTGATATGGAATTTTCCAAGATCTCGGAGATGACTAAAATAATCAAAACATGTCTACAACTCTTAATACTTTTAAACCTGGTTACTCATTTCGTTTGGTTAACTACTTATTATACAACTGGAATCCGAATGAGTGTAAAAGACTTTTGGTTCATAAAACGCTCGTGTAGGAGATTCTTGCCAAAGAATATAATAAAAAGCACAATTTTGGACCCAAAAGAATAATAATAACCTTGGATAGAGTACATTTTCGCTAGAAACGCAAGCTTGTTGAGACATACGTTAGAGATTACATACAATGCAGAGAATTTCGTAACGATAACCAGAAGCCACGAGGCCACCTCAAGCTTATTTAAGCGCTAAAGGAACTAATGTTTACAGTTTATATAGATTTAGTAATCGCATTACCAATGATACCATTGAAAGGCACACTTTGAATATTTCCTAGCAGAGATTCCTTTGACGTTATGATACGTATCACATATAAAACGTCCAAGAAATACTCCTTATTTCTAGCTACACCACATTTATAATAAAAAATTAGACAGTTACTTTGATTCGGCAATTTTTGTTGTATGAATATCCTTATTTACGACAAATTATTTCAGACCTAAATATCAAGTTTGTATCAGCCTTTTGGAAAAGCTTGTGGAAAGACTTTAAAATACGACTAATAATGATGACAGCTTATTATCCGCAAATTGACGGGTAAGAAAAAGAAAAATTAAGTAGTTAATTAGGATTTACGCCACTTCATGGCCGAGTATACTGAATAATATTTGGTTGATATTATACCAACTTTATAATGGAACATTAATAATGCGTACTCGCGTACACTAGAAGCTATTCTTTATGAGTATCTGTTCGAATTCAAACTTAAAGCACTAGTAGATGTTCACACAGCAATTTTGCTACGTAAACAAGCAAAAATCCGGTTTGTACGAAAACATTTGCAATCTAAAGTACAATTAACAATAAATATAATAACTATTAAAGCAAGGGGAAAAAACGATACAATTAGAACTATCGTTACTATAAATTTATTATAAGCGATAAAGTATGAGTAAAATCAAGGAAGATAAAATATGGGTAAAACTAAGGAAAGCCTACAAACTTCTCCACAAATAAGACAAGTTAATACTACCACGTTTAGGGCTATACAAAATTGTAATAAAAGTTGATAATTTGGCTTTTACCATAGACTTTCCACCCAGCTCACGTATTCACCCAACTATTATCATTGCTTACTTATCGCCTTATCGTAACCCTACAATCGATCTATTCAAGAAAACTATACTACTACCCAAACCAGACAAATACGAGGACTACGCATCAGATATCGAGAATTAGCAAGTGAAACGTATACTAACTAAACTATTGGATTGCTGTTGTCGCAAAAAAGATTGGGTGTAATATCTTCTCAAAGGAAAAGGTGTTACAGCTCGCGATAACAAATGAAAACCGGTGTCAAAATTAAATTATCCTAACTTAATCAAGGAATTCGAGAAGTGCAATGCTAAAAAGTTTATTACTGATTGAGGAAATTGTTACTAATAATAAGGACATTATTTTTTCTTTTGGCCCCTAGCATTCATGTTACCCCAAGGACGATACTTGACCTCGTGCTTTCTTATGAGACTGTCCTTACCCTACTTACTCATGAGTCATCCGTCTTAGGAATGCTTATTGTTATTATGATATGGAGGATTCCTACCTTTAGCTTAGTCTTTACCTTAAAATATGGACCGGAATACTATAATATGTTTGTACATATAGATAGCATAATACGTTTACTACTTTTAGGGGTTTTGTTAACCTGGTAATTGATTTTTGACGATTTGAGACTTTAAACGGTTGTTTTTAACGTTTTTTCAGGAAAATTTTGATAAATATTTCTTAGTATATTCGATAGCAATACCTTCGTTATCTTTCAATCGTTGTAGAAACCGCCGTAATTTAGAGATATCTTTTGCTACTATTGTGGAATTTTTTGGAGTTTGTAAAACTTTTTCATTAAAAGATTTTTTTTTACTTTTCAATATAATGTGATGCGTAACCAGAAAGTAGCTTATTTTAACTTGCTTATATATACTTAACTTAATAAGAATTGATCAGTGTTAATAGGCATTTAGACGTTATAACATTTTCGATTCGAAGTGGTTGAAATAACAGTAGTATTGTAATAGTCAGATGATGGATTGACGATTTTTCTAAATTTGGTAAACTGTTAGCCAGTCTTTACACTACTTTGTATAGAAAATTGATTGGCACGTGCCGCACATTAAATTGGACACTCTACTGCAATTTACTTGCATTAGTGCAGTTAACTTTGACTGCACTCCACTTGAACTCAATTCTAACATTAAACGTTACCAATAAGATTTCATGTCATTTTATTATTCGATATGAATACAGGTAAATCGATGCAGTTACAGATATTAATAATAAATATATTAACAACCTATTAAATATATGTTTAGTTATTATCATGAAATATTTCATTAAACGCATCAAAATAAATTTAATATGTATTTTCAAAAGTTACTCCTACTCTTTAATTTGGTACACAGTTTATTGTCTATTTTGTTTTAATATATATGATTCTTTAAATAAATGTAAGTGTTGAAACATTTATATATATAGTTTTTAGCTTTTTCTATATTGAAAATTTGTACAATAGGTGATTTTATTTGGTTTCAACGAAGCGAGAAATTGTTTGCTGTTAAAGAAAGTAAAATATATTTGTTTCTTAGAAATTGAATATAAATCAACTAAAGAAATTTCAAGAAATGAATAATAACAATAATATCCGTAGTAATGGTATAGTAGTCGATCATAGTAGCCTGCAAGTCAATTGTACTGTATCTAGTTCAATATAGGTCACGAGCTAAGTTTTATCCTATACAAATGAGGATGCAAGTAACGTAATGGCTTGCTCAATTTATAATTTTATATCTAATACTTGAATAATGTAACACTATTATTATTTAATCTACGATAATAATCGATATACATTGTAACTTCTGAAGGCTTAGTAATACTGATTGGTGTTTGATAGCAAGTCAAGTATAAATAATCTAAGTAAAGGAAGAATCAATATTTTAATGCACTTTAAAATTGCGTAAGGTAAAGGGGAGATTTTCGCGAAAGACTCCTATTATTAGTTCAATATGGGAGTAGTTAGGGAAAACTTATAGATTTTGCTATTTTTATAGATGTTTGAAAGTAGTAACAGTATTCAATTATACGATTAATATTGAATTACGTAAATGATTAGTTATACATATTTTTGTTTAGTTCTATTTAAGGTTATTAAAGATAAAAATATAATTGAAATGGTTTATTAGTTGGTAAGTCATTTGAAGGCTAATTATACAACGTACAAATCACACAATAAATCAATAGAAATCCCTAGGTAATACTTTTACATATCTAGAATTAGCCTTAGATCTTTGATTATATATTAGTAAATATATTGCGTTTTACATTCGCCTCTTCACGTGCTTTTTTATTACACGTTTGTGTTATGCAATTTTCATAATTTTGAAAAAAAACCTTCCAATCATATCCATGGCATAAATAAACTCCGGGTGGGGATTATGAAGGCCGCACCTCGCAGCGTAACTAATGTGGTAAATTTTAGGCCTACGGGTTTCAAAAGTTTCAGAACATCCTATAGTTTTAATCGAAAAAATAGTTTAAAGGTTTCGATTCACAACAACGCGTTGTTTAAGGCCTATATTTACAGGTGTTTTCGATAGGGAAAAGGGCCCTCGAATTTCAATCTTTTCCACCGGTATCTACATATATATTTCGTAGCAGTAAGCGCCGCTGTATGCAGTGGGCGCTGCCTGACGATAGTGTTGGTAGGCCTTTATCGTTTCAAAATAGTCGATTCGAATCACTATGGTCGAAGTAATATAACTGGTGCTGTATTAAAATTGGTTGTTGTACGTTGTAAGTTCTAAGTTTGGCAGACCGCTAGCCAGTCTGCACACTAATTTGTATGGCCAAAAGCTTTGGCCTGTACCCCACTCTGAAGTGGGTACCTACTGCACTGCAATTGTAGTTAGTCCCACAAACTGCAGTCATTTTGTAGTCAGTATGATCAACTAAACTGCCAGTTTAATTAACTTGACTTTATTTCATTTAACTGCTATTTCAATACTAGCGGCTTTTTGTTTTGTACCTACATACCATTATGATTTGCTATCAATTGGTGTCAACCTCTGAAATCTCTCCTCACTCAATAAGTCAAACCCCTATCAACTCCAGTTAATTTGTACTAAACCTAACATTAATTACAGCCCTTTAAGGCCTTTTCATTCCACACTCCTAGCTCACCGTTCCTTAACTCCAGTATATAAGTCTTTTATTACAAACCTATACGCATTATATATTCTACCATTTGTGTAACTTTTATCAGTAATTCAATTCACTGGCATTACTATTGTTATCTTTACTACCGTTACCATTTACTTTATTACTTTGACAGTTTTTAAGTTTGCTATGGTATCTCTATTCTTTTTTATTACGTACTGGGTAGTGTACGTAGCTCTTGATTCGTACAAATAGCGTATTACTATCCATAAATCTTTCTAGGGCGTTATTAGATGTAACCTTAATCATAACGTTAACAAGGTTATTGTTACCGTTGATTTACCAGAATTCGCTGATTTCCCGGGCTGTAAATATTTCCCTCAAAGCAATTACGATTATTATGAAACGTTTTTCATTAGTTGAACCCAATTTCAACTAGTATTCCCAAAGGCTCCAGAAATATATATACACTATTACGTATATAAAAGATAATTCTAGTCATTGAGTAATAATCTTTAATATACTGTTAGTTACTATACCAATATTAAAACTTGGCATTATAACATAGATTTTTAAAGATAATACACTTGGTATTGTGTGTTTATACATAATGGATATCTTGTATACGAGGTTTCTAATATTTATAAATTGCTTCTTGAACCTCTCTTTGTTAACGAATATAATAAGAGATCTGATTCACGATGTAAGGTTAGTATTATTAGCTAATAATCCGTTGGTAAAGATTATTAACTTCTTCGTTATTCAATTTACTGAAATTATATTAAGACCTCTTTTGAAATGATTTAATTACTGTTCAATCTTCTTATTTAATCTATCAAAATTATCGTCTTATAAATATTATACTTGTAATGTAATAGGTAGGTCGTATAATTCCTTCGGTTAGCATAATGTGGTAATATAGGCCATAAAGGTCTTTTACTTTAGGCGTCTTTAAGACTTCATTTCGTTGGCCCTATCGATAGTCTTCAAACTCGTAGCTTACCATTTTCAACATAAACTAATGTAAATGCCGTGTTTAACCTTAATACCATAAATTCGGATTGATCATTCATTAAAGTTAAATTATATAACATTATCTAACGTTTCGATTAACTAATACTTCCAAAGGCCCAACTTCTCGATAAAATATTATTTCGCTTCTAAAAACATAATATTTTCAAGTAAAAAGGTTATTCATTGGTATGAATTTATCTTTGCAATGTAGTCGATTCGAATCACGGTGGTCGAAGTAACTGGTGCTATATTGAAATTAGTTATTGTTAGGTTATAAGTTCTTAGTTTGGTAAACCGCTAGCCGGTATATACACTAATTTGTATATCCAAGTACTTTAGCCTGTATCTCGCTTTAAAGTAGGCACCTGCTACACTACACTTTCAGTTCAATCCAACAAACTCCAGCCAACTTACAGTCAATACAATCAGCTAAACTAACAGTGTAGTTAACATAACTTTACTAAATTTAACTTTTATTCCAATACTAGCAGCTTTTTATTTTGTGCCTATATGTCAACGTAGCTTGCTATTAATCAATAGCAACCTTTCAAATCCATCCTCAATCAATAAGCTAAACCCTTATCAATTCCGATGAATCTATACTAAAATTAATATCAATTACAGCCCTTTGTGGCCTTTTATTCCATTCCTCTGAACCCTTTAGTTCTCAACTTCCGTATCCAGGTTCTTCGCTACAAATTTATACGTATTATTCATTCTACCACTTACCAACCTTTTACCAGTAGATTAACCTAATAGCACTGCTATCGCCGCTATTACCCTAGCAGTCTTAGAGTTTTCCAGGGTATCCCTATTCTTCCACGTTATATACTGAGCGGTCCACGTAACTCTCGATTCATAAGGTTAGATTATTATTATCCACAAACCCTTTTTAAAATTTATTAGGCGTAACCTTAATTATAACGTTGATAGTATTTATTTCCCGTTAATTTACCAGAACTTATTGATTTTCCGGGTTTGTTATACCTCTTTTATAGCAATTAAATTTATTATTAAACGTTTTTTATTAATTATATACAGTTTTAATAGATATTCCTAAAGATTTCGGATATTTATATACACTATCTCAGGTATCTGATGCATTTCTAGCTATTTATTAATAATATTAAATTTACCATTATTTACTATACCGATATTAAAACCCGTTATTATGTCGTATATATCCGATACTAATACGTTTTGTATTACACGTCGATATTTGACGGATATCGAATATATAAGGTTTCCAGTCATTGTAAATTACCCTTGAAACCTTAATTTATTAACAAATGTTATAAAGAATCCAATTGAAAATATAAGGTTAGTATGATTAGAAATAACACGTTCATAAAAATTATTAAGTTTGCATTCATTAAATCTACCTCAACCATGTTAATTTCTTTTTTAAATAATTCAATTTCAATTTAATCCTTTTACTTTACCCATTAAAATCTTTGTTCTATACATTTTATACTTATATCGTAATGAATATATTGTACCATACTTCCGGTTAACATAACGTAATAATGTAGGCCGCACGAGCCTTCTACTTCAGTTATCTCTGTGATTTTACCTCGTTGGCCTGGTCGATAGTTATCAAGCTCGTAACTTTCCCTTTTTAACGTAGGCTAATATAAGTGCCAATTTTAACGTTAACATAATGAATTCGGATTAACGATTTATCAAAGTTAAGTTATATGCTATTAACTAACGTTTAGATTGGCTTATACTTTTAAAATGTTGCATTTTTGATAATTTACTATTTTGTCTCCATAAACCCAATATCTCTAAGAAAACAGATATCTTTAATTTATATACTCACAATACCAAAGTCTTTACCCTCCATAATTAATACGTATAGATCAAACGTTAAAGTCTTTATATCCAACGTATTCTTAAAATACGCTTAGTATGTTAAAAACCAATAAATGTTTATTTCTGATAATACGTATAAAGGCTTAATAAAATACATTACTATATTAACCGAAAACTTATTTATTAGGTCTTTCGGAAATTTTAACAATACAATCCACTGGAGGTCGGTGGCAAACTACGTATACGTTTACGTTATATCCCGTCCATTAAATGTAAACTAACCGCTCAATATAACAGTTAAATTAATAACAATTACGAAGATTAAACGTTAACTAATCTTTTAAATCATAGACGATTAAGTAAAACTTCAATCCTTACCTTTATCACCGTATAATCAAGTAATTAGTTGTGATTTTTCGTATTGTCGGTCCGTGATTTTACCCTAAACCTTGTAAATTATACTTAATTTTAAATAATAACATTGTAACATTTAAATTAATTGAACCTATAAGTTAAATAACACATCTTAGAAAGAGGTTCCTAATCTTCACTTAATCGTTTTCCTTAAAGAGTTAATCTGGTATATTAATAATTCTTTTAATACGTAACTTCAAGATAAGTTCTCTGTTAAACGTTTCTTTTTAAAAGACCTACACCGTTATATATACCCCCCTAGGCCTATAGTCCTCGTCGCCGTCCTCTTTTTGAGTGTATATCCTTCTTTTATGTGGTTATTTACGCCATCAACATTCTATTAGCTTACTAAAAATCTACTCGAAACGATTATACTAGCTAATTCGCTTGTCTAACAGGTTATTAACGTTGAAGTCTGTATCAAATTTGAAAGTTTTTTTATACAGCTTAACTTATATAATTCGAAAAGTAATAAGAATTTTATCCACCACGTTTGTATTAGTTATAATTAAAATTTTATACGATCTATCACATTTATCTGACTTTCTTTATATAAAGGCTATACTTTTCAGGGTTAAAAATACATTTATTATTAATAATCCGTTCATAATATTCAAGGTGTCGTCAATTCAACGGCGTACTAAATCCTGTTTTAATTTCTTTAAAGATTTACTATATACTACAACACGTTTTCAGGCATTTAACGATAATAGTATTTTAATCGTCGTATGTAGGTTAGTATTAAATACCAGTAAAGTTGGTATAAGGTTATTACGGCTAATAGTATCGTTAAGACTATTTACCGCCATTTAAAGCCATACTTTTTCACTTATAAAGCTTTCGACTTTTAAGGTAAATATATTATAAGCCTTTTACAAAAAAAGCGTAAGCCTTTTCTACTTTACCAGTACCATAATAGGCTCTAACGGGAACCAATTTACATTAAGTTCCTATTAACCCAACATTAACTTAAAACTTTCTCGTAACAAAATTAATATCGGCGTTATAAACTAGCATATCTAATAGCTCAAGATATGTATTAATTTATGAAATACTTAATATCTCTCACTTTTCTTTCGCCATAATTGTTTTCAAAAACTTGACGCTATAAAAAGCCATGGCAGAATCCATAACGTAAAATACTAACTTATTTTTCAGATAAAACACGTACAGAAAACCTTGAAGTCAAAGTATTGGGTTTCTTTTAACGTAAACTTAAATTTTAAGGGGATCAGGAAATATATTTGGTAATAATAGTGAAGCCTTTAAAATATCTGTAACGCTAATAAGTTCACATCTTCGTTTCACATCGGCTTTAAAACCTTATAAAGCCTATTAGTCGCTGGATAATCAAACCTACTATATAATTAACGAAGTTCCGACTTTATCAAGTTGAACACTACGGTTTTTATCTCCTAAAAATAGAAATAAAGGTACTTCCACTCAAGGTTAAGTAAAAGCCATTGACCGTTTTTAATATAAATTAATTTATCAATTTAAAATTTAACGTTAACGCCAACGTTTTTTGTATTTTTAAAGTAAATAAGCGAGGGGATAGAGGATTTTGATATATGGAAGATAATAGGACTAACGATAATAATAACAGTTGTCGATCCCATTGAAAAAATCTCTTTTCTAAAGCTAAAACCGACCTTAAATTTACTAATATCCGTATTCAAATTTGATAATTACATTTGTATCCCTTCGTAACGTAATATATCGCGAATAACCTCCTATTCAATACCGTATTATTATAGTATCCGGTATGATACCTCAAAAATCCTGCTTCGAGTAACGATTTCAACTAGTAAAAGGGTATGTAGAGTTAAGATCTTTATCGTTATATTGGCGATAGGGGTTTTCACCTATTAAATGGTATAAAAAACGTTGTTAACAAATTATTATATTACTTTCGAGCTAGTATTAATGTCTCTAAACGAAACAATTACCTTAGGCTTATTTTCCCTCTATTTCACCCCCTTACCTTCAAAGTTTATAATTTATTCTATATAATCACAATTAAGGGTAAAGAAATTATATACAATTTTTAACTACTTTAATTCACACCCGATAGCCGTATAACGTATTGACTAACAATTTTATTTAACGTAACTCTGATATTTCTTAGCATTGAAGTTTAAAGTAAACTTATTTGGTTAGGTTAAAAACCTTGAAGAAAAGGAATACTATTTTCCTTACGTAGTTTGGTTACTTCCCTAGGTTTGAAACTTTCGTTAACCGTACTAACTGAACCTTCTGTACCTACAGTCGATCTAATAAGTATAGAAAGTTTTTTTTTCATTGTCTACAAACTCTAAAGCCTAAGGTTACATACTTATTAAGCCTAAGACTTGAACCATTACGGTCGCTAACGAAAAACGAAATTTATTCAAAAACCTTTTATAAATGGAATTAAGGTATTATAAAGCGTATTGGTACTCTTTATTAACTGTAAAAACTTATCGAATCTATTAATATAAGGTTCTTTCGCCAACTTATATGTTCCCTATTACTTATTGAAAAAGTAGTAGCCTATTAAACATTCAATTAACAAGATATTTCTTACTTTCAGTCTTCTTTTTGTAATCTGACATATAAAATCACTTGATAATGATCCAGTTGGTATATTATTAGGTAAGATTAATATCTTATTTGAAGTAAACCTTAAGGTCATCGTAAATTTGGCGGAAAAAATAGTAATTTGTTAAGTACTAGAGGTAATAATCCTTTACTTAGCTGGTACGAATATTGGAAAATAACGATTAAAAATCTAGTAATTCAATTTTCATCTAACGGCAAATATTGAAAAATGTGCGTAACTTAACGTCAAGGAAGTTATACGGCTTGCCGATATACTTCTCCTTTCCTCCTCAAATATTAACTCATATACTCATTGTCGTGTAATCCGTAGTTGCTAAAAAGACGTATCGAGGGGGAATAATCATTTATTGGTCGTAAAGACCCTGTGAATCACTTTAATAGTATTAAGGAAGCTGATATTAATAGGTAGGACAGTTGCTTTTAGTTAAATTTAAAGGAAAAAAGCCAGTGGTTATTTCTACAATAAACTTACGCATAAAGCCGCTTTTACCTTAATTTGGCTGCTAAAATTGGACGTGTTAGGGAGATTAGGGGAAAAAGACCTAAGAGGTTCCTCTGCGGGGGACTTTGTGATATTCCTTTCAATATTGGAAGGTACGTGAAGGTTTTTACTTCATTAAATTATAGAATTGAAAACTTACGGCTTATAGATTAATTAACTTTTTACGGATAGTGTTATTAAACAGTTAGTCTTACGTAAAATTTTCTAAAAAACTTATTTAAGCTTAAATAAGGTCTTACAAACGGGTTTGAAATAGTTAAGGAAGGCTATCGCTAATAATCCTCTTTCCTTTTCTCTGATCTTTAAAGATTTATTCAAGGTCTTCGTCGATAGCGCATTCGTAAAGTAAATTCACCAGATTATCCATTTTCCCTTTCTTCGCAAATTAGTAAACCCCTCGTTTACTCGATTCAATTTTTATTATTATCTTAACTAACTGATTCATCATTTTCCACATCAATAAGGTTTATTTACTAAATAATTTGGTAAAATCATTCAAAGTGTGAAGCCTTGTGTTGTATCCTTTCAAATCTAATTCGAAAATGAAATGGACGATATAATTAGCTAAATACTCGGGGGTAAAGTTTTTATTAACATCGGTTAACCAAAAGTCTTTGTCGTAGTACTTTATAAAAACGGAACCGAAATCTTTGTTTGCCTTTTTACAGTCCAATTCATTAACAATATCGATTCCAGTACGTTTTAAATTTTTCATAACGAAATTTGAAAGGTATAGAAGAAAAAGGAATGGTATAAAATGATCGGTAATAGGTTTACCATCATATTTAATATTCAAAATTAAAAGTTGCAGGACTTCGTCGTTTTTACGATTTCAAATTTATAGTAATAGTACTTATAATGATATTAACTTAACCATATACCAACTTACCGATGTCTTAATTTTTAAGAATGTTTAGCGGTTAATCTTAACATTTTTCAACTGGATTAATAAAGACTTCTTGATATTTTCAATATTAACGATACCGTCGTTTAATTATGAATTGTTGTGAACAACTACATAACATATAAGTATTCCTTACTTGTTATTGCGAATAACTGCATAGCTTATAAGGATCTTTCGTAAAAACATTTCCTTTACCTTATCTAAACAAAGGGTAATAACTGAAAAACAGTCTTTTCTTTTACTTAGCCAATCTATTCTTAACCTCATAAGTACAAATTAGTATTGGTAGGTTATTATCGTTATAATATAATCGATTAGAATCACTGTGGTCGAATTAACTGGTATTATATTAAATTAGTTGCGTTTAAGTTGTAAGTTTTAAGTTTGGTAGACTGCTAACTGTTCTACACGTTAATTTGTATGGCCCAATGCTTTGGCTTGTACCCCGCGTTGAATTGGGAACCTATTGCACTGTACTTACAGTGTAGTCCTACAAAAAGCAGCCAATTTGCAGTTAGTACAATTAACTAAACTGCCAGTGTAGTTGACTTAACTTTACTACATTTGATTGCTATTTTAATAATGTCATTAATTTGTATATATAGGATACCGAAATCCTTACCCTTATGTACTAATGAATACGGGTTAAACGTTAAAGTCTCTATATCTAGCTTATTTTTGAAATATACTTAATACGTTTACAATCAATAAACTCCTGTATTGGTAGGGCTTTAGATATCGTAACGTTGTCGCTTTGATTGGTCGAAGTAACAGTAGTATTACGTAGTCAGATGGTGGATATCTTGTTCTAGGTTTGACAGACCACTAGCCGGTTTGCACAGTAATTTGTATGGACAATTGCTTATCCTGTTCCCTAGTGTGAAGTGAGGCTATATTATACTTGACTTGCAGTTAATTACAGTAGACACATACAAAACAATATAATTAACTTGCAGTCAGTATAGTCAACTTTACTGTAAGTAAGTTGACCTACTATATTTCAAATACTACTATTTTAATACTGGCGGCGTTTTAGTTTATACGCGTACGTTAATATGGTTGACCAATCTTTTCCGGTAAAAGTTGAACTGCGACCTTGTTAACTGGCTAGACCCTTATTAATTTCAATTGACCTCCGTATTAAAATACACCCATTTGCATACAAATTAACACTAATTGCCATCAGTTGCCTCATGGCTCTGAGGTCCAATACCGACATTAATATAAAAAAATCGCTATAGGCTTTTGTAAACCTCTACTTTAGCCGTGCTAATTAAACAAGTCGCTATCATTAGTTCCTTCACTTCCCTGACAGTTTTCCAGTTTGCCAGCATATCCTTAACCTCTGTTATGTAATATAGGTTTTTCGGACAGCTTATTAACGTAGCCTTCGATTCGTATAGTTATCCTATTTTTATCCACGAACCTTTTTAAGGCTTTATTCTGTGATACTTTCGTTATAGTATTAGTAGGATTGTCTTTGCCATTAATTTATGGGAACTTTTAAATCTCCTTTTCTTCATATGCTTTATGGAGTGCTATTACATCAATTATTAGACGTTTTTCGTTGGTGATTCCGAGCTTTCGAAAGGTATTCGAATAGTTTTTTCGAGTTCGTATAAATTATTACCAGAATAGGATAAATCTTTAACTACTTGATAATAAGGTTAAGGGTTTTTTATAGTGTTATGCCCATATTAAAGCCTGTTATTATACTATAAACCTACGATATTAATACGTTTCGTATAATTATTTTACATTCAATAGAGGTCTAGTGAATGAGGTTGCCGAAAATATTAAATTGGTCTTCCCGATTATCTTCGTTGACGAGGGTTATCTAGAAACCAATTAATAAAAATAGGTTAGTATTGTTTCTAAAAGACCTATCTGTGAATATTATTAACTTGTCCTTCAACAAGTCGATTAGAATTATATCAATCCCTCGGTCCAGATTTCTTATTTGCTATTAGAGCCTTTTATTTAGTTGGTTAAATTTTGTATCCGCTAGATTTTGTACTTATACCACGATAGATAGGTCGTACGATACCTTCAGTCAGTATAAGGTGGGAATATAGCTGTTACGGGCACGCTGTTTAAGGTACCGTTGGGCCTTAGACACGTTAATCTTGGTAATCGTAGCTAAATCAGTACCCTAAATTTTCTAGCGAAAACTTAAACCGGCATTAATATGAAGTATACGGATTAAAGATTCATTAAAGTTAAGTTAGCTACCCTTTGCCAAAATCGAAACCGGCTTTCAATTTCAGAATTTGAAGTCCTTAATCGCCTGTTTTTCCGATTTTATAAATCCATCCGTTTTAACGAAAAGAGTATCGTTAATTTGTATACCCACCCAACCAAATTCTTCATTTTATGTTACCAATATGTATAGGTCGTATATTGAAGACTTTATGCCTAACCGTGATTTAAAGTACGACAAGTAGGTTGAAAATTAATGGACGTCTATTTTAGCCAGTTCGTATAATGGCTCAATACATCGTATTACCATCCCTAAAGGGTAGATAGTACGTAGTTCCTGTGGCAACTTTTGTAATACGATCCGTTGTAAATCCGTTACTAATTACGTGTAGGCTTACGTTATATTACGGTTATTAAGCGGAAACTTTCCTTTGGTCCTTGTTAATGATCTTGTTGCTAAATCAATTTCTAATCATTAACTGATTTTTTGAATCGTTAGCAACTGTGTAAGGATTTAGGTTTTACCTTTATTATTATATCTTTAAGCGATTAAACGTGACTTTTTATACGGCCTCACCGTAGTCCTACTTTTAACTTCGTGAACAATCTTCGATTCAAGATCGTAATGTTCGGGTTTTAGAGGTTAAAATCGTCTTTCAGAACGAATTATACAACTTTTCAAATTAATAAACCGTTAATTTCAACCTTATCGCTCTCCTTAAGAGGTTTGTTAAAAGTTTTAGTAATCCCTTATGCTCGGAGATTTAGTACCAAGTTTTCGTTATCCTTCTTCTTTTTACTTATACAAATTTTATTATAGATACATCCTGATATATATTCCTTCTCTTTAATATTTCTTTTTTTCGGGGGTCGTCCATGCTGGCGATGTTTTTTCAGCTTATTAATAACAGGTAAAGGTGGTTTGTATTGGATCGGTCGTTCAGATTAAGGGTTTTTATAGTTAGTAGCCTTAATGTAAGGCTTAACCTATGTAATTTGATAAGATATAGAACTATTAGCAATTTTAACAATTACTTTGGAGTTTATGATACTTAAGATTTTATACGGGCCCTTCTGTTTACCCGGCTCCCGCTATACAAGAACTTTACTTTACAATGAAAAAACAAATAAGTCGATTGTTATAGGACCGTTTTTAGTGTTAAGGGCATTATTAACCTAGTGGCGTGCCGATTCCCTTCACAATTCCCTCAGAACTTTGTCGTAGGCTGTAGCATGCTTTTGAGTATTTGCTAATAGTCAATATTTACTCGTTAGACGTAGGTACTCTCCAAAGACCAGTAACATTGACATTAAGCCGTTAGGGCCCACAGTATTGTTTAGACTCTTTACTGTTATCTAAAGACATGCCTTTAGATCTATAAAGCTTCCAATTTCTAGCGTAAAAATATTATACGTTTGGCGAAGTAGGTCGTATGCCCTTTTAACCTTCCCAATACTCTAATAAGCCTTTACAGGTACCTGTTTACACTAGATACCCATTATCTTAGCATTTCCTAAAATTTCGCCATCATAAACCTGGTACTGGTATCGTGGACGATAATATTAGATAGGCTCAAATATGTGTTAATTTATACTATTTTTAACGTTGCCTACGTATTCTTTGCCAAAAAGAACTTTAGGAACTTAATTCCGTAAAATGAGGTTGTGGAGTTAATAAAGTGAATAATAGGCTTATAATTCAAGTGAAATACATTAACAAAAACCTTAAAATTAAAGGTTTTATCGTCTTTTAGTGTAAATTTAAATTTTTGGTGGGTTTCGACATATGTTGAGCAGTAGTAATAAAGCTTTTCAATAGCGTTTAAGTTAAATTATTACATATTTTTATGTTCTACAGACTTTAGGATTCTATATAGCTTATCGACAGCTAGATAGTTAAAGCTCCAGTATAATTGATGTATTTCTGGCTCCGCAAAATTAAATACCACTATTTTAATCCCATAAAGATAAAACTATATGTATCCCTATTTAAAAGCGAGGGGGAAACTTTGGCCGTTTTTAATTAATTCGTTTACATTAATGTTGACGTTAACTGCAAAGATCTTTATATTCTTTAAGCAAAAAAGGAAGGGGGTTAGGGATTTAAAAATATAAAACGTAATTTCTCTTACAATATTTTAAATCACTGTTATTCCAAATTATGATGGTTATTCGTCTGGTATAAAGCTAGCCCTATTCTTATTAGTATAGTAACGATTAATCATAGTGGTTGTGGTGTTTTCCCTCCGTAATGACAAGTATTACGAAAATCATCTTATTAAGTACCTTATTGCCTTTATATTTGGCATGATACCTTAAAGCTTGTAGTCTGCGTAGCGATTGAGGAGGTTAAAGGTTTGTAAGGGGTTAAAAACTTAGTTAAGGTAGAGGTAAGTGTTTTCACCACCTAAGCAGTAAAGGAATACGTAGTCGGCTAGTTACTAAGCCGGGTTAGAAGTAGTATTTTTATGTTATTTAATATAGTTAGCGGCATTGTCGCCGTTTCTTGGCTCTTTTTCTTCGAAGTTTACGATTTAATCTAAGTAATTATATTTAAAAGTGGTGGGGTACTAGATATTGTATATTATATTTTTGGCTTTTTTCTTTGGCAGGTGGGTGCCGAGTTTACTAATAGTCAAACTTTCTATATATCCAATATCTTTTGCCATTATCACGACGATAATTCTTGCGCTTAACAGATTCCCTTAAATATTTACTCTGTTGGCGCTCACATAGGTATAGCCTTTATTTTATAGACGATAGGCTAAACCTTAGACGTTAAGGGCTCCTATAGCCGTATTTACGGTCGACGTAATTAACTATCGCAAAGTTTCCTTTTTCCATGATGGGTAAATTGCTGGCTTAGGGGTAAATATTAAGCGAATTGGGTATATATGTTATTACAGTGGCTAGCGAGGAACGTAACTAGTTTAAAAAGCCTTTGTAAATAGTATTTAGGCGTTGTAAGGCGTATTCAAACTCGTTTACACCCGTAATTACTACCTGTACTTTATTTTTGAAGTGTGGCTTCACTAGAGTAAACATTTATAATTACTTTCTGATATAATACTAATTTATTAATCATCTGGTTAAACACGTGTATTAATGTTTCCTCCTCTTTTTTATAAACTATTATCGCAATCCACCTTGTAGTGACTTAATTTATATAGTATTACGCGAAGTGGATATCGTATTCGAAGTGACCCTTTTATATTATTATCGATTTCTCGAAACGTAGTTGTTCTTATTATCAAAGTTATGTAGTAGTTCTTAGTATACCATATAAGTATTCCGGGAAATAGTAAGTGAAAACCTAAAGGGGAAACCTCTATTTACTTACAGATATTTAAAAAGGGTACTATTTTCGTATCTAACAAGTTATACGACTTTTTATAATACTTCTTTATATCGTTTTAGATCTTGATGAAGTTCCTAGGAAGATTTTAGTTAATGTTAACTATTTTAATGAGTTTTAGGGGCAGTTCGCGATAATTATCCCAGTTTTTATTAGTGTTTCCAGGTAATTTAAGTTTTGAGGGTTTTGAAGTACGATGTTAAGGGTAATTGCCAGTCGCCTTACCCGAGGGGTAAAATACTATGGTAGGACCTATAATAAGCTTACGTATATAGGTAAACCTGCTATAGCAAGGCGTTTAAAGGGCTTGGAAATTAAGGAGCTAGGGGTTAATAGGGACATAAAGGTTTTGAGGAACTTGACGATCCTGTTTAATTAACTGGTATAGAGTGCCAACGTCAATTCCTTTAACCGCGTGGGCAGCCGTTACTTCACGTGTCCTGTCGCCGCTAAAAGCATACTTTGTGCTGCTATTTGGAGGTGTTGAGTTGCTGAGTAAGTTAATAGATTTTTTATCACCAGCGTATGAAGAGGTTTGATTTAGCTAAGGGTAAAGGACAGATCCCCTAGATCGCGTACAAGGGTGTTAAGGCTCTTCAATACCCTTTCCCATAGACCGTAAGTCTTAAGGGCATTTTTCAAGTGAGGCTAGGTCAAAAAGAGTCTCAGAAAATTTTGTAAACACTTTTCTTGGTTCGTAGACCTCTTTTTGCTATTTTTTTCCTTTAACTTTAATTTAATACCTTTTTGAATCTTCTTCTATATATTAATGATCTAGCTATCAAAAAAACTTGCGATATTTATGAAAATTATGACTCTCGCTGTCAAAGCCTTCGCCTTTATCGTAGTCGATGATATAAAAGCTAACGAAGTTAACCAAATGCGTTTCCGTTAAGTTTTTGTCGACATCGTATCCCTAAAGCTTTTCATAAAAATGCTTGGTAAAGTAGGGTTCGAAGGCTTCAATTACCTTTATTCGCTTTTAACTCAATGCTATTTTGAGGTTCTGGCTTATATAGAACTTGGTGGGCGTGTAGGGCAAGGGAATTGGTAATCTTTAAATGTATGAACTTGGTGTTTTAGCGTAAAGTTGCGTGAGAACTTAGCGATTTAGGGTAAAGTTGCGTGACGTGGCTTTTTCGAAGCTACTTGTCGATTATTGGTATTTTCGTTCAGGGTAATAATCTTCATAATTAAATTAGCATAAGGGGAAAAAAAGAGAAGTAGGAATAAAGATTTGGTGTAAAGGGTAAGGTATAGGGTCGTTTGTTGTAGTCGTTTAGCCGTAACACATAGTTGTTTTTACAATAGTATCACCTATAGTAGTACTAACGTAGCTGTTTACTAACTTACCAAAATTTAAGACTTCTGACAGTTAATCTCAACGTCTTGAAAAAGGATCGTTGGTAAAGATTTCTCGGTATTTTAAAGTAACGATACCGTAGCTTACTTTTAAATTACTGTTATAGACTAACATAAACTAAAAATCTTCTTTGTTTTCCTGCTGTTGTAGACTAGCGTAGTACTAATAAACGCCTTTCGAAAGAATCTTTCCTCTACTCTAACTGCTGTTATTAATGTATGTTATGAACTCAAGCCATTAGCCATTGAGTCTATAGGTTATGTGACTGTGCACGTAACAAGATATACAATACCCGGTTCGAGCACAGTCTGTGCGCAAACCGGGCGCGGTCCGTACCCGACACGTGTGAAGACACGTAATCGACTGAGCACTGGCCATGCTTATAGGTTTTACATTAAGAGCTATTATAACCCCTGTTAATATTTCGCCTGTACTTTTATAGTAAACCCTATATAGCACCTACTTAGCTTATTATCGTAAGTCGGATTATAATATATTATAGAAGTTTTTTTTTATTTTTTCGAAGAAATATTACTTACAATGAACAAATCAATAATAAGCATTGATAATTTTACGCTACACTTGAGCTTTATCGGTGACAATAAGCCGTCAGCGAATACCTAGTCTTCCACCTTTATAAAAAAAATCTTTTGTCTTTTCGGAATCGACTTCAGCCGATATATCTCGTTTACAGGATACTATAATTTACATTACGTTTGTTGTAAAACAATTATAATGATCGGGGTAATCGACTTTTATCATCGACCCTATATTTGACTTCTTTAAGGTTTTAATTAAAATTTAATAACTCGAAGCCGACTTAACAGTAACTCGTATTAGTTTTGTATCGTTTTAAGATAGACGAAAACGATATAACTAACCGCAATTCGACGGATTTATTTTTACGTAGGCAGCAAAGTGTGAAACGATTAAATTTGTACTAATAGTGAATAAAACACAAATTAGAAAAAATTGATATTTGTTTTTTGACGTATAAAGTTGTTATATGTCGACGGTTAAGCAAGTTATTACGAMGTACTACAAAKCCGGCAGATATAAAGATATATACGATATAAACAATTTTTCAACTATATTAAAGTTGTTTTTAACAACCCTTATCGCGTAGATAAAGTCTTAGTCGAATTAAAGGGATTGCTTATAAATGATAAAAACCTGTAAATATTATTTTCCATGAATTTCGAGATATTATTAGCTTAAACAGGAAGATTAGATTAGCCTTCAGTTATAAAGTATAACTATTCACGTTTTCGCATTTTCCTACGTATCCGCGACAAATCTATTTTATCCGTTAAAAACAAGTTGTTGAATTAATAACAAATGACTTCATAATGCTTCATATACCCCCCCATTTAAGTTATATTATTAACGTATCGACAATAATCCAATCTAATTATAAGTTACCATAGGATTACCACTAACTTTAAAAATTACCTATTCACATAGTAATTGAAACATCCCAAAAATCATATCTTATATTATTCCTAAAATAATATATATCAATATTAAGTTCGATCATTTATTTATATTAATACGAAACCTAGCTATTTAAAAAATAAGAGTATTTCGCTTTAACCTTAATATCATGTCTAAATTTCGAAAATATAATAACCGAATTTGCTTTATGTCTAATAGTTATATCAAAGTATTGCTTATAACACAATGATAATCATAACTGAAATCAATTTATTATCCAAAAAGTAAATATTAATAAAAGGGTTTAAAAAAAAGAATAGATCCTGGTTTATATGTATTTTAATTGAATTAAACTTCTTTTTACTCAATTTTTAAATTACGACGTTAAAGGTATATAACTCTTAAACGAAATTTCATTTAAAAATTATGCTTCTTTCATTACCATTTGTAGAAAACTTTCATTTACCTTTTCGATTTAGACTATATATTCCTATGTCGAAATTAATGCCGAGAGTAGTTCGTAATTACGTTAATAATGGTCCGTTTAACTATAACGTAAATAACGCCCCGTAACTTACCTAACTCGGCGTTCTTTCGCCATTATCTACGTCGCCCTGCGTCCTCAATCCTAAACGCGTTTCGAACGGGTTTATTGAAATAACTAGCTACGGTTATTATGACCCATCAACGAAAATGCCTAAAAGGTAGAAACATTTGTTATAATTATATTTTTTTTTGGTTTTCATACCTATATGAGTTTCATTAGTTATCAACCAAAACGTTATTTTAAGTTTAAGTATTTTAACTCGTCGGCGAATTCGCGAAAATTTGTTCAAGCTACGACATGGTCAATCCGGTTTACGCCTATCTTAATAGATTTGTCGCGGATACGTAGGAAAATGCGAAAACGTGAATAGTTATACTTTATAACTGAAGGCTAATCTAATCTTCCTGTTTAAGCTAATAATATCTCGAAATTCATGGAAAATAATATTTACAGGTTTTTATCATTTATAAGCAATCCCTTTAATTCGACTAAGACTTTATCTAYGCGATAAGGGTTGTTAAAAACAACTTTAATATAGTTGAAAAATTGTTTATATCGTATATATCTTTATATCTGCCGGMTTTGTAGTACKTCGTAATAACTTGCTTAACCGTCGACATATAACAACTTTATACGTCAAAAAACAAATATCAATTTTTTCTAATTTGTGTTTTATTCACTATTAGTACAAATTTAATCGTTTCACACGTTGCTGCCTACATAAAAATAAATCCGTCGAATTGCGGTTAGTTATATCGTTTTCGTTTATAAGTTTTGAAGAAATAACGCGAATTTTATGAAAGATGACGCTGACCGTTTCAAAGGAAAAAAAGGATTAGTTGCATTTTTTTACCAAAATTAGACAAGTTTCGCAACCTGTTAAACAAGATTAAGGCTATATATTTGCCTTTATTCAGGGGAAAACTCGACTACTATACTTATATTAAATTAAACGAAAATATATTTGTACTAAAACAACCTTAGGGATTATTCTACCCTATATTACGAAATTATAGTTTTGAATTTCAATGTAAAGTTACGAAATTAATAAATAAGGTTTAAGTTTGAGTAAATTCCTTATGGTCCGCGATACTAGTATTATTAATTTTTAAATCGGGGAGGATATAATAGTTTTATATCGATTACCGGGTATTAAATGATATTACCGAATAAATTCGGTTTCTTTTACCTTTAATCAAAAACATCTGACACATGTTATCGAAATCGACTTAATTTACGAAGCTGGATATTTAAGCGGCCTTTTATTGTAATTGGCTATGTCTAGATGAAAAAAATACTAGATTTTCGTATACGTTTTGAATTATTGAAGTGGTTAATTACTCTTTTCGTATTTCCGAAAGCGCCGGCGACATTTTAACGGTATATTAATTATGCAATAGCGGATATTTTAGATGATTGTATTATAATTCACCCAAACGATCTTTTTTAAGGTACTTAGTAGGATTGTATAAAAAAACTTCGTGTGGGTTTAAAACGCCTTTATAATAGTAGGTTAAACCTAAACTTAAAGAAGTATAAATTTGTAATTAAAAAGTAAAATACCTTGGTTTTATTATAACGGTTAACGTAGGTATTCGAACCGATTTCGAAAAAAAGATCCGTGCAAAACGTAAACAAAGATTATTACGTACCGTTCGAAAGGTTAAAAGTTTTTTGGATTTTACTAACTTTTATCGAGACTTTATTAGTAATTTTCCTAATTTAGCCAATTATTTTATCCGACTAATAAATTAAATCATTCGTTAAACTTGAATAAAACGGAAGAAATACGTATTTTAAACCATAAAAATGTCTTTATTACGTTTTTGATTTGGGTATATAAAAATTTCAATCGGTCAACGATAGTAAAAACCGATTATTCGGAAACAGTGTTAAAAGGTTATTTATTATAACGGGGCGTATATAATATCCTTAAGCTAATAGCTTATTATTTTACAGGATTAATAGATGAAAAACATAAATATACCATTTATGACAATAAGCTTTTCGTCATGGTATTTTACTTAAAAACGGGGTTTTCGAAATTATATAGCGTCCCTACCCCGTTTACTATTTTAACGAATTATAAGTGATTAGAATATTTTTCCTTAATATATTTAATTTCGGAATACCAGGCTTAATAAGCCGAAGTTTTTTTTCGCGTTTTAAATACCATTTACGATACCGTCCCATAACCTAAATTATAGGCTCAGATATATTAACCTATAAATCATAAAATAAACCCGAAGTTAAAACTCACCGCGTACAAGCTTTTAACCCCATTTTTCATATTATGTTAAACGTGGTAATAATAGATTTTTATATAATAGAAACTGTTGAAATAGCAGTAAAATGCAGTACATTCAAGTTAACTTTACTGTAAGTTATGTTAGTTGTACTAACTGCAAAATTGGCTGCAGTTTGTGGGACTTCATTACAAGTGTAGTGCAGTAGGTGCCCACTTCAAAGTGAGTCATAGGCCAAAGAGTTTGACCATACAAATCAGTACGGAGACTGGCTAGCGGTCTGCCAAACTTAGAACTAATTCATCTCAATCAACAATATCAACTCAGCACCAGTTACTTCGACTACAGTGATTCAAATCGACTACTTTATAAAGATAAAGGCCTACCAACACTGATTAGTGCCTATTAGGTTAAGCAAAAATTGAACAAGTAAAAAAAGAAGCTGTTTTCCGGTTACGCTTTGCAATTACGCAAGGTAGAGGAAAGATTCTTGCAAAGGGCCCTAAGGTTACGTCTGCTGTTCACAGGTAGCTAAAAGGAAGACTTTCAAATTCGTCTTCTGTTCACACGTACTTGAAAGTGGCAACGGTATTGCCATCACCGAAAACACTAAGAAACCTTTACTAGACCAGTTTTGAAGAACGTTGAGATTGACCACTAAAAGTCTCAAAGTCACCAAGTTGACAAACGGCTAAGTCAACACTATTACGGCTGTTACTACAGGTATTACCACTACAAATCGTAAAAACGACTAAGTCCCACGACCTTTAACTTACACCAATTTTGACGGTAACTATATACTACTTTTATACCCTTTATACCTTTCAATCTTCGTCACGATAGCTTCAAAGCATACTGGATTTGACACTATCAACGATCCTGCTAGAAAGAAGGAAATTAAGGCACTCGAAGCCACCTTTATCAAGCACTTTGATAACTACCTTTGGATTAAGGAAGTTGACAAAGACTTCACCCCCGAGTACCTTACTAATTACGTCGTTCACTTCATCCTCGACGTCGACTACAACAATTAAGATACGAGCGTTAAAGCCTTCTTTGATTACATCGAATTCTTTAGGAACTCAACTCTTATTATATAGAAAAAGACCGAAAAGTTAGTAAAGTTAAAGCTAAGTGCTAACTTATATAAACGAAGGATTTTATTGCCTTTAAAGGTCGGTAAAAACGGTAACCTCGCCGATATACTTGATGAGTACATCATAAATAAGAACCTATAATAAACCTAATAACTTATGGGTAAAGGGATTACTAATAACATTAACCCTTAACGATCATAAATATGTTTGTAAGGACTTTCCCAAACCTAAATAAGTTTTTTAAACTCTATTACGCGTGATATTTTACCCGTTAGTATTACTAGACGTAAAAAATCAATTAACTTACACCCCGTAAACCCTTAATTTTACCAGTCGATTAAACAAGATCCTCAACGTACCTATTTATACCTAGAGAATTATTACTAAGTATGCGGGAACTATTAAGCCTATTTCCCTTAAATCCCTTAGCATGTTTAGTTTTGATAGTAAAATTAAAGGAAGAATAGCTTTTTCCGCAAGCCTATTATAGACACGACTATTGGCTTTTTTCTTTTAAACTTAGCTAAAGGTAACTGTCCTGTTTACCAATACTAACCTCAGTTTTTCCCCTAGCTAAAAGATATAAAAGATCCTTACGACTAATACATTACCTTTTACCTTTTACTTATTTCTATAATAGATGCTAACTGAACAGTAATTACAACGTTTATTAGGATTTAAGGAGGAAAGTATAAGTAGAAAGGTAAGTCGTATAACCTTTTCAATGTTAAGTTACGCTTATTTTTTAATATTTGCCGCCAAATAAGGGTTAAACTGACAGATTTTTACTCGTTATTTTCTAGTATCCTTACCGGCTGAGCCAAATATTACTACCTCTGGTACCTAATGAATTTCTCCTCCTTTCGCGAAATTTATAATAACCTAAAGGGCTATTTCAAATACGATGCTAATTTTGCCTAATACTATATCGATCAGAATATTATTAAGTGGTTTGATATTCTGGATTATAAAAAAGAGTCGGAAAGTAAGATATATTTCCTTAATTAGATATTTAATAGGTTAATACTTTACCAATAAGTAATAAGGAACGTAAAAGTTGGCGAAGGCACCTTATGTTAGCAGGTCCGGCAAGCCGTTACATGCTATAAAAAGTTAGGATACGCCTTTTAATGCCCCGATACTATTTGCGAAAGGTTTTTTTTAGCCAATTACGTTTCTCGCTGGAAACCGTAACTAATAGAGTTTCTGGCTTATCTGATATATACCTTTAAACTTGAAATGTAATAACGAGTGGGAAAAAAACCTTATTCGTATTATATTAATCAAAGGTACAAAAGGCCTGGCTAGTATCATTAACGAAAGGCGCAGACCTTTACTAACGAAAAAGGGTATTCCTTTTCCTTAAAGTCGTTAAGCCGGATAAGTAAGTTTATCCCAAATATTAAGAGATTTTGGATTTACGGTAGGTAAAGCTGTTAGTTAACACGTTATATTGCTGCCGAGCGTAAAGTAAAGGAAGTAATATATTATACATAATTCTACTTTACTAATAATTTAGATTATATCAAGTAAATTTTAAAATTTCAAGGAAATGAAGTTAAAAAGAAGGAAGATAGGCTAAAGATCATCGGCTGGCACGAAAATATTGGTATTGGTATTGGATTCAAAGCAACGTAATAATTGGTTGACCATACCTTTTTATACCGTCTTACAAGTAAAGGCCTTTATTGTCGTCACAAAAATTAAAACCCTGGCCTTATATACCTCTTTACTATTGAAAATCGTTACACGAAGTAGGTTTTTTAGGGGATTATACTAGATAAGGGAGCGGTACGGTACTTAATAAGACGTTATTTGTAATATATCTCGTTATAAAGAAATATTAAAACTGTTATGAAACTTAACCACGTGGATACTAATAAGGTTAAGGTTAACTTTAACCTTAAAAAACGATCTTTACTGGAATGGATAACTGTTAAGATTATTATTAACCTTATTACTTTTCATATTTTGAAATCCCTTACCTCTTTCCTCATTTGCTTGAAGGATATAAAAAACCTTGACGTTAATATTAATGTTTAAACTAACGAACTAATATAAGTTAAGGCTGGTAAAGATTTTAACTTAACATTAAATAAGGGTATTTCTGGTTTTACCTTTAAGGATTAGAGGTAATAGTGTTAAATTTAACGAAAGCGAAACTTAGTTAATTATATTATAAGTTCAACTACCAAACTACTGACAGGCCTCTTAAGGTTCTAAAGGTAATTATTTACGAAGATATGAACTTGCTAACGTTGAAAGTAATTGAACGGCTTTATTACTGCTTTTAAATATATTTCCAAACCCCTTTTAAGTTTAAGTTTATATTAAAGAAAAACTAAGACTTGAATTCGAAAGTATTCGTAAACGTGTTTTACCTAAACTATAAAACAGTATCATACGTTATAAATTTCGCTATGGCTTTTTACGATTTCAAACTTCATCAAACCATTATCGTAAAGGAAATATAAAATATTTTACGCGTTTTGTAAATGAATACGTACTTTAGGCTAGTAAACGTGTTTCTTTACGATATTAGGACCAATTTTATTACGATAAAGTTTTAAATTAACGTAAAGTTGATAGGGATTTAGTATAAACAACTTTCCGTTAAATTTTATTAAGGTATTGACAAGGCCGAAAGGGTACACTCCTTATTAAAAAAGGTTTACAATATCTTTATATTGAAAATTGAAAGTTATACAAATTAAAAAGCAGGCTTTAAATAGCGGTAAAAGGGTTTAACGTTTTTATTAATCCTAACGTATTTATACCAACTTTACTAGTATTTGGGGCCTATTTACATATAACAATTAAGTTTACACCTTTATTAAGTACCTAAAAACGTGTTATAACATACATATAGTAAAGCTCTTAAAACGTTGAAAAAGGAATCAGCACGCTATTAGGTTAACGATACCTTTAATATTAGAAACGAACTTTTAGTAACAAACTTACTATTACTCCCTCTTTAAAGTAAATCTCTTACATAGCGCAGGACAAGTAAATAGGATAGGCCATATAATATTTTAAGTATTATTAACTTAAACTTAATGGTTAAAACTATTAACGGCCCCGTAACTTTTCGAGTTATATAGGTTAAACCGTATAGAAAACCCCTCGAGCCTCTTAAGTCTGATAAAAGTTTTAACGTAGATAACCTCCGAGCTAAGAGAATTGGCCAACATAACCCTCCAGAGCCAATTATTGAAAGGCTAATAAAACTTTAACGGCGTAACAAGTTTAAAAAGGCGTGTATAATGTTGTAGGTATTTTGAAAGAAAATTTCTAACGAAAAACTTCCCTTCAATTTACGCAGCGAAGTAATTATTAATATACCTGGAAAGCCTTTTAAGGAAAGTAATTAATTGAAAATGAACGGCCTTTTTTTACGGAAGGTTATATAATTTATACCTTTAATATAATTTAAAGGCTCAAATGTTATTACCTTTGAAGTAAAATAGTTTATGAGGTTAAAGGTAAGATTATGAACCGGCCGTACGAAAAATCACGGTTCATAGTTTAAGGATACGTTAATAAAAGTAAGTATTGAATCATTATTTAATCTTTTATAATTTAAAAAATTAGGTAACGTTTAATTAATATTATTACTATTAGTTCAACTACTAATATAAAACGTTAATTCAAACTTAATAGTCGGAATATCACTTAAACGTATATGTAATTTTCTACTGATCCTTAGCGGATTATATTATTAAAACTGTTAAAAAAACTAGGAAATAAGTTTTCAACTTACACGATAATACATTGTATCAAGCCTTTATATAGATTAGCTGAGATAGGTGTTTACTGGTTCCCAACGTACCAGACATACATTAAAAATAGGCTCGGTATAAAAACTTTAACCTTTAACCTATATCTGTTAATTATAAAAGAAAACTTTGATATAGTACGTATATGAACGGACGATACCTTTTTCCTTGTAAATTTCAGGTTTTTAATAACTAAATAACTTATTATTAAAAGGTTAGATCTTTAAAATCGTAAGTCTATTAAGATGTTGGTCGAATATATACAACTTAACTTTAATAAATCTTTAATCCGTATTTAGGGTATTAAAGTTGAAAACTGCATTTATATTAATTTATGTTAAAAGGAGTAAGTTATAAGCTTAACAATTATCTACAAGGCAAACGAGGTAAAATTACTGAGATATTTGGAACAAAGTGCCCATACGGCCTATATCGCTACGTTATTATAACAGAAAATATTATATAAACTTTTCATTACAATATAGGTATAAGATTTATAAAACGAAAACTTTAATAAGTTAAATAAACAGATTCAATAGTAGATAGATAATGTGAAAAGAGGAATTAACATGGTTTTTGTAAATTTGATGATAGCGAAATTAATAATCTTCGCAAACGGGTTATTTGTAAATAATATTAATTATACGTCGTGGATCGGCTTTTTAATAATACCTGTTAACGAGAATAGGTTTAAATAGCAATATATAATTACCTGAAACCTTGTATATTAAATATCTTTAAAGAACAAACATATAACTTAAAACGTATTAACCTCGAAATTTTACGGCATAATAATAGACTTTAACATCGGTATAGTAATAAACTATATATTGAGGATTGTTATTAAATAGTTAGAATTATCGCCGATACCTATAATATAATATACCGACTTTCGAAGCCTTTACGAATACTAATTAAAGTAAAGTACTACTAATGAAGAACGTTTAAAAATAAACTTAATAGCTTTTAAAAATGTATACGAAGCCCGCAAAATCGATAAGTTTCGGTAAATTAACGGTAAAAATAACCTTACTAATACTTTAACCAAGGTCACTTTGAATAAAGCCCTTAAAGGATTTATAAATAACAATATACTAATTATACGAATCGAGGGATACGTTAACCTCCCGGCACGTAATGTAGAGGAACAGAGTTGATTTGGTAAATTGGAAGACCGCCAGGGTAATAATGGCGATAGTAGTAGTTTTAACCACTAGCAAAAGGTACGAAATTGGTAATGTACCTAATTTGTATAAGTTTATATCAAAGGATCTATGCGCGGGATATGTGAAACAAAGGCCTTAGAGGGGTGGAGTAAAAGGGCTATAAGGGGCCGTAATTAAGGTTGATTTTAGTATAGATTGATCGAAATTAATAGGGGTCTGGCTTTTAAATTAGGGAGAGATTTCAGAGGTTGCCACTAATTGATGGCAGGCCACACTAGCGTGCAGGCACAAAACAAAAAGCTGCCGGTGTTTGAATAACAGTCAAATGAAGTACAGCTACGTAAAATTTACTACAAATAAAGTTAATTGTACTAACTGAAAAATTAGCTGCAGTTTATGGGACTGCACTACAACTTCAATGCAGTTGGTGCCCACTTCAAAGTGAGGTACAGGCCAAAGTGTTTTTCTATACAAATTAGTGTGCAAACTGGCTAGCGGTCTGCCAAACTTGAAACTTATCCACCTCAATCAACAATATCAACGCAGCACCAGTTACTTCAACAATAGTGATTGGAATCGACTACGTTGCAAAGATAAGTTTCTATCAATAGAAACGTATATTATGGCGGGATACATGAATAAATTTGTTAAGATGGGGGCTTAATTATTAAATCGAAATAATATATACCTAAAATAAATTCCGGAGGATTCCGAAGTATTAATATTATCAAGATTGCCTTGAGCTCACCCCGCGCTTGAGATGTTAACCGGGATAATATTGGGGGATACCAAGACGCCAGTATTAGTAGTACCACTATGGGTCTAGTTTGCATTAGTTCTGCTAACTTTGTTAACACCGAATAATGACTTTATTTTCGGTTTAGGTACCTTTTCTAAATTTCAAGATTAAGCAGTGGTAAATGACCCATTATATAAAGTTTGTTTTTAACGGTTTTCGAAGGCGTTAAACGTTTTCCGACGAAGATAAGATATTTAATGTAAATTACAAATTATAGAATTCATTCGCGGGGGGCTTTAGGTTACTGTATTCGATTATAACTATCTAATGAGGAATTATAAATGATAGAAATCTTATAATAAACTTACGATTCGTTTATTATAGGTCATCTTGATAAAAAAGTTTTATTTCGAATCCTTTAACGAGATAATTATTCAAAGGGGATAATCTTGATTATTAGACGTTTATATCGAATATATATATAATATGATAGTACGAAATCTTATCGTACCTTAAGATAAAGTTTCCTTTAAACCCTTTTTATCCTAAATTGGTATTAGATATATATTTCTATCGATTTTATATCGACCTACCAATTACAGATAACAGCTTTTAGTATTCATTACTCGTTACAAACCGTCTTTCTAAATTTATTTAATTTAAAGCTATATAGTGTATAACCGCCGATACGTATACAGAATGTTTTCTGAATATTTAGTCAGGATTTAATAATTTTTTGATTTTTTTCATTAGAGATCGCGGTTAGAATTAGATAGGCGTATTTTAAACGACCTTATATTTTTTAGTAAAAATTAAATAAGTTTCATTGACGGTGTACTACTTTTAAATACTTAATGTTATTAAACATACTGAATCAAAAAGTTCAAAAGTACTTACTAATTATAGTCTCTTATTCCCAAGGTAAATAAAGATACAAATCTTTGATTAGTCTGGTGGGACGAGCTGTTGCGTTTTTAGTATATTTACGTAAAGATACTGAATTAACCTAAACGATAATAATATACATTTAGTAATAAATAAAAATTAATAGGAATCGTTGGCGACGTCCGGCGAAATAATATAGGGTAGGCGATGAAATTTAGCCTAACTTACGTAATATTAAAACTAACCCTCTGAATAAGAAAACTCGACTAATTTTATAATTAATACTGGTTCGTCGATATCCTGAACCCGTTAAATATCTTTTTTGGATATTTCTGGCAAATACCTTATATTTTACGTAAATTTTGTTGAACAGATCTTTACAGATACTTTCCCTTCGTAGGTTTTATTCGATACTCACCTAAGATCAATTTTCATCGTTAACGATATAAGAAAAATATATGCGAGGAATCTAAAGTTTAAGAAATTATCGCGTTGAAAACTGGGCGAAATAGTATTCGTTCTATATTAATTAAGCAAAAAGGTTATGATAAATCGAAATAGGGATTATAAGAAAATTTTAAATAAGTTCGAGTTGAAATAAAGGAATGCATGAGTTTATAATAACCCGGTATCTTAATGTCTATGTCAAATATATATTAAATGGCTTACGTGAAACGAATCGTTTTTACCTCGGAAATTATATGATATTTATTAAAAAAGGGTAAATTCATTATTGTTATAAATAATACAATAATTAGGGCTAGGTATATATTATACGGCTTTTTCGGATTAATATCCGACTATAAATAGCTTTTATTACGACTTGATAAAGTCAGTTCAGTAGGTTAACTTGACTTACAGTAAAGTTGACTGTACTACAAGTTGAGTATATTGTTTGTGTAGACTTACCGCATTGGGTATAAGTCGAGTGCAGTACGCTGCACTTCATACTAGAGTACGGTCCAAGCAATTGGCTATACCAATTACTGTGCAGACCGGCTAGCGGTCTTCAAAACCTAAAACAATACATCAACCACTTAATCAATGTAATACTACTATCATTTCGACCACGATTCGAATAGACAACGTTACAATAATCTAAGGCCCCATCAACACTAATCAGTGCTTATTATGTTGAGAACAGATTAGTTAAATAAAAGAAGAAGCTACTTTCCAGTTACGTTTTATAGCTACGGCGGCTAGGATAGACGAAAGATTCTTGCGAAAGGCTTCTATTAGTACTGCATCAGTTCACAACGGCAGGAAAATAAAGAAAACCTTTAGGCTACGTTAGTCCGAAACGGTAATCTAAAAGTAAGCGATGGTATTGTTACTAAAAACACCAAAAAATCTTTACGAATTCCTTTAAAATAACGTTAATATTAACTGTTAGAAGTCTTAAAGTTCGGCAAGTTGGCAAACGACCAAATTAGAACTAATATTTCAGGTATTACTACTATAAGAAAAACAATCAAGTCCCCACGCTAAATAATCTTTACCACTAATAAACGACCTTCGACATTACCCCTTACACCAAACCTTTGCCCTTACTTTACTTTTTTCACTTCCCTTACGCCAAAAAAATCGCAAAGATCGTTGTTCTAAGCGAAAACACCAAGGATCGTCAAGTTGCATCGAGAAAGCCACGTCACGTAACTCTACGCTAAATCGCCAAGTTCCTACGCAACTTTACATCAAAACACCAAGCCCCTATGCCCAAAATTACCAAGTCTCTCGCCTTACATGCACTATACGTAATACGCGAGCTAAAACCTTAGGATTTTTACCATTAGCGCTTACTTTAAAGCCATTACCGACCCCGCTAAGAAAAAGGTAGTTAGAGTTCTGAGAACTGCCTTTATGAAGTATTATGACGAAGACCTTTGGATATTGAATATTAACGAAAACTTAACAAAGAAACACATTATTAACTTCGTTAAATACTTTATCTTTAACTATAAAAACGACTAATATCTTAACTTTGTTTTCTACGAAAATCGCTTCTTTTTTGACGACTAAACTATTAATATATGGAATATAATTTAAAAAGAGGTTAAGTCGAGACTTAAGTTTGAATGAGAAGAACAAGGGATTTACGTTTAAGTATAAGGTACTATAAAGCTGGGACAAGCCTTTTTTAACCTTACCTA
Source organism: Anisogramma anomala (assembly GCA_038502455.1). Lineage (NCBI taxonomy): Eukaryota > Fungi > Ascomycota > Sordariomycetes > Diaporthales > Gnomoniaceae > Anisogramma > Anisogramma anomala. The sequence continues at coordinate 12,704,395 of JASMMZ010000003.1, read as the reverse complement.
GCTTGATAAATACCTTTAAGACCTACAGCTTAAGGGAAATGATATTAACGAATATTAACGCCCCTATATTCGATCTAGGGAATTACCCATTTACCTTCAGCTAATTTAAGCCTTTTTACGCGTCTGAGATTAGGAATCTGTTAATCTATTAGGCAATTCAATACCCTTACATAACAACGCGGAATATGATTTTAACAGTAGCAAAGTATGGGAAGTAAAGGACGCCAACGCGGCTAAAAGTATTGACGTCGGTTTTTTACACTAGTTAATTAAATAATATAGTTAGGGCTCTCAAAACCTTTCAGTATTCATCGCCACCCAACAATTTAATCAATAGGCTCCTTAAAAACCTTCTCCCTTTAGGTTTCCCTATACGTGAAAACCCATCACAGGTCTTACTATAGGGCTTTACCTTTCAGGCCAAGCGACTGGTAATTACCTTTAATACCATGCCTCGGAGGATTTAAGGTTTAAATTACCAAAAAATATCAGTTAAGATTAGGATAACTATTACGACCTACCCCTAAGACCTATTAAGATATTTAATATTAATTATAAGCTGCTTATAGACTTTTCTAAAATTTGAAATAACTTATAAAAGTATAACGGAAAGCCTTATTACCTTTTCGACACCAAGATAATACTCTTTGAAAACATTTACAAATGAATAGAGGTTCCTCTTTTAAGTTTTTACGTAATATTCTCCGGAATCTTTACAAGGTACATCAGGGACTATTACCTGACTTTTCTCACTAAATCTACCACGTTTCTCGAAATCTACGAAAGCATAAAAAGTTACTTCGAGTACGATGTTCACCTTATCTAATATCATATAGACTAGGCTACTACGTTGTGGATTACAATTATAACGAAAGAAAAAAAAGAGGAGAAAATACTAATAAATATCCTTAATAAATAAGTTAATATTTTGTTAAAAAAGTAATGGGGAAAGCTTACGTTAACGAAGCCACATTTCGCGAATAAGTATGGGCAATATTTACGGGTATTAGTAAGTTCGAATACGTTTTATAACGCCTAGATACCAGCTGCGAAGACTTTTTTAGCCAGTTACGTTTCTCGTTTACTATTGTCATAACGCGTATACTAAACTCACTTAGTATATACACCTGAGCCAACAACTTCCCTGACGTAAATAAAGAAGACCTTATAGTAGTTAATTACGTAGACCGTAAATATGGTTACGGGCGCTCGTAATACCTAAGATCTGACCTACCGGCTACAAACTAGAGGTAGTAGTTATGCTAATGCTAATAAGGCAAATATTTAGGCGGACCTGTTAACCGCTTATATTATCATCGTAATAGTGGTAAGAGATGTTAGATATATAGCAAGTCTGGCTAATAGTTAATTCGACACCTTTTTTCCGAGAATAATGATAGGAAAGTAATATATTACACCTAATATTCTACTGTTTTTAAACAGGATTACCTAAATTAAATCGCAAACTTTAAAGGCGACGAGCCAATTAACGACGCCAAAGCCCCAAAGAAAATTAAATAACACGAAGATACTATTCATGATACGGCCTAGTAACTAGTCGACCACGCCTTCTTATACCGTTTAGGTGGTGAAAACCCTTAACTTTACCCTAATTAAGCTATTAACCCCTTATATACTGTTGGTAGGTCTTTATTGTTGCAACGTAGTCGATTCGAATCACTGTGGTCGAAGTAACTAGTGCTGCGTTGATATTGTTGATTGGTGTGTATCAGTTCTAAGTTTGGTAGACCGCTAGCCGGTTTGCACACTAATTTGTATAGACAAACGCTTTCGCCTGTGTCCCACTTTGAAGTGGGCACCTACTGCACTGCACTTACAGTGCAGTGTATTCAAATCCTACAACTGCAGTTAATTTGCAGTACGTACAATCAACCTTACTGCAAGTAAAGTTGACTTGACTGTACTGTACTTGACTGCTATTCCAATACTTGCGGCTTTTTGTTTTATGCCTGTACGCCAGCGTGGCCTACCATCAATTGGTAGCAACCTGTGAAATCTCTCTTTAATCCAAAAGTCAGACCCCTGTCAATTCCGATCAATCTGTACTGAAAACAACCTCAATTACGACCCGTTTTGGCTCTTTTACTCCACCCCCCCAATACCTTCGTTTCTTAAATCCCGTATATAGATCCTTCGCCACAAACTTACGCAAATCAAGTACGCTACTATTTACGTACCTTTAACCAATAGTTTAAATTACTACTATCATACTATTACCCTGACAGTCTTTTAATTTACTAAGGTAACCTTGTTCTTTTAAATTACGTATTAAGCGATCCACGTATCTCTCGATTCGTATAATTAATGTATTGTTATCCCCAAACCTTTTCAGGTTATTATGAGTCGTAACTTAAGTTATGGTATCGGTAAGGTTATCTTTTCCGTTAATTTACCGAAACTTATCGATTTCCTCAGCTTCTTATACCTCCCTTAACACTATCATGTTTATTATCGGACGTTTTTTATTAGTTGTTTCCAGTTTTGACAGGTACTCGTAAGGGCTCTGGGAATTGGTATATACTATTATAGTTATCAGTAGCAAACCCAGTTGTTTGGTAATAATCTTTAATGTGCTGTTAATTACCATGCCGATAATAAAGCTTATTATTATGCTGTAGATTTCCGAGGCTAATATATTTCGAGTTACCTGTTTATATTTAACAGATATCCAATATACAAGGTTCCCGGTAATCGTAAATTGCCTTTACCTATCTTCGTTAAAGAATATTATTAAAAAGCTGATCTATTATATAAGGTGAATATTATTAATAAATAACCCATCTATAAAGATTATTAATTTCACCTTCGATAGGTTTACAAAGACTATGTTAATTCCTTTTTCCACACAATCCATTTACCATTAAATCTGCTTATTTAACTTTTCAAAGTTTTTGTTTTACGGGTCTTATACTTTTATCGTAATAGAAAGGTCGTACGATACTGATGGTTAGTATAGCGTGGCGATGTAGGCCGTATGAGCCCTTTACTTTAAATATTTCTATACCCTTACCTCATTAATCTTATCGATAATTATTAGGCTTATAACTTTCCCCCTTCAACGTAGGTTAATATAAATGTCGTTTTTAGCCTTAACACTATAAATACAAAGTGACGATCCGTTAAGTTAAGTTATATACCCTTAGCTAAAGTTTTAATTTACTTATATTTTTAAAGGCCTAACTTTTCGATAATACGTTATTTTACCATTATACATATAATATCGCCGAGGAAAAGGGTATCGTTAGTTTATATACTTATGATATTGAAGTTTTTGATTTTTATAATTAATAAATACGAGTTAAATATTAAAATCTTTACATCTAACCTATTTTTAAAGTGTATTTGGTACGTTAAATGCTAGTAAACGCCAATCTCGGCTCATTTGTATAAAAGCTTAATACAATACATTATCGTGCTAGCCGAAAACTTATCTCTTAGTTCTTATAGTAATTCTAGCAGTATAATCCGTTGGAGATTGGTGGTAGATTACGTATACGCTTACGTAATATCCCGGCTATTAAGTGTAAACTAACCCTTTACGCTAACAGTTAGATTAGTAAAAATAATGACTATCAAACGCTAATTAATCTTTTGGATTATAGACGATTGAGTAAGGATTTAATCCTTACCCTTATTACCGTATCTTTAGGTGATTAGCCGTAACTTTTCATACGACCGGTCTGTAATTTTTCCTTTAACCTCGTAAACTATCTTTAACTTAAAAATAGTAATATTTTAGCTTTTAAATTAAGTTAACGACATAAATTATATAACCCCCTGTAACAGGAAGTCGTTCATTTTCATTTAGGTATTTTACTTAAAAGGCTTACCTGGTGTATTAATAATGCTTTCGATACGTAGCTTAAGGGAAAGTTTTCCGTTAAACTTCTTCTTTTAAGATACTCACGCCGTTATATATACCCTGCCAGACTTATAGTCTCCATTTTCCTCCTTTTTAGTGTGCATCCTCCTCTTAGGTGGTTTTCTACGCCTTCGACGTTTTATCGGCTTATTAATAGTCGGCTTAAAAGGGTTATATGAATTGATTCACTCGAGTCGAAAGTTATCGATGTTGGAATCTTCATCAGACTTAAGGGGTTTTATAAACAGTTTAACTTATATAATTTGGAAAGTTACGGGGCCGTTAATAGTTTTAACCACAACGTTTAAGTTAGTAATATTTAAGATTTTATACGGCCCATCTCATTTACCTAACTTATACCATGTAAGAACTTTACTTTAAAAGGAAAGTAAAAGCACGTTTGTTGTTAAAAGTCCGTTTTTAGTATTAAAGGTATTATTAACCTGACGGCGTACCGATTCCTTCCTTAGTTCCTTTAACGCTTTTCTGTATGTCATAACACGCCTTTGAATACTTAACGAGGGTAGCAACTCAGCTATTATACGTAAGTAATCTTTAAATACTAATAAAATTAACATAAATCAGGTAATGCTAATAGCATCGTTAAGACTTTTTACTATTATTTAAAGTCGTGCCTTTTAACTTATAAAGCTTTATATTTCCAATATAAGGATATTGTAAACCCTTCGTAAGAAGGCGTATATCATTTTAACCTTATTAATACCTTAATAAGCTTTGACAAAGACCTATCTAAACTAAATCCATATTAACTTTATATTAGCTTAAAATATTATCGTAACAAAGTCAATATTAACATCGTAAATGAACACGTTTAATAGGCTAAGGTTTATGTTAATCTACAAAGTACGTAATACTTCCTATATTTCCTTCGCAGTAATAATCTTAAGCAATTTAACGCCGTGAAAAGCCGTGGCGAAGTTTACAAGGTATAGTATTAACTTATCATTCAAATAAAATACGTTTACTAAGATTCCTGAATTAAAGTCTTATTCTTTTTTCAATGTAAACTTAAACCTTAAAGGGGCTTAGAAGTATATTTGGCAGTAGTAACAAAGGCGTTCAATTACCTTTAGTGCTAACAAATCTACATTTTCGTAACCAGTTTTTTTTAAAACCTTACAAGTTTTATTAGGTTCCAGGTAATTAAACTTACGATATAATTAACAGAGTTTTACCCTCGTTAGATTTAATACTATTGATTTTGGTCTTTAAAAATAAAACCCGAAATACCCCTATTTAAAGCTAAATAAAAACCTTTTACCGGCCTTAATACATATTAATTTATTAGTCTAAATATCAACGTTAATACCGAGTTTTTTTTATATCTTTAAGGCAAATGATAAAGGAGGTAGGGGATTCCAAGATATGAAAAACAATAGGGCTAATAATAGTTTTTATTGTCGTCGATCCCAATAACGATATCTCTTTCCTAAGTCTAAAGTCAACTTTGACCTTATTAACATCCGTATAATTAAGTTTCGTAATAGTATTAACATCCCTTCGCAACGCGATATAATGTAAATAACCTCCTTCCAAGTACCGTATTACCCCCGTATACGATATAATCCCATAAAATACTTGCTTCGTATAATGGTTTCAAATAGTAAAAAGGTATATAAGGTCAAAGTTTTCATCGTTATGACAGCGGTAGGGGTCTTTACCTGTAAGGCGGTATAAGAATGCGTAGTCAGATAGTAATTACGTGGCTTCCAGGCTAATACCGGTATTATTACTAGTATCTTCGTGTCAACCGATAGCCTTTGGCTTATTTTCTTCCTCCTTAACTCCACTTCCTTTAAATTGCATAACACGCTCTATGTAATTCCATTTTTAGGCAAAAGGGTACTACGTATAATATATTACCTATTTTACGTTACACTCGGCGACAGTGTAACGTATTAACTAAAAGTCCTATTTGCCACAAATCCAATATTTCTTAACATTTAAGTTAAACTTACTTAACTAACTTAAAAACTTTAAGGAAGATAAATACCCTTTTACGTAGATAAACGTCTGGACCCTCTGTTAACCATATTTATCGGGCCTTCCATACCGTCGATGAATATAATACAAATTAAAGGGTTATTTTTTTCGTTATTAAATTCCAAAGATTAAAAATATATACAAATTGAATCGGAAACTCGAGCGGTTACTGTCGCCAACAAAAAACGTAATTGGTTAAAAACCCCTTTGTAAGTATTATTAAAACATTACAAAGCGTATTATAATTTTTTGTAACCCGTTACTACTTACCAGACTTATTAACATAAGGTACCTTCGCCAGATTCTACGTTCCCTATTACCTATTAGCAAAGCATTAGTCTATTAAATATCTGATTCAAAAGGTCTATTTTACTTTCCAATCTTTTCTTATAATTCAACGTATAGGATTACTTAATAATGTTCCAGTATATATAATACTAGATAAGGTTAAAATTGTATTCGAAATAGCCTTTTATACTATCGTATATTGCGCGAGAAAAGGTACAATTCGTTAGGTCTCGGAGGTAATAGTTTTTAGTTTAGCTGGTAAGGATACTGAACAATAACGAGTAAAAACCTGGCAACTTAACTTTTATCTGACTGCAAATATTGAAGAATAGGCGCAACTTAACGTCGAGGAGGTTATACGACTTACTGTTATACTTTTCTTTACCTTTCTAAATCTCAATAAACGTTATAATTGCCGTATAATTCGTATCTTTTATAAAGACGCGCCGAAGGGAAAGGATAATGTACTGATCGTAAGAACCTTTTTTACTTAGCTGGAACAAAAACTGAGATTATTAATGGTACTAGTGGGTAAGATAATTATCTTTAGCTGAGTTTAGAGGGAAAAGGCTAATGGTTGTACCTATAATAGACTCGCGTATAAAGCCGGTTTTTCCTTAGTTTGGCTGTTAAAACTGGACTTGTTAAAGAGAATAGGGGAAGTATGCTTAAGGGTTTTCACCGCGAGGGACTTGGTAATATTCCTCTTAGTGTTAAGGGGTTCGACGAAGCTCCTGCTTAATAGACTGGTGGATTTAAGGGCATAAAGGATGTCGATCCATCGATTTCTTCTGGACAGGTTTTTACGAACGTGTATGTGGTAGTTATGAGTTATTATTACCAACCACCTCTTTGCACTTAACTAAGGTCTATTAGGGGTTTTTATTCGTAGCGTATTCGTAAAGTAGGATGGCAAGGTTATCTTTTTTTTCTCTTTTCGTATTAAATTCAACGCCTCGAACAAACAGATTAACCCTTAGCTTTGTTTTTGCTTACCTATCCTCCTTTTTCCACATATTCAGGTTCCAGTCGCGGAATGAATTTTGAAAGATATCGAAGGCTATAAGCCTCTGACCGACTTTTTTAAAGTTTGTGTCGAGAATATAACGGCCGATTGCGTTAGTTAGGTGTTTGTGGTAAAGTCTTTAGTGGCATCGATATACCAGAGTTCTTCGTTGTAATGACTTTCGAAGATATTTCCAAGGGTAATAATTACCTTTTTTTTGACGGGATTGGTAACGACATCGATTTTAGTATGTTTTAAAGCCATTGTAACGATTTGGCTGGTATAGGGCTTAATGGTAGTAGATTTGGCGATCTGGGGGCGTAGGAACTTTGGCGTTTTAGCGTGGAGTCGCGCGACGTGACTTTCTTAGCACGACTTGGTGATTTTCGCTGAAGGTAGCAAAATAATCGATGAAATTAAGGTAGAAAGAGTAAAAAAATAAAGTATAGGTAGAGATTTGGTGTAAGTGATACACTCAAAGGTCGTTGTTAGTGTAGGTAATTTGGCTTAGGGACTTAATCTTTTTTCTTGCAATTTATATTCATAGTACTTTCAATAGCAATTAACCTAGCCGTTTACCAACTTTCTGGTTTGGTAATCTTTAAGACTTTTAACTATTAATCTTAATGCTTTTCAAAAAGGATTAATGAAATTTTCTTGGTGTTTTCGAGTAGCAATACCGTCGCTTACTTATAAACTATCGCGAACAACTATATAGCCTATAAATTTTCCCTACTTGTTGCTGCGAACAACTGTACAGCGCATAAGGGCCCTTTGCAAAAACCTTTCCTCTATCTTGCCTAAAAGAGACAAAGCGTAACCGGAAAGTAGTTTTCTTCTTTTACTTAGCTAATTTATACTTAATCTAATAAATACTGATTAGTGTTGGTAGGCCTTTATCTTTGCAACGTAGTTGATTCGAATCAATGTGGTCGAAGTAACTGGTGCTGCGTTGATATTGTTGATTAGTATGTGTCAGTTCTAAGTTCGGCAGACTGCTAGCCGGTCTGCACACTAATTTGTATAGCCAAATGCTTTGACCTATGCCCCACTTTGAAGTGAGCACCTACTGCACTGCACTTGCATTGCAGTGTATTCAAATCCTAAAAACTGCAGTCAATTATCAGTACGTACAATCAACCTTACTGCAAGTAAGGTTGACTTGACTGTACTGTACTTGACTGCTATTCCAACAAACACCTTTAATCTTCGCGATTATTACGCGAACTATACGTTTTAAAGTTTTATACCAAACACAAGAACAATAGGGTACTTAATAGGGAACTATTCGTAATACATAGTATTACGTAGAGAAAGAACTACAACTATTGAAATTAACCGTCACGATGCTAGTAAAGCTAAAGTTAGCTATAATTTAAAGGAATAATAATCATTACTAGGGATAACAGTAATTTACACCATTGTAAGAGATATTACGTTCCATATTCCTAAGTTCCCTACCCCTTTACTTTTTTGATTAAAGGATATAGAGACCCTCGGAATCAACTTCGACGTTAACGTAAACGAACTGGTTAAAAACAGCTAAAAGTTTCCATTCGCCTTTAATTGAAGGCACTCATGGTTTTATATTTAAGGCCCAAAAGTAGTGGTGTTAAACCTAACGGAATTGGAGATACGTTAAATACACTAGCGTTTTAACCATCCAGCTGTTAACAGGCTATATAAAGTTCTAAAGTGTGTAAGGTATGAAGATGTACAATACTTTTCCCTAAAAGATATTAAAAGACTTTGTTACCACTACCAAACTTATATCTAAATCCCCTGGAAATTCAAGTTTATAATTAAAACCGATAAAAACTTTAATTACGAGATTTTCATCGATATGTTTTACTTAAATAACAAGCCTATTCTTTATGTCGTTGATTCCGCAACTTCTTTTCATAAAGCCAAGTTTTTAAAATCTCTTTCAGCAAAGAATATATTGAAAACGTTAAATATATTATAAATTATCAAGTATCTAGGCCCATCTAACGTCGTCGTTCACGATACTGGTACCAACTTTAAGGAGGCGAAGTTTTCAAAAAAACGAAATATTAAGATAATATGTATTTAGTGTGAATAGGTACCAGTAAAAGCTTACTAAAAAATTAAAAAGATTAAGAGGGTACATGCCCTACTTCGTCAAACGCATAATATTCTTACATTAAAAATTGGAAGCTTTACGGATCCGGAGACACGTTTACAAATGGCGGTAAAAAGCCTAAACGACACTGTAAGTACTGATAGCTTAGTGCCAATTTTATTGGTCTTTGGAGAATACCTACGCCTAATGAGTAAATCTCTACCCTTAATAAATTCTTCAAAACGTATTATGTCTTACGGTAAAGCTTTAAGGGAACTGGGAAGAGAAACGGTACGCCGCCAGGTTAATAACGCCCTTAATACCAGAAACGATCTTTTAACAATCGACGTACTTGCTTGACTGTTGTAAAGTAAAGTTTTTGTATGGCGAGAGCCGGGTAAATAGGAGGGTCCGTATAAAATATTAAGTATCGCGAAATTTGAAGTGGTTGTTAAAACTACTAACGGTTTTATATCTTTCCTAACCACTTAGATTAAGCCTTATATCAGAGATATTGACAATAAAAACCTTTAAGCCAAACGACTGGGTAAACACGAACCTTTTCCACTCATTATCGATAAGCTGATAAAACACGCGCGGCGCGAACGACACTATAAGAAAATGAATGTTAAAGAGGAATAATATACATCGGTTCGCACCTACAATACTATTTGAATAAATAGAAAATAAAAGGATAACGAAGAATTGGTATTAAAGTTCCAAACATGGGTAATTATTAAAACCTTTGGCAAACTTTTTAAGGAAAGCAATAAGGTTAAAATTAACGGTTTGTTAATTCAAGGGGTTATATAATTCGTGTCTAAGACCTATTTCAACTTTCAAGACCTAAATGTTACGATCTTGAAATCGAGGATTATTTAGGAAGTTAAAGGTAAGATTACGGGGCAGCCGTACGAAAGGTTATGTTCAATCGTTTAAGGATATGGCGATGAAAGTAAAGACTAGATCCTTACGTATTCGCTAACAATTTTAAAAATTAGTTAGCGTTTAGTAGTATCTTTGATGATAAGCTTAATATCTAGGACCAAAGGTAAATTTACGTTTAATAGCCGTAATATAAATCAAATCTATACGTAGTTACCAAAGTATATACATTGGATCGTACTGTTAAAATTTCCACAAAAATTACGTGCTATATACCCTTTTAAAATGATAATACGGTATGTTAAACTACTGTAAGAATTAGCTAAAATTGGCGTCTATTAGTTTTTAACCAGCTAATTGCATTTTAAATCACAGCTAGCAATAAAGTTTTTAACGTATAACCCGTGCTTACTAGTAACGTAAGAGAAGAACTTTGGCGTGGTGGGTATTTGAACTAACAATACCCTTTTCATCGAAATGACTGGTTTTGTAACATTGGAATAGTAGGCGATTAAGGACTTTAAGTTCTGAAATTACAAGCTGGTAACGACATTGACGGAAAGCATTCAACTTGACTTCAATGAATCGTTAATTAGTATACTTGGTATTAATACCGGCCTTAACTTTCGCCAAAAAGGCTAGTGCACTATTTTAGCTATAATTGATAAGACTAACATTGCTAGGGCTTAACGGTACCTGGAATAACGTGTCCGTAGCAACTATATTGTTACCTTATATTAACTGGAGGCATTATACGACCTATTTATCTCGTCATAAATACAAAAGATAACGAATGAACACTTTCAACGGTTGAACAAAAGGTTTCAATGGCATATACGGAATCTGGACCACGGGATCAATATGGTTTCAGTCGATCTGTCGAAGGTAAAGTTAACAATTTTTACGGATGGGTTCTTTATAAACAACGCCAACTCGTCTTTACCAATCGGCTTTCTGATAACTTTCGTTAACAAAGATAAGCGTAAAGACCAGTTTAGTATTATTGATAACCTAATTTACTAGACCTCTATTAAGTGTAAAAAGATTATACAAAACGTATTGACTTTGGAGATCTATGATATGATAACAGGTTTTAACTTAGGCATTACATGGTAAAAAAACCTTAACCTTATTACCAGGTAGCTAAAGATTTCTCCTATCCTGATGGCAATATATACCGATTCGAAAATACTTTTTAAATGCCTTTTAAAGCTCGGAACTAGCAGCGAAAAACACCTGATAATCGACTTAATAGCATTTAGTAAAGCCTACGAAAGGAGGGAGATTAAAGAATTCCGGTGGATTAATGGCAAAGACAATTCCGCAGATACTATAATAAAGGCAATACTAAATAAGGTTCTGGAAAGGTTTGTAGATAGTAATAGGTTAATCATATATATCGAAGGCTTCATTAATAAGCCGCCCGGAAAACCCAGATTACGTAACAGCGATTAGGGATATTATGGCAGACTAAAAGACTACTAGGTAATTAACGATACGAACATGTTTAATTGGTACGGTTGAAGTGAAGGCTTGTAAAGATCTATGGCGAAGAAACTTTTTATAGGAATTGATAAACTCAGACCTCGGGGAGACGGAGAAATTAAGATTTAATAGGGTTAATTTGCATGAAATTGGGTGTAATTCAGTATAGAAGTTAACTGAAATTGACAGGGGTCTGGCCAGTTAATGAGGAGGTAATTCAATGGTAACCGAAAAAAATTGGTCAACTATACTAGCGTATGCGTCCAAACTAAAAAGCCGCTAGTATTAGAATAGTATTACATACAATTCAATAGGTCAATTTTACTTACAATAAAGTTGACTATATTACAATTTGAGTGTATTGTTTATATATACTTACCGTATTGGGTGTAAGTCAAGTGCAGTACGCTAGACTTTATACTAGGGCGTGGGCCAAGCAATTGGCTATACAAATTACTATGCAGACCGGCTAGCAGTCTGCCAAACCTAGAACAATACATCCACCACTTGATCAATGCAATACTACTGTTACTTCGACCACGATTCGAATCGATAACATTGAAATGATCTAAAGCCCTATCAACAATATTTATTTAACTTTTATCAATAATAACGTTTTTAACGTTAAATACCTCATCAATATTAAACCCGAATATTAAAAAAATCCGGTAAAGGCGAGTAGTATAAGGTGAGGTAGGTATTAGTTTACGTTGATAAAGGGGATTAACAAGAGGCGGGACGGGTATTAGGCGATATCAACGATAACAGGTAATGCTAAAGGGGATAAATATTAGGGAAAGTAAACTATAACAATTAGCGCGGGGTGAGGTGGGGAGAGCAACCCTTTAAACGGGATATTAAAGACTATAATATATTAGTTTATACCTGAGTACGATTTGTTGCCCGTTTTTAGTTAGCTTGATCAACCCATTTTTAATCAAAATTAGTAAATAAAATACAGGTAAAAACGAAGTTTATAGGGTTAAGCTTTAGACTTTGTTTGTTATGTTTTATAGACTGTAATTTATATTACTTATAAAGAATATAATTTATGTAGTTATATTATTTTAGTTATTTGGGTTGAACCTACGATGGGGTATATATCGGATATTTAAAAAAGCTAACGTAAAGATATTACGTATTAACGTATGGTGAACTAAAAGAGTCTTATTAATATAGATGAGCGAAACGGTAAAAGGCGATAAAAAGTTTTTAAAAAAATGGTAGGCCCAGAAGAAAGGAGCTTTGGAGATGTATAACGAAAGGAGTAATAGTTTGTATTACCGAAATAGTAAAGACTTTTTAAAATCGAGTAATATTTCGAAACTAAATAATTGAGTAAATTCATTCGAAAAACGCGAAAATAAAAACGGACTTATAATCCAAGATATCTCCTTATCTTTTATAAACGGGGAACAAAATATAGTCTTCATCTTTAATAGCTATAACTAATTTCCGTAATAAGGCGCATAAACTAGGCGAAGCCGTAAACAAAGTTATTTTCAAATTATAAAAAGAGGTTAATTTACGTATAAGTGTTTTATAAGTTTTTTTTTTAAGTTTACCTTATTGTAAAGCTCCAAGTACATACGATAACCTTACGTATAATTTACTCGAATACAAATAAAAAGTATGCCGAAGTTAAGGAGGTGGTTTATATAGGATATATAAACGTTTTTCGCCTATAAGAAGGAAAGTTCCCTTTTATCCACATTATCCCAAGGATAAATAAGTTGTTTATGACGCGAGGAAGTTATAAAATATAGTTAATAATAAGGTATTCATGGATAATAAGGCGATAAACTTTACGTAACTGTTAATTATTTTCCCCAAAAACGTTTATGATAGTATAACATAGGTTAAATTTATTATAACTATTAGTTATATTAATGAAAAAACAGTGAAAGGGATATAAGGTATGAATGAGTAGTGAAAAACTAAGATAAAGTTCGGAAATAAGTATTTATAATAAGTTCATTATAAAAGGTATAATAAAGTAGGAAATATCGAAAAGAGATTAACAAGGTAAAAGAGAAAAAGTAGAAGTTTTAAAGGTTATTATAATGACCGTATTTATAGGTATAGGCGGATCGGAATCAGTAAAGGTTATATATTATACGGTAAGATAAAGGGGCGCGTTATACGGTACCGGCGGTAAAAGCTATATATTATACGGTACATTAAAAGGTATGTTATACGGCGCTCACGACCTAAGGTTAAACCGGTCTATATATTATACAGCGCGTCAAAGGTCGCGTTATACGACATCGACGATAAGAGAGATACGTTATATAATAAGTCAAGGGGCGCGTTATACGGCGTTGGCGGCTTAGGGTTAGATTGACCAATACATTAAACGGCGTATTAAAAGTTAAGTTACTGGCTTGCATATTAGGCGAATAAAGCCAGTATCTTACGTTTTACAAGTAAAACACCACAGCCCTTATAACGTTTAGGGAATAGGGAGGCATATTATAAATGTAGTCTAATAGCTATTAAGTTTATAGGTTATGTAACTATATACATAACAGGATATATAATACCCGGTCCAGGCACAGACCGGATGCGGTCCATATACGGTATGTATGAGGGCACGTAATGGGCTGAGCACTGGCCATGCCCATAAGTCCTGCACTAAGGGCTACTGTAACCTCTTCTATTCTTCTGCCTATACCTCAATAGTAAACCCTATTTGGTTCCTACTTGGTTTACCATTATAGGTTGGACTATAACAATGTAGAGCGTAACTGGAAAGTAGATTTTTCTTTTACTTAGCTTATATGTGCTTAACCTTATAAGAACTAATTGGTGTTGGTAGGTATTCAGACGTTACAACGTTGTCGATTCGATTGGTTAAAGTAATAGTAGTATTGCGTAGTCAGATGGTAGATGTATTATTCTAGGTTTTTCAGACCGCTAGCCAGTCTACACAGTAATTTGTATGGCCAATTCTTTGGCATGTGCCCTAGTGTGAAGTGAGTCTATACTACACTTTCCTTGCAGTCAATTACAGTAGGTCCGCACAAAACAATACACTCAACTTGCAGTCAGTATATTCAACTTTACTATAAGTAAAGTTGACCTACTGCAATGCAAATACTACTATTCCAACACCCTGCTTCAGTCAATCCATATAAAGGTTTAAAACAACGAATAATATTACCAGTCGGAAACTTATATCTTAATTCTTTCAATAATTTTAACAAGATAATCCGCTAAAAATCAGTGATAAATTACACATCCATTTACGTGGTATCTTAGCTATACAATATAAACTCACCGTTTACGTTAATAGTTAAACTAGTAGCAATTACGATGATTAAACTTTAATTAATCTTTTGGATTGTACACGATGAAGTAAGGATATGATTTTTACTTTCATTACCGTATTTTTAAACAATTAGCTTTAACGTTTTGTACGACCGGTCCATGGTCTTACTTTCAACCTTATAAACTATCCTCGACTTCCAAATTGTTAAGTTTTATCCTTCAAATTACGTTAACGATACGAGTTGAATAATATTTCGTGTAAAAAGGCCGTTATTATCCACTTAGTTGTTTTTAAAAAGGCTTACTTAGTATATTAATAATACCTTTAACATATAATTCAAAGGTTAGTTTTCTATTAAACTTTCTTTTTAAAACACCTTCACCGTTATATATACCTTTTCAATCCTATATTTTTGGTTACTATCCTCTTCTTTACTGTATATCCTTCTTTTAGGTGGTATTTCAGGTCGTCAACGTTTTATTAGTTTATTAACGATCGGCTCGAGAGGAATCTATTAGTTAATTCGTTTAGTTTGGAGGTTATCGGTATTAACATCTTTATTAGACTTAAGGGGTCTTTTGTACCACTTAATGTATATAGTCCAGAAAATAATAGGATTGTTAACAGTTTTAACTACTACGTTTAGGTTGGTAATACTTAAGTTTTTTTACGGTTTATCATATTTACTTGGCTTTCGTTATGGAAGGATTTTACTTTAAGAGGGTAGTGATATTAAATTTGTTGTTAACGGTCCATTCCTAATATTAAGGGCGTCGTTAACCTAAGGGCGTGTCGATTTTTCCTTTTATTCTTTTAAGGCTTTATTATATATTATAATACGTCTTTAGGTATTTCTCGATTGTGGTAACTTCATCGTTATATATAATTGAGCCCAAAATACCAATAAAATTGTATAAGGTCGTTAGTTTCAACAGTATTATTAAGACCTTTTATCGCATTTTAAGCCGTATTTCTTAATTTTTTAAACTTCCAATTTTTAGGGTAAAAATATTATAAACCTATTGGTAGGCCTTTATCGTTTCAACGTAGTCATTTCGAATCTAGGTAGACGGAGTAACTGGTGTTGCGTTGATATTGTTGATTGATGTATGTAAGTTCTAAGTTTAGCAGACTGCTAACCAGTCTGCATACTAATTTTTATGGCCAAATGCTTTGGCCTGTGGCCTACTTTGAAGTGGGCACCTACTGCACTACACTTGCAGTGCAGTCCCACAAACTACAGTCAATTTGCAATGCGTACAATCAACTTTACTGCAAGTAAAGTTGACTTGACTATACTGCATTTGACTTCTATTCCAACAAAACTCTTTATAAAAAAGCATAAACCTTTTCGATCTTATTAATATCTTAATAAGATTTTATGAAAACTTGTTTAAATTGAATTCCTATCGATTTAAAATTCATTTGAAACTTTATCGTTATAAATTTAATACCGGCGTTATAGATTGGTACGTTTACTAACCTAAGGTACGTGTCAATCCACAAAGTACGTAATACCTTTCATATTATTTTTGATGTAATAGTCTTAAGGATTTTGACGGTGTAAAAAACCGTAGCGAAGTTAATAACATAAAGTATTAGTTTGTAGTTCAAGTAAAATACGTTTACAAAAACTTTAAAGTTGAAGTTTTAATTTTCCTTTAGCGTAAACTTAAATTTTGAAAGGGTTTGGGAATGTATTTGGTAGTGGTGGCAAAGCTGTTCTATAGCCTTTATTGTTAGTAAGTTTATATCTTTGTAACTAACTACCTTTAACACCTTATAAAACTTGTTAAACATTAGATAATTAAACCTACAATAGAGTTAACGAAGATATAAATTCGTTAAATTCAATACCATTACTTTTGAACTTTAGAGGTAAAATCAAAGATATCCCTATTTCAAGTAAAGTAAAACTCTCTTACCGCTTTTAATTCAAACCCATTAATTAGTTTGAACGTTAAAGTTAACGCCAAGATTATTAATATTTATAAGGTAAAGAAGAAAGGATGTTAAAGATTTCTAAATATAGAAAATAATAGAACCAATAACAATAGCAATAGTCATTGATCCTAGCAAAAAAAGCTTTTTTCTAGGGCTAAATCCGACCTCAGTTTTACCTTTATCCATGTAGTTAAGTTTCGTTACCATATTAATATCCTTTAGTAATACAAGATATTAAGAATGAACTCTTATTAAGTACTATATTGCCGTAGTATCCAACAAGATACCTTGAAAACCCTATTTCGTACAACGGTTTTAAATGGTGAATAGATGTGTAAAACCAGAGTTTTTATCGTTATATCCACGATAGGGTTTTTTACCTATTAGGCGGTATGAAAAAGCTTAGCTAGTAAATTATTACGTTACTTCCGGACTGTTGCCGGTATCTTCGTATTAGCCGATAACTTTAAACTTCTTTCCCTCCTATTTAATGTCTTTACTTTCATGGTTTTCAACGTATTTAACGTAATTATAAGTAAAAGTGAAGGGGAATTACATATAATACCTTATCCGTTTGTCTTTACATTTGGCAATCGTATATTGTGTTAACTAATAGCCTTACTTACCATAAGTTTAATTTTTAACGTTTAAAATAAACTTATTTAACGGGTTTTAAAATCCTCCTCTTTATGTAGCCTATTAGTAATAGCTATAGTTCTGGGCTTTTTAACCATGCCAATTAGGCATTTAATATTTACAGTTGTTGCAATACGTATTGAAGGAGGTTTCTTTGTCTTCAGTAAATTCTGGAACTCAAGAGTATATACTAATTAATCTTGAGACCCAAGCTGTTACAGTCGTTAATAAGGAATGTAATTAGCTAAAAAAAAAATTTATAGGTATTGTTAAGATATTATAAAACGTATTCTAACTCCTTATAATCCGTAACAACTTGACGAACCTATTGACAAAGTATACCTTTACCAACTTTTATATTCCCCATTACTCATTAACAAAGTATTAGTCTATTAAGCATCTAATTAAAAAGGTTTATTATATTTTAAGTCCCTTTTTTGTAATCCAATATGTAAAACTACTTGACAATATTCCAGTCTATATAATATTAGGTAAAATTAATGTTGTATTTAAAGTAGCCTTTAAAACCATCGTAAATTTCTCGGAAAGGGGAATAATTCATTAAGTACCGCAAGTATTAGTCCTCGATTTAGCCGATAAGAATACTAGAAAATTGCGAATAAAAACCTGGTAGTTTAACTTTTATCTGACGGTAAATATTGAAAAATAGGCGTACTTTGATGTTGAGGGGGTTATATGGCTTATTATTATGTCTCTTTCCCTCTCCAGATCTTAACAAAAGTAATAATGACCGCGTAATTTGTATCTATTATAAGGATGTGTCGATGGTAAAGGGTAATTTATTGGTCGTAAGGGTCTCTTAAATCCATCAACTAATGTTAGAGAAAGTATTAGTATTAGTGGGTATGGTAAATACCTTTAGCTAAATTTACAGGGAAAAAGATAATGGTCGTGCTTAAAGTAAGCTCGCGCATAAAGTTACTTTTTTTCATTTAGCTATTAAAATTGGACGTGTTAAGGAGCTTGAGGGGGAAAGGCTTAAGGGTTTCCTCCGCAGGGAATTTCGTAATACTTTTTTAACGTTAAGGGGTACATCCAGATTGCTACTTAATTAACTGGTGAATTTAAGGACTTACGGTATGTAAGTTAATGAATTTCTTACGGCTAATAGTATTAAACTGTTAATTTTACATAAAGGTGTTTCAAGAACTTATCTAGACTTAGTTAAGGTTTTGCGAACGCGTGTTAGGGTATTAAAAGATGTTATTGCTCGTAATACCTTTATCTTTCTCTCAAATCCATTCAAAGTCCTTATTTATTACGTATTTATACAACAAGTTGACAAAATTATCGTTCTTTCCTTATGAAGTAGCCAACCCCTTTAGTAGCTAATTTAGTCTTTAGCCTGGTTTTAACTTTCCTATTTGTCGTTTTTGACATATCTAAAGTCTATTTATTAAATTATTCGTAAAAGTTGTCGAAGACAATAGGTCCTATATTACGTTCGGTAAGGTTTAAATTGAGGATATTGTTGGAATAGTATTGTATGCAGTACAGTAGATCAACTTTATATGCAGTAAAGTTGACCGTACTGCGTGTATTGCTTTATGCGGACTTACCGCATTGGGTGTAAGTCGAGTACAGTACGCTGCACTTCACTCTAGGGCATGGGCCAAGCAATTAACCATACAAATTACAGTGCAGACCGGCTAGCGGTCTGCCAAACCTAGAACAAGACATCCACCATCTGACTACTGCAATACACCTGTTACTTCGACTAATCGAATCGATAACGTTGCAAGGTCTAAGGCCTACCAGCAGATATAATGGTTAATATAATTCGTTAGGTGTTTGGGGGTAAAATCTTTATCAGTATCCGTTTACCAAAAGTCGTTATCGAAGTATTTAACGAACGTAAATACAAGGTCTTTAATTTCTTTTTTCTTCGGGTAGGATCCGTAATAATATTAATTTTAACGTTACCTAAAGAAATCGTAACCAATATTAAAAAGTATAGGGTGAGAAAGAGTGGTATAAAAAGAAGTTAGGTCGTAAGTTTACCGTTAAAATTAGTATTTGTTAAAGGTTATAAAACTTAGTCGTTTTACGATTTGAAATTTGTAATAGTAGTACCCGTAATGATAATAGCCGTAATAGTACTAATTTAAACGTTTGTTAATTTATCAACTTGGTAATTTTTAAACCCTTCAGGTGGTTAATTTCAATATTTTTGAAAAAAGTTTTATAAAAATTTCTTAGTCTTTTTAATAATGATACCGTTACTACTTATAAACTACTGCGAATAACTACATAACCTATAAGTTTTTCCTACTTGTTGCTGTGAATAGCTGTATAGCTTATAGGGACTTTGCGCAAAAATCTTTTCTCTATCCTATCGCTGTTTAATATAAAACATAAACTAGAAAGTAGCCTTTTTTTTTACTTAGCTTATTTGTGTTTAACCTAATAAGTAGTAATCAGTATTGGTAGGCCCTTATTGTTGCAACGTAATCGATTCGAATCACTGTGGTCGAAGTAACTAGTATTATATTAAAATTGGTGGTTGTACGTTGTAAGTTCTAAGTTTGGCAGACTGCTAGCCGGTCTGCACGCTAATTTGCATAGCCAAACGCTTTGGCTTGTGCCCCACTTTGAAGTGGGCACCTACTGCACTGCACTTGCAGTCAGTCCCACAAACTGCAGTCGATTTGCAGTCAGTACAATCAACTAAACTGCCAGTTTAGTTGACTTGACTTTACTTCATTTGACTGCTATTCCAACAGATAGCAAATATTTTTTTTTAAAAAAAAAGGACGGTGACTGAACCTAGGATGGTAACGCATATCATTGTTGGTATAACATTCACAGCAGTACCATGTGATGATTTCCTGGGTAGATATGTTGAAAAAAGCAGAAAGGTGTTTGCTGAAATTGAAGTTGTTGCTGGTATTCTAGCAATGGAACGCCGCTAATTTAGCAGACTGATAGTAAATTAGTGATTATAGTTGTGGACTAACAACTGAGAATACCTTTTTGTTTTCAAAGGCTTAGAATAAGAAAAAGCCAGAATAACCTGTGTCCTCAAAGATCCATGGTAATTTTGTAAGTGTTCATTGTCTTTGGGAACGTGTGACCCTCGATGGCTAAGGCTTGCGTGTCTCGGCTTGTGGACCTTATATAGGTCGCTAGAAGATTCCGTGGCACGGGCCATATTCAAGTACATAGTACGTATCTCTTGAGGATATGAGGCCATACACCCGCCCAAGGGAAGTCTTCAATGTCAAGCATCAAGCCTCTGGGGCAACAGAAGGGCTGACCAACGGATTGGGTTTTCATACGGCACGCGACGCGCAATACGGGCTGTGCATTGACAGGGGACAACAGACAGGGGGCCTCGCACCTCAGCGCGGTTCACCTGGCGTCCCCGGCAACGGCCGCGGCCCCACAATTTGCCTCCTCCCGGCGCCAATGCCCTGCGAGCCGCGGTTCAAGCCATCGCCGCCCGTGTACCCGGCGAACTGGCTGACGTCCCACCGGCCGCCCACGCCGCCGCCAATGCCGTCGACGCCGCGGTCCGGCGCGAGCGGCATCTTGCTCGCCGTCTCCTTCTGCGCCTGCTCCCACTCGCGCTGCCGCTGCCGCTCCATCTCCATCTCGCGCTCCAGCAGGCTCTTGGACGCCCACCCGCCGCCGGTCTTGGCGCCGCGCGTCTGCGGCGACGCCGACGCCGACGACAGCGGCGAGCTGTAGGTCCGCGGGTCCGGCAGTGGCCGCGCGCTGCCGCCGCCAGTGTGCTGGACCTTGAGCGGCGCCGCGGCCGTGGGTGACAGGTTCTCGCCGGTGCGGTGCGCCCTGACCTTGGTCGTGGTTGGGGCTGCCAGGCTGCTGCCGCTCGCGGTCGTGGGGTCGGGAAGGGGCCGGGAGTTTTGGCGGGGCGCGGCTAGCGGCCGGGACTTGTTCCACGAGGACCTGAGGCCCTCGCCGTCCGAGTCGTCGCCACGCGCCCACGAGTCCTGTCTGCTAGGTGTTCCGGAGGCGTCGCGGAGTCTGCTGCGTGAGCGGGCTCGGGCTTTGCCATCGCTGTTTCTCATGCGCACGCGGGTCTGGCGCTCGTTTTCGTATTCTGCCTCGCGCTGGCGCGCGCGCTCAAGTTGTTCCTCGAGCTCCTTGATTCGTTGATTGGGATCGCTGCTGCCACCGCCGCCAGCGGCGTTCTCCGCTTGATACTGAGTGAGGAACTGCTCCTGTAGACGCGAGTTGCTTCTGCTTCGGATCTTGGCCCGTTCTTCGGCAAGGCGCTTCTCGGCCAGCTCCTCTTCTCTGCGGCGCTTCTCCTCGGTGATCTTCCACTGGCGCTCTTCCTCTTCCCAGCGGCGCTTCTCATCGGCCACGCAGCGCGCCTCTTCCTCGCGCTGGCGCTGGGTCTCCAGCTCCCACCGGCGCTCTTCCTCTTGCCGCACGCTCCCCTCGTCGGCGTCGGCCTGCGCTCTACGCCGGGCCTCGTCCTCGTTGCGCTGCCGCTGCTCCTCGGCCTCCTTCTCCTTGCGGCGCTTCACCTTCTCGGCAAGGCTGGGCACCGCCGGACCCGCGCTAGTGATCTGCCGCCGCCCGCCGAACGAGACGCCCATGTTGTTCTGGTTAGCGCCGCCCATGTAGCCGTACTGCGCGATGTTCCAGGCCGGCGAGGTCACGCCTTCGTGGGCCTTGCTGCTCCACGTGCTGACCGAGGGCGACTTGGGTCCAATCGGTGACTTGTTTGGGGACCAGCGGCCGGAGTCGTCCGTCTTGGTTGCGATTAGTGTGGGACGGCCGTAGGCTGAGGAAGAATTGCTGCTGTTCGACATGCCACGCGATCGACCGGCGGGTATTTGTGTGGGTGAGGGCGTGCCGGAGTAGCCCGTCCGCTGCGGACTGAGGCCGGAAGGGCGTGCGCCGATGGCTGTAGGAAAGGCCGAGGGCTTGGCCAGGCTCGCGGCGCGGCTGAAGGCGGCGAGGCATTGTAGGACTTGGGCTGGATCCTTGGATTCGTACAGGTCGACTGTGAGGAAGACGTCGTGGTCTTGCAAGTTAAGTGGCGGATATTTGCAGGCGCGGAGGAAGTGGGAGACATTTTCCATCTGGACGAAAGGCATGGACGAGGTCTTGAACTTGACGCCAGGCGGAGGCAAGGCGAGGTTGACGAGTCTGTTGTACCCGCGTGATTAGAAAAACACACTGCGATCTGCACAGCGACATAGACTCACCTGCACAGAACAACTCCGTCTTTCAGAGCCGCTAGGAGGTCGCCTGGTGCAAGACGCTCTCCCAGTATCCCCTCGATCCATGAACGCACCTCATTCGCTGCGGCGGGAGTGTATTTGTCGAGGCGCATCTTGCGCAAGTCTCTGTCCAAGGACATGATGGGCCGCTGGATCCGATACTTGACTCAGTTAACCCTCCCTAATGGGTTCTTGGGGTCAAGGCAAAATAGTTGGTTCGGCTTGGTTGCTTGGTTGACTTCGGACCATAAGAAGCATTTATGTCGCCTGTCGTACAGTTAGAAACCGGGCTGACGTTGTTCTTGTGTAATGACGTGAGCCCAGGTGAACAAAGTAGGCGCCGAGGCTTGTTTCGCAGGTGAGTTGGTTCAACGTTCTCCGGTTATGACGTCCGGAGGGGGAGGGGGAGAATCCGGATAAACGATATGTAAGAGGATGGGAAACTTGAAGGAGTCGAGGATGACTGACCGACTCAATGGCAGCAATAGGAAGTATCTTGTTTGGTGGGGAAAAAAGGGACCAGACTCTAGGGATGATCAACAACCAGAACAATAACTCTGACGGGGACGCCGAGATTGCCTGGTGGGTTTTGTGCAAATTGCAAGCAGCGAGCGTTTGAGGAGAGAGAGATGAGCGACCAATACGAATTGGACTCATTGTGTTAATTAATGTCCAATACACCACATTAGACGGCCGTTTTCTGTGATGATTGACAGCGCCGGCCTCGATGACCTCGGTGACCTCGGTGGGGGGCCTGCCCTGGGGCACACGTCACGGTGCACCGTACACAGGGTGTTACCGCTGTTGCTGTGGCCGC
Organism: Anisogramma anomala; assembly: GCA_038502455.1. Lineage (NCBI taxonomy): Eukaryota > Fungi > Ascomycota > Sordariomycetes > Diaporthales > Gnomoniaceae > Anisogramma > Anisogramma anomala. The sequence goes on along the minus strand of JASMMZ010000003.1, from coordinate 12,680,874 downwards.
TGTGGCCACTGTGGCTGGGGTCCACGCTCCGCCGTCTAGCGGACGCGCCTCACCTGACACCAATTTATACTCGGTAGTGCCGGCATCCATGACGACAGCCTCAACTTTCGTCTTTCTCACACTTAGGTTGAAATACCGGCCTCCAGTCCTGTGTGTCCGAGACCTCGGGTTCGAGCACAAATGTCCTCGAAACAGATCTCGCTCCTCCAACGGACATGGTATAAGTGGAAAGCCCTGCGCCTCCCCTGGCGGAAACGCTTCCTCGTTGGTGAGTACCGCAGCCCCCCTCTCCCATCTATGTAACTCTCCCACCCATGTTACTAACCACCCACCCAAC